>BROE01000010.1:2602085-2658462 GCA_036571765.1 Plecoglossus altivelis | reverse complement strand
CTCTTTTTCTTGGTTTGTTTTATGTTTCTCTATGCTACCCTCTTCATTTCACCCACCATCTCATTTTCTATGTTCCTTCCTTTTGTCATTTCGGGATCGCTAGTTGATCGTTGGATACTTAATGTTTTAACTCGCCCTTGTAAAGTGGTCCTATCCAAACTCAAACACAAGACCAAAAAATAGGCTTAAGTTTCTTCCATTGGTGAGGCCTAAGAGCACTTCGGCCCCAGGGCAACCGACGAAATACGGACCACATTACACATTGTGGCCGTTTTATGCGCGCCCCACACACAACAACACACAACACACAACAAAGTCGGGTTTTCTTTTACAACTTTAAATAGGGAGGAGTTCACAAACACCACACAAACCATGGGAAATACACACACACAAAAAAGATTATTGAGACACACACACACAACAACACACACACACACAATTCACACTGTTAAACCAAAAACGCAACGGATGTTTTAGCAGGGTTTCGATAGCTATGGGATCCGCGGGTCGCTGTACCCTCCGTCGAAAGATACAGGTGAATCATAGTTAAACCTGTTTGAATACCTTAAACGCTTGCTGTTCATTACTAAAAAGAAAGGGGTTATACTGTAGAATCAGGGCACTTACTCTTTCTTATGTCTGAAGCATAGTAAGGCAGCGCCGCCATTTTGGTCCGATTCTCTGTTGGGCCCTGGGCCAAGCTCTAGAGGGACTCAGAGGCAGTGAAGGAAGAGCCTTGTTAGTGGAGAGATACAGGATAGGCAGGTCTTTTCTTATGAAACAGAACATTCTTTCAGGCAACAGCAAGACCAAAGGGATCAGAAAGGAAGGGAACAATAAAGAAAGAGTTGTTTTGGAGAGATGGGAAGTAACCAAGTATAAATACTTTGTAAGTGTACCTCAATAGATTGTTTTTGTATTAGCGCTTGGCTTTATTAATTTTTGTTTTCACGACAACGTTTTACTTTTCACTCAGACTTTTTTATTTTACAACTAAAATGTTATGAAAAGTTGAAGAATTCGTTTTGTGTTGGAAAAAAGTTCAAACAATTGAAGGTCGCAAAAAAATAAAACATACATACATACATACATACATACATACATACTCTCCTGAATGTGGGAAATAAGTGTTCTGTCTCAGTTTGTTTAACATTTTGCCTGTTTTATTTTTTCATTCTTCTGTGGTCAGTCATCAGGGAGTCTCCCTCTGTTTGCTGAAAGCAAGCAAACGTTAGCAGCACAGAGTAATGAACTCCAGATTGTTGCCTGTTGATCTAAACACTGGCAAATTCTCCATCCAGACCTTAATAATTAATGATCATCCAGAAGAATTTTTAAACCACAAACTCGAAATCATCCAACTTTTCATGCTTTCAGTTGGTCCCGAATCATAATCTACATATGAAATTTTAACAACCGACCACCGATATAATCTGAACACAGATTCTTATTTAATTCTTACATTCTTACTCTCACTATAAGTATAAATGACAATGGTTTTAATTATAAAGTACCGTATGTTACCATAGTTATCTTTTCCATCAACATTGTACACTTTAGATTTGATGACGTCAATGAACCGCGCCTGTTCAAGCTCTTACGCCACGTCATACTGGCGTGCTGTCAGATTGAAGGAAGACGAGGAACCTTTATGGTGTGATGATTAACCATGTAAAACTAGTGAGACACTCAAGACCTCATTCATTTGATTCAGAGGCATATCGTTCGCGTGTCCTATATTACTGATGTCACCGTAAGTACAATGCTTGTCAGCTAGCAAAAATGATCTGAATTCATTCAATGCTTGGTTTTGTTACAGCAGGCAACGTACCTGTTCAGAATTTTGGTTGTATAACTACCAGACTAATTCAAGCTAGACTACCATTATTTCCAATTACCATAACTTTCTTTACCGATATTTTATGTATCGACTAACTAGCCCAGCTAACAAATATCGATTACGATGTAGAGCTACGTTCACTGGGAAGCGACAAATATATTCCGCGCTGTGTTTAACTAGCTAGCGTTAACAGTCTAACAATTTTAAATGGTTGCTGAAATGATCACTGAAGCAAGCGGTATGTCGCAACGAAAAAAGCGGAGGATGAATAATATTCAATTGTTAGTAACAGCGCATTCGCTTGCTTATACTGAATATCAGTGCTGGAAGCAGACTGGAAAACATTCAGAGGTTTGGGAATTGATGGTGTAGTAGCCCATAGAAAAGTCCATGGCAATAATGGCAATACTAGCAACACACTGTCGGTTAAAGAAAACCAGTTCCTTATATTGTATCTCGTAAAATAAGGAGACACCCTTCATTAATGACACGGTTGGCCAAAGAAGTGGAATTTATTGCGGCCCTGATCTAGGTGAGCGGACACGCTGTACAGGTGTCAGTTGTGGGGTTGGTCCGTCTCCGGTTACAAGTGATTAACAGAAGGAAGTTCAACGTTGATGTTTCCCGAACACAGTACAGACAGTGTCAAAAACTCACTCGACACTGAAAACGAAATGCATTTAGAACCCTGTATCCACAATATTCTATACTTTCTACGCACTATTCGAACGAGACCTTGGAAGTTAGGTTATGTCAAATTTGAGAGATGTGAAAGGTATATTTGAAGTGTCAACGTCCAATACATTTCGCATTGTCTGTGTCAGAGGCGTAAACCAAAATGCTTGTTTGATAAATCAGTTCGATTTGAGAGCGCTGCGTCATGTTTAGGTGGAACGGGCGTGTAAATGAACACGTATTAAGACACATTGCTTGTGTGTGTGTGTGTGTGATCCACAGAGTCCGAGAGATGCTGCTGGATGAGAAGCCTCTCTTTGACCCGTCCCTTCTCCAGGAGCTGGACTGGAGCAGCAGCACGGTGTCCTTCTCTCCCCCCATCTCGCCCTCCCAGCCTGGGGATGGACTGCACCTCCGGCCACTCTGCACCGCCGACATCAACAAAGGTACGCTGGTCCTCCGCTGAAGCCCCGTGCAGACGGACCTCGTGCAGATGGGCCTCGTGCGGACGCCTGACTCCCCCATCCACCCCGAGATACTTCCTCAAAAGACATCTGCTTCATATGTGCTCATCTTCACCACTGTTCCCTCAGTCCACTTAACAGCACTGTCAGATCAGGGCTTTCATAAGGATTTCTGTTATCGTTCTGTCTTCTTTACTCGGAGGAAAGTCATCTGAATGTGCCGTGACATCTTGACCTCTGACCTGTACCCGCCCCCCCCCCTCTCTCTGATGGCCGACCCTGTGTTTGTGCTGTTCTGCAGGGTTCTGTAAGGTTCTGTCCCAGCTCACCCAAGTGGGAGACATTACACCGGAACAGTTCATCAGTAAGCACTGCATCCATTTCTGTTCTCTCCAGACAACAAAGGCTAGTCTTGCTAATGCTATTAGGGATTTAAATAACATGTATGCTCCATTCTACTATTATTTATTGCTACTACTTATGGTATATGGTATTGATGCTATGCACAGTCTATAACCTTTTCAAAATGTTACTCGCTAAATATGGGACCTGACAGGGCTGAGTAACTTTATGACAGGCTGACACATTAAGTGCACGTCGTCTTTCAGAGAACTTTGAGCACATGAAGAGAACTGGGGACTACTATGTTGTGGTGGTGGAGGACACCAGCCTTAGGCAGATTGTCGCCACGGCAACGTTGATCACGGAACACAAGTTCATCCATTCGTGTGCCAAGGTAAGAACTACAGTGGTATGAGATCGGTAGAATCTGACACGAACATTATTCGGGTTAAGTGGTTGTTGTTGTGGAGTTGAGTCGGTTTAAAAAGTTATTCAGGGTATGTTTATCTGTAGAAATGTATATTGCGGAGTAAAAAAACAAAATGACAAAGTACCAGTCACAAAGACTCAAAGAACGTTATGATTAGTCTAAGCTCTGGATTTCTATAGATGAGGTTTTAAAAAAACAAACATCTTATCCACGTGCACCCTAGCAAAACATGACTCTTACACAAGGCAAATCTTTCTCAAGTAGTGCCTTTAATAACACGATAGGATAGCAATGCTATCGTACTGATTGGGATGAACGCATGTTAAATGTTAAATCCTCAAATTCTTCCCTAGTATGTTTGTTTGTGTGTTTGACAGAGAGGGAGGGTGGAGGAGGTGGTCGTGAGTGACGTCTGCAGGGGAAAGCAGCTTGGTAAACTGTGAGTGGTTCCTATGTACTGCAGCTGGAAACACCGTTAAAAGCCACAATCTAACGATGACTTTCAATGACCGAGCATACAAAGTGTTTTGTTTTGGACTTCATATCTGTTCCCTTGTCTGATCAAAACTGTAGGTTGGTTTCAACTCTCACCCTCCTCAGCAAGAAGTTGGAATGTTACAAAATAACACTGGAATGTGCCCCAAACAACGTGGCATTTTACCAAAAGTTTGGCTACTCTGCCTCCAACGAGTCCTACATGCAGTGTCGGTTCCATGACTGAGGTCCAGATTTGCTTCCCCTCCCTCCCCCCCTAATGGGATTCAACCGAAGACCCCCACCCCCTCTTCTCCTCCAGGGTTCACCCAGGAATGCTGTCCTCCCTCTGAGACTGAAGCTACCTCACCTGGAAGGTCTCATGAAATGAGTCCTTCTCTGGCAGTGGGGACAGCAGTGGCGATGTTGTCCAGAACATGAAGACTACGGCTGGTACGATCGCATGCAAATGTGGCTTTGAAGTGAAGAGAGAACAACATTCTTGTGAACGCTTGGGACTAATCTCATTTCTTTCTTCATGTTACAGTTGTTTATTCATAATAAGCGAGACTTTATTCAGAATCACAATTTTGTTCTTAATTTTCTATATACGTATTTATTTCGGGGAAGGTTTCCTCTTCGTTGGGAAATAACGTTTTGAATTCCTCTTGATATTTAAGTGGGTTAGTTTCATCTTTTGGCTGTTTGATCATAAGAATATCCATGTCAATGCTGATCTTCGAGGCAGATAAGACATAAAATACTGCTTATTTATTTAGTTTTGATTATTGAACACTATTCTTGGAAATGTGGGGACAGTATGTATTTTCTTAGTGAGGAAGGAATAAAAATATATATATAAAAAATAAAAACAATGGATGAAACAAATACATTTCAAACATTCAATCCAACTGGGTGTTTAAAGACTCACTGATTATTAGTGTTTGAAATACGAGTTTAACAGTTGTAGCACCCATACAACCACTCTGTATGTTACATACGTGAGATTGGGGGTGCTTGGGTTCGTTGTAGTTCAGGTGGATACCACGAAGGTGCACCTAATCAGTTTCTACTCAACTGTAAAAACCTTTTGACAGGAATATTTAACAATAATGAGACCCAGAGATGGTTTTTAATTTAGAAAATAAATGGGTAAAACCCTTGATTAATGAATCAAAAGGATTTGGCAAATGAAATATAAGACTTACCATAAAACACAATATAAAAGTCCCCAATTATAACAAAATGTACAAAAATAAGTAACCAACAGATATCCCAACTAATTAAATAACCGTAATCCCTTTAAGTCACGTTTTATACCAAAATATTGAGAATACACTGAGAATGCACTACAAAACGTGTCAAGTGTGCTGTAATAAGGGTCAGCTAATGCAGTGTTGGGCCCAGTCACACATACATGCTCACATGTTCCAGTTTACTCACCATAGCGATTCGAACGAAGAAAAAAAAGAGGGAATAAAAAAACGTTGCAGGCCTGTTTTTGGTCTTGCAAAACATTGAGTTCGCTGAACTGACATACAAAACATTGAGGGCGTCGAAAAGACTGGTTCGGATACTCAGGTGCGGTGCGATTAACCAACAGCTCCGCCTCGCGTTCGCCCGCCGTGGCTAGCTAGCTCGGCTAACTCCGATAGCAGCGTCAGGCGAGTCGCCGGCCTCGTTTCTCGCTCAGTCTCTCGTTTCTCACAGTCACAAACATTCGCGGTCCCCTTCTCTGAACCTCCCTCTCAGTTTCGTCGACTTTAATGGCTCTTTTTCAGCGTCTTTTTCCTTCTCTACACGTGCGAGCGTCCCGTACTACCCACAGGTCTAGCGAGAGAAAGAAAGCCAAAAAAACGAGCCAGAAAAACGGCTTCCCGCACTTTTTTATCCGCGTCGCTCTGTCCAGTCACGTGTACCACGTTTTTACGTACACGCAGCCAAACACGTGAATACTCAAATGACCAATAAAAAGCGGTCACATAACCACAGGAATGATAGTCATAAAACCTTTAGTTTTAATCACTGTCATGAAATAAAATGACAAATTATTAATCTCCCTTTAATCATATAATAAATTAATATTTAATTTTTTGTAAACCAGTTGTCACTTATTATTTATTAAGTAAATAAACGTTTACATTTAAATAGTCATGTGACTGGGTTTAAAGAATAAGAGGGATCAATCATAACCCACCTAGTTTCTCTTACACTACATTGCCCGAGTTTACCACTGGACTACACAGTGACCCTGGCTAAATTCCCCCAACTGTGGGAAAAACCTATACGATGCTGTTGAGTTAGCCAGACGTAAATGAGACAGACTTAGAATGAACAAATGAGTACAGGCATAAGAGAACATTTCATCAAGCCATCTCTTTTATTGAGCAGTGGGTTTTTCTGGCACTGTGTTTCCCCCCTCCTCATTGATATAATACTATACTGATGAGAGACTGAACGCTGTTCAACACTCTCACCTCCTAGCTAAGGCTTTGACCTCTTAGGGTCACAATATTATAGGGCAGTGACTTCCTGTACTTTCCCTTACGCCTACTGCCCCCTTCTGGCAAAAAGTAGTAGTACTTCAAGTATCAAAAGTGCATCATTGCAATACCGTCCCGCTGTAAATGCTTCAATGCTTTTATGCGTAAATGCTTTAAATATTATAAAACTGCAAAAAACTTCAGTGCATACAGCTCCAAAAAAAAAAAAAAAAAGGAAAAAAAAAAAAAAAGACACAAAAATGAGACACAAAAGCACCTATCAAATGTACCTTGCCCTAACAACCCTTTCAGTTCTGGGGTCTGACATCCCACTACCCTGCCCACTAGAAAAGTTCAAATATTTACATTTTGTTAAATTCCAAATGTAAAAAAACAAACAAAAAAACAACAACAACAAAAAAGAGAGAACGAGTGCGCTGCTCCACACATCTCGTCAGCTCCACTGTCAGGTAAGCTTATCCGTTATGTGCAGCAGTAACCTGCATAACTCCAAAGTCCTCCTCTTCCTCTAGTGTTCTCTTCCGGCTACCTAGCAACAGCAACAACAACAAGGAACCATTTTTTTTTCTTATCTTCCTACGGCTGTGGAATTGTTGGCACAGAGGGAATTACCGGTTACCAGTTGTTGTGACGGTAACGCTAGTGTGTCAGTTGTTGTGATGGTAATGCCAGTGTGTCAGTTGTTGTGATGGTAACGCCAGTGTGTCAGTTGTTGTGATGGTAACGCCAGTGTGTCAGTTATCGTGATGGTAATGCCAGTGTGTCAGTTGTTGTGATGGTAACGCTAGTGTGTCAGGTGATCAACCTCAGCCCAGAAATCCTTCACATGTCAGTATGGTGTTTTGCATCCTGTTTCAATCGAACCTCGATCACTTACCTGGCATCCCACCCTGAAGAGAGAACGAGCGGCCTCGCTGTACAGGTGACATCATCTTTATGGTAAGCTTAGCCAGATAGATTGCTTCATATTCCTGGAAAGCCACAAGACGCTGAAATGAACACTTCAGAAATGCAACACGGACTGTATTCAACTCACATCACTGTGAGATCTAGAGGGTTTCTCATTCTAAAATGTAAATATGCTGCTCTTGAACCCTTGCGTTCTCTTCGGGGGTCAGAATGACCTGAAACTATGCTCAATGCACACACCCGCAATGAGACATGTAGATTGTATGTGCTTGATTGAACTCTGACAAAACTAAATGTCTGATTTATGTGCAGCACGGCTACACATTTCAGTACCCAAAAGGGTACAGGGTAAAAAGTTAATGATCCTGCTTTATTTCAGGGTTGAATGTGGGGCCTTTCTGACCCTTGGGACAGGGTGAGTTGCAGAATACAAAGAGAGCACAAGGGTGAACCAAACTCCTCACACCCTGTGTGGTTCTACTCCATGATTGTTCCAAGCCAGAGGCAGTTTAAAACAGGTTTTCACTTAGTAGCTTACCTGTAACTGATGCACAAACCCCACGTTAGGATTGATGCAAAATCTCCTCTCCTGAACGTGGCTGAAAGCCTCCCTGTGATGGGAAAACACAAGCGCCGTAAACATGGATCATTCATCTCTTTTATCTCAGGCGAGGAAAGATTGAACAGGCATGAGATTTCAACCGGGAGATGTCTACCATCTACCATCCTATCGATCACACAGGTGATCGATGGGTATATGTTGCATTGTACGTCTAAGCTAGGTAGCTAATTTACACCGGTATTCAAACATCAAGCCTGTACATGATGTTCGACTGAAGCACAGACGGTTTCAACTCACTGTAATTATGTTGTCAAATTCAAAATGGATGGATCGACGAGGCAAAGCACCGAAAGATCTTACCTGTACTTGACCCCGAAGGTCTCCATAAGGTAAGCAATAACTAAGGCAGCACTGAAAAAAGGTTTACAAAATGCATTTATCCACTTTGAAATACACTCATGGTGTGTAAATACACTTGTATGCCATATGCTATGTTGTGTGGGGGGTGACTAACCTTCTTGATATCCCTGCATTTCCATGAACAAGTACCTTTCCTGAGTAAATAGACAGGGAGAAAATCAAATCAGATTTTATAGCCAACAACAACAACATCAGTTGTTTTTAATGGTTCACATCCAACTCAAGTAGACGTCTTCAAGAAGAAGATGGAAGTCAGCCATGTTACCTCCAGAAGCTAAACAGCCATCAATAAATTCTTTAGTCTGTTGAAACAGGGAATACGTCAATATGAACCATGGTATTTGCCAGAGAGTTTGCGTGTGCATCACTGCAGAAAAAACAAAACTCACCATGGGGAAAAATCGGATAATATTTTCCACAGGATTGTCTGCAATATCTAAGACGAGGTATCTAATAAAAAACCCAAACAAGAAACATGGCACTGTTAAAAGCAGCGTAACTTGATATTACTCAAGTACATCATATGTTTTATATTCTTGGTCTATCTCTTACCTAAAGGTATGTTGGAAGTTGGGCTTTATAAAATTGGCCTCAATATCTTGACGGACACACACTATGTGAGTTATGCCATGTCGTTCAAGCGTAGACAACTACAGAGAGAAAGATTGACCATTATCCACATTGTTACAATTCACACCTACTTAACATCTAGTATGACACAAACAAACAAAATAACAGGACGTGTTGAATTACCTTGCTTTTCATAGCAGCAGAATAAGGACCTAAAAACAGGCTTGGTAAGATTTCCTATGGAGTGCACAAGTCAATAAGACATTAATGTACATCGTTATTGTCTTACGTCGTGTTATGTATATGAATGCGGTAGAATTGCATCACGCTATCAATGCAACGGTTACGCACGGGTCCCATAAGTTCAATGAAGTGACATTCAATAAAAACGTGAATTGCTCAAGCTATAAGATTGAACTAGGTTAACTCTAGAAATCAACTTTGCAACATCAGACCCTTGCAGCAGTACCTGCATTTCCCGTCTCATCGGATACGCCCAATCCTGTAGACATAGACACCAAGTTAGTTAGCGTGGAAGTTAGCAGCACTGCTTGGCTATTCAACCTTGCTGACGTGCCAAGACGGTTATATTTGGACATTTGTACAAGCTGGATCGGGAATGACTGATTCATGAAACGAGGGAATAAATAACGTGTATTGACCAGTTTGGGGAGCTACCGGCAAGACATTAGCTAGCAATATGAATGGCGACACAGATCNCCGGTTAACATTAGCGTACTTGATTACAACACCCATCTTCCACATATGTAGCTACTTGCTAGCTAGCTAGCTTTCTAGCATGCTAATTAAGCACGTACAAGTAAATCTTCCTTAGACGCAGGTAGGGACGGAAATTGTAGCTTATTCTCCTCGTCCATGTCGCAGTGTAATCGGGGGCCGGGTGGCCCGGCCTCTCTCACGGTATCGGTGTATTGGATGTTCAGCTATCTAAAGAAAGGCTGGAGTTTGTTTTGAGATTGCACATGCATGTCAGCCATGCTGCTCCCTGTCACACAGATCACGTGATCAACACAGGACTGTCAACTAGCCGGGTCCTCTAGCGCCCAATCTCTGAACTGCACTAGAGTCGACTATCTTCATACGGAAACCTTTACTTTAAAAATAATTTTAAAATAAGACTTTAGACTTTTAACCCCATAGGATAATGCCTTTTTCTAAAATAATCCTTTCTGATAATTTCTAAACAATTAGAAATACTTGCATGTTTTATTTATATTTGGTTAGTACTGTCACTGTGTTTGAAAGCAAACCCCCAGGCATTTAGGTTGATATTGTGACCTTTGTTGGAACAGACCATCACTCCATATGAACTTTTTCTGTTTTTTTCTGTTTCAAACAACGGAGACAACCTATCATACTTATTCAGGACAAAAGCAATACCAGCCTGACGCCAGCCTGACCTCAGTTATATGAACTCTGCGAAACATTGTCTCTATAGATAAGACTGTAGACCTGCAGTAGACACCAGATGGCAGTCTCACACAGCGAGACGGCCAAACACGCGTAGCCCATAGCGTCGTGAGATTGCTTACCGCGTGTAGTTCAGAAATAATTTTGGTGTACGAAGTTAATTTTCTCATCATCTTATATTATGACGAGCACAAAGTCTATATTTTTGTAAAGCGCAGGGGGTAACTTTTTGAACTTGTCCCACCAGAGCCCAAAAGATACAGCAAATCAGTCATCGAAATGTACCTGAATATAAAAAAATATACATAATGAGGAGTTTCCAGATCTTACTGGCGGGATGGAAGAAGAGAGCGCCGACGGAAATGAGGGCAGAGGGAGTTCCGTTTACCTCGCCCACACGCTCCGCTCCCCTCCCCTCCCCTCCAATCCCACTCCACCTTCTTCCAGTTATTACTTGGAGTCTTCCGTGTATCAGCGATGACCAAATAGCTGATTACAAGCGGAGTGATACAAACGAGGACGTTGCCCCTGACTGTTAATTGGTGAGATGTAATAAAGGGAGGCGGTAGATGCGCCTCTAATTGTGTGTTTACTGCACTATTTATCCGGATCGTCCTCCCAGGGCCTGTCTTGATGAGGCGAGCTGGGCTCAAGTGGCCGGGACTTCTGGCGTGTCATTAATATTGCTTTATTAAGGGCGGACAGAGCAGAAAAAAGAGTTTGGTGTACATGAGGAAGCAGGAAAAAGCTTGTTACTAAGTCCATCTAGCGCTATGATATGATTTATTCTTTTCTGTCGTTTAGATAGGCTATTATGCTATGCTTAGATAGTCCGTTCATCAAATCATTTTGAATGTATGTTTCTTTACCTTGTAACTAGGGTGAAATATTTAAAGTTATGCAAGGCATGGCTGGACTTGACCCGATCGTCGGTGACGTCTCACCAAGGAAGACTACACGGTATATTCTCTGACTTTCTCCTGGTCTGAATACCAACCAGCACTGGCGAGATGTCAAGGACTTGCATCTCTGTCTTGGGGTTGAAGACAATTTGTGTTGCCAGGGAAACGTCTTCATCACAGAACAGTAGCTGTAAATTGATACAGTACTTCTGCGAGGGTATTGATTGGTCGAAAAGAGAACTAAGGAGGTTCCAGTTAACACCAATTGCCTGTAGTGCCAATCATCAACATCAGCATAGGTCACATCCAGAGAGAGATGTTGTGAAGATCCTTCAAATATAATATATTCCTCTATGCTTTATTCAAAAGAACACTTCCAAACGTTCGTATTCGAGGGATACCCTTTCGATGAAAATCAGGTGCGCATGCAATCTCGTCAGCGAATGTTATCAGTGTTTGGAATGAACGTGTGCGAAAGTGTTTTCACAAAATCTATTTATTTCACCCACGCTTAGGGAGAAGAAATACTACATGGTGTTTTCCTGCTTCCATGTTCTAAGAAAACAGATCCCAGATAGCTACAAATCACATTTAATGACTTTGAATGGTCTCGATATGTACCCCCCCCTCCCTCCCCCCAAACCTGCCCTTTTCTTATTTTCCCTCCAACACGATCAAATCACCTTCCCCAGCTGTGGTGGCATTATGTGTACCAGGGTCGTCCCTTATTGGCCAGCGTGAAACCCGGCCAATCAGTGAACGGCTCCGTAGGAGCTGATCTCAGGTGGAGAAGAGGCGGATCTTGATGTCTGAGCCGTTTACAGAGGACGGACTGAGAGATAGATGACCGAAACATCTAGGAGTGTATACAGCTAAAGCCCAAGGATGCTCGCTGGCCACCTGCTTGCTAAATGATAGATGGAGTGTGTGCGCAGAATGAGGCCCAGCTAACAGAGAAGAGAGACAAGGAGCACGTCTCTCCTGCCAAGGCGATCATTCCTCCAAATCTCAGATTCTGCCCGTTTTCTTTTGTCAGTGTCTCTTCTCATTTACTCAGAGAAGAGAGAAGACCCTCCGGCCTTCTCCTCTATGCCATCGGGGTCTCGTTCACCTCTCTGTCTCCGTCTCTCTCTCTGTCTCTCTCCGTCTCTCTCTGTCTCTCTCTGTCTCTCTCTGTCTCTCTCTGTCTCTCTCTGTCTCCGTCTGTCTCTGTCTCTCTATGTCTCTCTCTCACACCCTCTGGGTTTCTCTCTTTCACCCCTCACTCTCTCACCCTCTTTCCCACTCATTCGTTCACTCACCCTCTCTCTCTCTCTCTCTCTCTCCCCTCTTCCCCTCACTCTCAATCCCTCCCTCCCTCTCCCCCCCTCTATATCCCCTCTCTTCCTCCCTTCCTTCCTCCCTCTCTCTCTTTCTCCCTCTCTCTCTCCCTGCTCCCCCCTCCCCCCTCTCTCCCTCCCTCTCTCCCTCCCTCTCTCAAGCAGACGGGTCTTTGATCTGAGAAACTTGTCTCCTTCCCCTCGCGGGTCCTCTGGGGATCTTATTAACAAACACGCAGCTCTCATGTTTTATTGCGTATGATAAAACCTTGTCTGTGATCTCTCATTACGCGCCTGCTCTTTTGGAAACGGGCCCTGCTCTTCTCAGCTTAATGTTGCCCGTAATGAAGCCAAAGAGTTAAACGTCCAATCTCACCACACTTGTGACTTGTGGTCCTCGCATTAATAAGAGATCACCCTGCCTGCTCTCCAGCTCCTCTGTCCCTTCCTCGTCCTCAGAAAGGGAAGGAGGTGGAATCGCTCCTGACAGCATGAAAGAATGGAACAGTGTGTTACCCTCTCTGCCTGCAGGGATGCGCGCGAGGAACAAGCAACTGGGTAACCTACCTGCTAGGTGTTGCAAATCCTCTTGCCATCGGGGTTGTTTCAGTTGAACAAAAATATATATATATATAAAAAAACACAACTCTACTCCTCCTGTCTGGCGAATGTTAATGTTAGGAGTGTTACTTTGTCACTGTGTAAATAACCCAAGTACCGTAAATCAACTTAGCATCAGGACTCCTGATGGGATGAATAAATACTGGATGAATCACTTTGATCCTCCTCCGTCTCTTCTTCTGATCAGCTAGACTTGGTGAGACAAAGATATGAAGGATGTTTCACGTGACCATCTCAGACAGGCAGCCGCAAACCTCAGAACGATCCCCCCCCCAACACCCCCGCACACCCGCCTTTTTTCATTTTTTTTCTCTTTATGAAGCCGCACATCAGAAATACCAGAGAGCTACCAGGCCGTGACCTTAAGCGGCTGAGCGAGGAACTGAAAATAGACAGAGATGGGAAGGAGAGCTTTGTATTTGACCACACAGGCAGACATGCCACGGCCTGACAGACTTCAATATAGAAGTGTGAGACCTGGGTGAGATGTCCCCTGCTTGTGTGTCAGGGATCTGGTCAGAATTTGAACTTGAGGAGAGTAAGTGACAGTTGGTAGATGCTGTGTTGAAAGGAGACTGTAAACTGAAGTTGGAATTCCACTGAGGCTAAGGTCACTGCCTGTTTTCCTTTGCACTTTCCTTTCTGTACCAAAACCACAAATGACTAATCGTGTATTGAGTAGCTGGTTTGTTTAATTCAGATGTCAAAGGTCAAGCTGAGGTGAAGCAACAGCCCACTTGATAAAAAAAGCAACCAGTTTGAGTCTAACAACATGACTCAGTTGAACTTCCTGAGATGCTGGATGGTCCTGATCTTAGGTCAGTTTTCAAATAACTCTGCTTTTTTCGGTCACTAGGTGGTAGTGAAACAGACCCAAGTCTCCTCACACAGCCAGTGGTGAGTCCAGGCTGCCCTGAGAGAACAAGTAGCTTCAAACTGACTTCACCGAACCTTGGAATAGTAACATTTCTGCCAATTTAGCCACTTGTGCTTGTCTAAAAGCATGGAACAATGTGAGCGTAATTACCTGCTGGTGATTGGTTGTTTTGTCGGTGCCTGGGTTCGGAGAGTAGTGATTGGTTGTTTTGTCTGTGCCTGGGTTTGGAGAGTAGTGATTGGTTGTTTTGTCTGTGCCTGGGTTTGGAGAGTAGTGATTGGTTGTTTTGTCTGTACCTGGGTTTGAAGAGTTTGGCAGGTGTTGAGGTTTCTGTTCCTGCTCTGCTTCCATCTCCTCCCACCTGAGCAGCAACCGAGTTCTGCAGCAGAGTTCTGGAAGACCACGATTGGAGTCCAGTAATTCCGATCCCTTTCTGCAGACTCTGTGGCGTTCCGTGTAGCGGCGTGTCCGAACGGCGTGTTTTACTCAGACCGCTGCAGCCTCGCCCCGTTACGTCTGTCCGTGTCTTTCGTGTTAATTGTTGTTTTGTTGAACGTGAAAAACGGAGTGGCTCCTTGAATCGATCTCTGTGTCTGTGCTTCAAAGGAGCTCTGCTGATCTCTGCAGCTTATTTCCACCTCCACAGTTTCTGTTTACTGTTATTCTCTGTCTCTCTGTAGTCTTGTAGGATACAAAAGTAATTAATGGCGAAAGACCAACGAACACTAATCCCCCACCACCACCACTACCACCTCCTCCCCACCCAACCTCCAGCCTGTCTTCTCTCCCCCAGCTCTGGGAATACGACCCCCCACGCCTCCACCACCCCACCCCAACCCTCCACCCCCCAGTCAAAGCCTGTGCTATATCTCCAGGAAACGTTCCATAATTTATCATTATCAGATCCAATTATGGGCCACCAAAAGCACAACGCAATATCGCCATGGCTGCACCCTCTCCCAGCTTCCTCAAATAGGCCGACCGATGCAGATCTACTTTCCCTTGCCTCCTCCCTCTGATTAATAAAGGTAATTAAATTAGGGTATAAAACACATTTATATAAAGGGCCTTGGCTTTAATTATGACCTCAGTGTCTGTGTGCAATAAAGCAGGGAACAGTAAGACTTCATTAGAAGTGCTGCCATATTTACGACTGCCCACCCGTCCTGTGTCATCCGAGATTTGCTTGATTACAGTGAGATTGGAAAAAGAAGAAGATGAGAAATCGCGGAGCTTTGATTCAGCAATTACTTTCTGGCTTTCATTATGCTGCACTTTAATTTAAGGGTAGATTTTCTGCCCCCTTCAGTCGCCCCTGGGCTCTTTGAAGTGTGTTTGGCTTAATCATGCACGCACACAGCGCACACACACGCACGCACGTGCGTGCACACACACACACATGCACGCACACACACAGATGCGTACGTACACACACACACATGCATGCATACACACACACATGCGCACGCACACACACACACCTGCACGCACACAGTGCACACACACACATGCACACACATGCATGCACACACACACATACACAAACACACACACACACATCCTCCTGGTACCTTGCGGTTTGTACCATTTTCCATGCAGAAAATGTCAGCGTTCCCATCTATAGATGTCTACAGTACGAATGAACATCTATGTGCAGTCTATGTTTACAGATGCTCTAATCAATGGTGAATGTTAAGCTTACCTGCTGTGTGTTGACATGCAGTGGGATGCTGTGGAGCTCCAACATCATGCAATCTCACGCCCACTCTCTCTGGGAGCACTCAATACCCACTCACATCTGTTCTCCTCTCCCTCTACCTCTCTCCCTCTCCCTCCCTCCCCCTCTCCCTCCTGCCCCCTCTCCCTTTCACCCTCTCCCTCCCTCCTTCCCCCTCTCTCTCTCCCTTTCCCCCTCTCTCCCCCTCTCCCTCTCCCTCTTTCACCCTCTCCCTCCCCCTCCCTTCCCCAGCTCTCACCTCCCCCCTGCCCACCTCCCCCCAGCACCCAGGCAGGCCATAGCAGACACTCCCGTGCTGTGAGGGAACCTGCCTCTGCCTCCTGTCCACCCGCTGCCTCTCAGCTGTGGGCGATGTGAGTCTTCCCAGCAGGAGAAGTGTGTGTGCTGCGCTGTGAGAGTTTCTGTGTCCGGCGACTTGTCACGGTGTCACCTTCTACTGTGGGCTTTTTCACTCCCCTCTGTGTTTGTGTAACGCTCACAGAGTTGGACGGGCCTTGGTGCAGCACAGATCGTTCGAAGACAAGAACCAAACTTCTGGTAAAAACTTCGATCTCCCCCCCCCTAACTGCCCCCTGCCCCACCCCCACCCCCCCGAGCCCCAACAAGTCTGCATTGAGGCTGATGACACACTAGCCCACAACGTAATTCACGGCATCATTAGCTTGATTTATGGCCCTCATCCGAGCTGCAGTGTAAGAATGCAGTCTTCAGAAGGGGATGATTGATACAGAGGGAGCAGGGGACGACAGCTGAATGAGAAGGCAGCCATCTTGTTGTCTCTCAGACTGTCGACCTCCCTCATAGATCTCCATCAGCTCATGCTTGGACAGTCAGCCACTTTCCAGGGAGGGACGGAGGGAGGGAGGGAGGGAGAGAGAGAGAAAGAAGGACAGAGGGAGGAAGAGAGAGAGGGAGAGGGAGGGAAGGAGAGAGAGAGAGAGGGAAGGAAGAGAGAGAGAGAGAGAGGGAGGGAGAGTGAAGGAGGGATGGAGGGAGAGAGAGAGGGGGGGATAGAGGGAGGGGGGATGCAGGGGGAGAGAGGGAGGGAGGCAGGGGGGTGGATATTACCATGGAGAACTACGTTCCCTCAGCCTCTCTGTGGTTTTCTCCTGGTGAACAGAATTAAAGCATGACCTCAGGACTCTGCTTGGCGGTGGGCACCACACACTTGGCGGTGGGCACCACACACTTGGCGGTGGGCACCACACACTTGGCTGTGGGCACCACACACTTGGCTGTGGGCACCACACACTTGGCGGTGGGCACCACACACTTGGCGGTGGGCACCACACACTTGGCGGTGGGCACCACACACTTGGCGGTGGGCACCACACACTTGGCTGTGGGCACCACACACTTGGCTGTGGGCACCACACACTTGGCGGTGGGCACCACACACTTGGCGGTGGGCACCACACACTTGGCGGTGGGCACCACACACTTGGCGGTGGGCACCACACACTTGGCGATGAACGCCACACGCTCTACGCTCCTCAAACAAACTAACATCTTCACACATCTTAAATCATTGTTGTTGCCCTCGTGGATACTCAATTCTGCCGCACGTCAAGTTGTTGGGCGCTAATAGATTCAGAGAGTGAGAAACTTCCGGAGCCTCTCTCATTAAGATCCATCTGACACAAGCCACAAAAATCCCATCCACTCACACTGATACCTGAACTGCACTTCTCAGCTAATGATCATTTGAGAAAACTGGGACAATCATTTCTTTACCCAGCCCCGCCCACGACCTCGCTACCCGCCGCCCCCCCCCTTCCGTCTAAATCCAGGGCTGTCCTCATTTATTACGGGGGCACCCCCTGTGACCTAACTCCACATACCCCCCGCATATGCCCCCCCCCCCCACGCTCGCTTGCCAAAAAAAACAAATCACCGACTTTCAGTATAGCACCACTTAGCACTTATAGTGCTTATTGTGCAGCCTGTTTGTGTTGTGGGAGATGGATACGAGGCGTGATCAGTGATCCCAGCGCGATGTGTTCAGCACTCTGATTTACTAAAGGGACTAGATCTGAATGATTGCGTTGCACCGGCTGGTGTGAAACACTGCCGTCAGTGTTGTTCTGTCTCCTCAGGACCCTCCTGCTGGATATCCCACAGCCACGGAGGAGTTCATGATTTGGTAACCGCCCGTTAAATAAGTCCTAAACTTGTACGAACACGTGTAATCCATTTGTAATTGGCTAGCATGAGAGAGAAAAAACGACCTGAAAGTCGTAGGCTTGGTGTGATGCTTAAAGTTGGATACGACACAGCGAGTTGCTTTCCTGCAGCAACTCTTCAGCACAGGTTAAGACTATTGAGTGTGTGTCTTGGTTCCTACATGGAGAATGACAGTCTAACACAGCTGTTGTACTGTGCCCTGGTGTGACAGTGGTTTAGCTTAAGGACGGTTCCTCCTCAAACAGGGAACTCTGAGCGTTCTACAGAGTGCAAACTCCACAACTCGTTTCTGATTCGCCGATGAAGAAACGTTCTTCCTCATCAACCTGCAGCTGAAGTCATTATGATGCCTTGACTTATCCTTCTCTCCCTCTTCTCTTCCCCCTCTCTCCCTCTTCTCTCTCTCCTCTCTCCCCCTTCTCTCCCCCCTCTCACCCCCTTCTCTCCCTCTTCTCTCCCTCTTCTCTCCCCCTTCTCACTCTCATCTCTCTCTCTTCTCTCTCTTTTCTCTCTCTCTCTTCTCTCTCTTTTCTCTCTCTCTCTTCTCTCCCCCTTCTCTCTCCTCTTCCCCTTCTCTCCCCCCTCTCCCCCCAACTCTCCCTCTGGAGGTTACTCCATCACTGTCATCCTGTCCCCTATACCTCTCTGGCAACAGCCATGAAGCCTACACACACACACACGCACACACACACATACACACACGCACACACATACACACGCACACACATACACACACACACACACACACAGGCATCACTCTGAGCGTGGTGTCCCAGCATCCACGATGGTGGAACTGCTCACCCGAGGCCCAGAACCATCCATCACTGCTAGCGGAAAGCCTGTGATGTCACTCCCTCTCCTCTCCAGGTGGAGTGTCTCCTCTTCCCTCCCTCCCCGCCCTCATCCCCAGCCCCGCAGGGGGGAGGGGGGGGGGGGGGGGGGGGCTTGATGCATGTGTGGGAGCTGGGAGCCAGATTGACTCGTGTGGATGTGGAGAGAAAACCTGCTTCTCAGGTGTTCGCAGGTGCAGGTCAGTTGACCCCGGTGACCTCACGCTGTCCCAGAGTAACCTTTCCATCAGACGCGGTTTCAAACAGTCACGTGACCTGCCGACGAGGAAGTGTAGCGTTTAGGTTCGGCCTCATCTGGCTTTCTGTACACAGTTAAGTCATCACATGACCTGATCGCCATGGTAGCGTGGAGATGATGCTGTCAAGCCTGGTCTAACAAGTAAGACACTGCAGTGTGGAACTCTGGTCTGCTCATATAAAGACGTCTCTTTCTCCCGTCTCTATAGCTCACTCTGTTTTTCTCTCTTCCATTTAGCAAGCCTTGGGGAGCAGGCTGTATAATTGCTGAATAATGCTATCGATCAGTGGGGTGGGAGAGGAGGGCGGTTTCTCCAGAGACGCTGGCAGGACGCGCACTGACTTACAGCAGACATAAGTGGACCAGACAGCGAGCTGTTTAAAAACCTATTAGACATGTTCGAAGCTCCTCTAGAAGTAATACAATAGAGAGGAAAAAATGTCTAATGGAATAAGATGGATCTAATCACATTCAGCGACAGGCCCTGGTCGTGTTTGTTAAGTCAACAGTCAAATTGCTTCTCTTGCCCTCATCCCTCCGTCTCTCACCCCTCCCCTCCTCTCACCCCAACATCCTCTCCTCGCTCTCCCCCACAATTTTTAATCTCGCTGAGGGATTCTCAAACGCTCGGTCACTGAGTCATCCCCCAGACCTCTCCAGCCATCATCTCCCCCCCCTGCGGGGGTACGGTACATCCTAGGTGCTCTGCGTGGAACCGAATCGCTGGTCTGGACCGCCGTGCGAGTGTTCTGCTCGGCTAGACGGAGACAGTTTGTTCCATTAGCAAAGATACTTCAGGCAGAAGCTAAATCTGACTCTGACTAAAGCAGCACAGAACAACGTCATGCACATAACCATCACTGAGGACACGCCCCCTCAAAGTTAGCGAAAGCTCAAATATTAGTTATGAGCTTGCGAATGCTTTAAACAAGTACTGCAATTTGGCTACCGATGCAGTAAGAAGATGTATCTGGACAGGTGGTTAGTTACACTCAGACGTGAAGATGCTTTAGTTTTTTTCGGCGGTTCTCTGTATTGTCTCACATCCCCACAATAAAAGTCCAGACTCCACAATAAGAGTCCAGACTCCACAATAAGAGTCCAGACTCCACAATAAGAGTCCAGACTCTACAACAAGAGTCCAGACTCTACAACAAGAGTCCAGACTCCACATTAAGAGTTCAGACTCCAGAATAAGAGTCCATACTCTACAACAAGAGTCCAGACTCTACAACAAGAGTCCAGACTCTACAACAAGAGTCCAGACTCTACAACAAGAGTCCAGACTCCACAATAAGAGTCCAGACTCCACATTAAGAGTCGAGACTCAACATTAAGAGTCTAGACCTGTCAGACTCCAGACTCCAAAATAAGAGGCCAGAGATGATGACTAAACGATAACATATCCAGCACGCACCTGAAGACGTTCTACCACATCCAACCATCCCTTGCAACTTCCTGCAAAACAGTTCACGTTTCACTGCAATTCACTCCAAGACATAACCCACTAAACTAGTGTTTATCCTTTGAACATTCAACACACACTCTGTGAGCAGCGGCCGAGCTACTGGAGGATGTGTATTATAAAGCTCCAGCCCTCCTTGCAGTCGCCGTGGCTACGCCTCCGAGCGGAACACTCATAATCTCCGCGCGGTGAGTGTCTGCTCTTCCACACGAGAGGCCACCAGGCTCCGGGGCCGACGAGCACAATAACAATTGTGGGAAATAACTTCCCCCCCGCTGCCCCTCCTTCCCCCCTCCCTCCCTCCCACCCACCACTGGAAGCTGAGCAATTTACACCTCGGTGCCCCCTGCCTGGTACTCGAGTATAGAGGTGGGGGGGAGGAGGAGGGTGGGGGACTGTAGATGAGGGAGTAGGAGAGAGAGGCTGTGGGAGAGAGAGAGAGATAGAGGGGGAGATGGAGAGGGAGAAGGGGGGGAAAGAGGGAGAGAAAGAAGGAGAAAGAGAGAGAGAGAGAGAGAGAGAGAGAGGAATAGGGAAAAAGAGAGAGGGAGAGAGAGAACTAGAGAATATCGAGGGAAAGAAAGAAAAAGAGAGGGGGAGAGGGAAAGAAAGCGAGGGAGTGATGGCAGAGATGAATTCCATATCACACCTTCCTGCCGATGGGCAGTGATGATGCAGTCATCAGCCAGGTCCTTCAGACAGCGAGGGCTGTACAGGGCTCCGAGACGCTCCGACAGTCAATCTACACTTTCCCCTCTTTCCGTCTCCTCTCTGGTCCTCGTCCCCCCTCCTTCTCCTCCTCCACGCCCCCCTGCTCCTCCTCATCGCTCACTCAGGAGGCCGGGGTTGCCCGGCAGCGTGATGTCACCGTCTTAGATGCGGCCCGATTTCGGACCCAAACCCACGCTGGCGCAAAACGGAGCTGGATTGCGTTGCGTCCGATCTACTCGCTCGGAACGCGAGGGCGCTGGACTGTTTTCATGGTTACAAGATTGCCGTGGCAACGACTGAACTGTGCTTTGATCCGAACCTGATAGTGTCTTCTTCTCCCTGATTGGCTAAGGAGAGGTGGGGGCACATTCAGAAACCTTCTACTTTTCAGTAAAGTTACATAATAGCTTCCAAGCAACCGTGGCCTTAGCAGGAGTTTGGGGAGATTGCAATGCATGGCAGTGGACCTGAGGAAATGTCTACCTCACCTCACGTGTGTCTGGTGTGTGTGTGTCTGGTGTGTGTCTGGTGTGTGTGTGTCTGGTGTGTGTGTGTCTGGTAAAAAAACATCTATCAAACCCTTCAAAAATAAAGAATCGGTGAAATTGTGGACTACCAATTGTTTTCAGCATGCGGTATAGGAGCTCATTTTCCTCTATGTAACTAGGTACATGATTACATGGTACAGATGTATTGTCGGGTGTGTGTGTCCCTATAAAATGACTGATTAGTTGTAGACGTTATATGGATAGGGATGAGTTGATGCTGGGAACGTGGTAGTCTAGTAGAAATGATGGCAAGGGCAGCGCACATTCGTCGTTGTCCCACTTCCTACTTGCAGACCGCCTTCTGTCTGCCTGCCTGCTGCCTGTCTGTCTGTCATGTCTGTCTGTCTGTTCTGTCAAGAACTATTCGTCTGTTCTGGTATCGCATGTACTGCTGCATGCCTGCCATGCCTTGCCTGACCTGCCTGTCTGACCTGCCTGCCTGCCTGCCTGCTGTTCTGCCTGATCTGTTCTGTCTGCCTGTCTGTTGTCTGTCTGCCTGCCTGCCTGCCTGCCCTGCCATATGCGTGGCTCTGCCTGTCTGCTCCTCTCCTGGCCTGCGCCTGCTGCCTGTCCGCATCAGCTGTCCATGGCTGTCTGTGAGTACCTGTCTGTCTGTCTGTCTGTCTGCCTGCCTGCCTGTCTACAGGTTAATCAAGCAAGCTCTGGAGGCCTCCAAAAGCCGGCTCCATCTCCAAGCGCCTTCAGAAGGAACAGTACAGAACAAGGAACAGTACAGAACAAGGAACAGTACAGAACAAGGAACAGTACAGAACAACAACATGCAGAGAAAATGAGGAAATACAAACATCTGCAGTCCGTGCGAAACAGCTCCCAGAAATCTCCAGCGGACAGAAAGACCTGCGAAGCAACCTTCCCCAGAAGCAGATGAACGAGAACACAAAGAGAAGAAGGTCTGTGTTGGCTCCTTTGCTGACGGAGGATGAAAGGACAGGAAGGGGCTGTACATACAAGCACGGCTCTACTCTTTATGGTTTATGGCTTTTCATTTCCTAAGGCTTCATTTAGCGTAGATGAACGACGGCGCCTCTCATTAAGGATGCTTCATATTTTGGAACTGACACAGCAATACATGAGAGATGTTATCAAGCACAGGATTTGAAGGAGGTGGACACGGAACTACACTAGAAAGATCTTTGTGACACCACTGACCAGTAATTGTTAAATGACCATCCATACACACAATGCCATACAACTCAACGATCTAGTGCCCATCACATGGTTGTTTGTTTGTTGTTGTTAGGTTTATATCGCATATCACGAAGTTTTGCTCAAAGGGAGAAGTTATGACGTGCTCTTCTCACTTCCATCAGGCACAACAACACATATACACAACAACCATAGACAAGCTCACAGACTCAAAAAATGTCACAACACACCATATTCTCATCTCATCAGTGCTTTTACATTGTATCTCTCTCTCTCTCTTTACTGCTTTCTTCCTACAGTTTGAGATGGAGACAGTGGCGCAGCGTGCACTCAGAGTAGGTTTTAGCACGTGTTCCTTTCCTTCTGGAACGCTAGAGTCGATACTCCTAGTTCTTCCAGCAGAACTGCGCAGAAAGACGGGAAGCCGTGATGTGGCAATGGACACTCTAGACAGCAATATGTGCCCCATGGAGCTCCACGAGAGTGGGGGCGGAGTCATACCAACCCATCACTCAAATCTGGAGTGTGCTCTTTTGCATAATGTACCGTACGGGAACAAAGGACAAGTTGAGGGAGGGTGAGGAGACCGAAGGGAGCGCAGAGAGGTGAGGTGGGGAGGGGGGGAGAAGCGAGGGAGTGGATGTTAGGGAAGAGGGAGTGAGTGTACGCGGGACAGTAGGAGAAGAGGTGGATATGGCTAGTGAGTGGGGGGGAGGAGGAGATGTGGGGAGTAGGGAGAGTGAGGGGTAGTAGCGTCGATGGTGTGGCAAGAGTGGGGCAGAGGGGACACGAGTGGGGAGAGGGAGGTGGGGAGAGGGAGGTGTGGGGGAGAGGGAGGTGTGGGGAGAGAGAAGACTACTGGGGTGGAGAAAGAAGACTACTGGGGTGGAGAAAGAAGACTACTGGGGTGGAGAAGGAAAACTACTGGGGTGGAGGTGTGGGGAGAGAGAGGGAGGTGTGGGGGAGAGAGAGAGATGTGGGAGGTGTGGGGGGAGTGGGGAGGAGGGAGGTGTGGGGGAGTGGGAGAGTGCAGGGGAGTGAGTGGGGAACGGGAGGTGGGGAGAGGGAGGTGTGGGGAGAGGGAGGTGTGGGGGAGTAGGGAGAGTGAGGTGTGGAGGAGTGGGGAGAGGGAGGAAGTAGAGAGAGCACTGGTAAGAGGTGTGGGGGAGTTATGTTGGAGATAGTGAGGTGTGTGGCCGGTGGAAGTTAGGGAGAGGGAGGTGTGGGGAGAGGGAGGTGTGGGGAGAGGGAGGTGGGGGAGAGGGAGGTGGGCGGGTGGGAAGGAGGTGTGCGCGAGGAAGAGGAAGGATAGCTGGATGTGTATGATGGGATGGACAGACGGTGGGGATAGAGAGAGTATGATAGGGAGTAGAGAGAAGCAGGAGGCGAGTGAGTAATGGGTGTATGTTGAGAGGTCTAGAAGGGAGAGGTGGTGGACGACTCATTGTCTTAAAGGGCGATCGAGGTCTACGTGGGACGAAGGAGGATGTAGAGGGTAGAGTGATGAGGGTAGCTGGAAGAGAATGGGGAGAGGGAAGGGTGTGGGGGAGTGGGGAGAAGGGAAGGATCTGCGCTTGGCGAGTGCTAGTGGGATGTTAGTGAGCGGCCATTGGCGAGTAGATTGTGGGTGTTGAGTATATTCGTTAGAGAGATGTTGAAAGGTGTTGTGAGTGATGGGATAGGCACTTGGGTAAGATTTGTTGGGGGTTCATTAAGGGTAGCTGACCGCATATTTGGAGGAGAAAGTGTGGAAGTGGTTGCGTATGTTGATGGAGTTAGGGAAGTGTTGTAGCGAACTTGTGGGCTAGAATGATTTTGGGAGTGAGGAGCGTTTGTGTGGAAGTAAAGGAGGGGAGTGGCGGTGGTACGCGGAGGTGGAGAGGATAGAGTGTTGTTATGAGTGCTCGGGTAGAAGATCGTGGGGAGGCGGGAATAAGAATGGGTCATGTCCGGCGGTGGGGATTGGGTCGGTGGAGGTACAATAGGCTAACCGCTATGGAGGCGGGGACGGCTAAGAATGGGGGAGAATTGGGGGTCTAGTGGGCATGCAGAACCACCTGCGCTATGCTATTCTCGCTCCCAAATCCGTGTGATAGTGGTTTAAGGTGGTTGGTTGGAAGTGGGAGAGGGAGGTGGCAGGAGGCTGGATATCGGAATGGGGAGAGAAATTGGAAAGGAGAGCATACTGTGTTGGACTGCTGGCAGGACTTTGTGGAGAGGCGCGAGTGGATGGCAAGAGTATAGAGAAAACATGGAGAGAAGTCCCGTTTTTCCAGGTACCGGATGGATGGGTCGGCGGTGTGGTAGGGAGCGGGAGGTGGGAGTATGTATATGGTTCACGAGAGGGAAACTTGAAACAAGGCTGCTTTTGGAGTTCCTCCACACCCACCCCCTCTCTCTCCGTAGGAGTTGATTCAAAGTCGAATACTGTCGAAGAGTGGCCGGCCGAATTCGTGGCAGGTATGGGGTAAGAGATTGTGGTGGACTTAATCTATTGGGCGTTCAAATTTGTGCGCAATTTACGTGGTGGATGAGGGGGCACACCGCGAGTGTCGTAGGTCAGATAGAAGCTTTGTTCATCACTTTTCATAAGTCGTGAGGTAGAGAGAACGACTCTACTAATTCAACCGTTGATTCATTGTGTGTTTCCGCTATATGGAAAAATACGCACGTTTTGCTTTCTGTTCTTTCTGTCCCGGAGGATTGCCTGGGAATTATGGATTGAGGCCTGGGAAACAATTATGAAAATAACAATTTTGTTACTACTTTCTGTATGCACACCAGTGGAACGTAACTACACTTGCTTTATCATTTGGCAGACAAGTTGAGTGTGGATAGAGTTTAGCAATGGCTCCGGATTGGGAACGTTGAAGTATGAACGTAGATATGTGGAACTCTATTGAACAACAGCTACAGCATCATTAAACGTGTGTTATATTTCTATGTAATAACAGTGCACTTGAGCAAATGTGGCCGTGTACGTTTGTCAACGTAACTATAGTCATAGACTAGCAGTTTTGTTAGTATTGCCTATATTGTCATTATGGTTTTGAATTATGCCCCAGATAGGCGAGGCTATTTATATCCAATTGCGACTCCACAGGTGTTTTAACAATAATATAGGCTGATTACATGTTAGTCAAGTTTGGGACATAGTGAAGTCTCTGCCACAATGTAACATTACAAACTGTGAGACATACAAACCATGACTGCCATAATGTGTCTTATGTAGATCAGCTAGTCTTATTCTCCGTCCATTACTGACCCCGCGGAAGACAGACCACTGCAGAAGCTATGAAGCTCCCTTAAACACTCAAACACAGGAGAGACTTGCTTAACTTAGGAATGCTCATGGCACACTTTGTTTTACAAGTCAGCAACTTTGGAGTCTGCGTTCTGGGGTTTTGATCAATATAAAGTTTGAAAACGGCATGTGGGAATGTGTGTGCAACAACGTGTGTAACGTGAGCCTGTCATTCTATTTCGGATGTAGCTATTTATCATCTCTCATACATAAAAAAACAACAATAGTTCTGTCAACTGAGGAACATGTAGGTAGGCAGGACTTTTGGAACATGTCTGGATACTGTCCTTCACTTCTCCAGTGTAATGAATTGAATAGACCTCTGGTTGGGATGATTGGGGATGTGGGAAGAGGGAGGTGTGGAAGAGGGGGAGGTGGTGGAGGAGAGGGGAGGTGTGGAGAGGGGGAAGTGTGTGGAAGGAGAAGGGAGGTGTGGGGGGGGAGGGAGTGTGGGGAGAGGGCGGTGTGATGAGTGGACAGAATAACCATCCAATGATTTATCTTCGCTCGACGTGCTCATCATCGCTGTCCTTTTTCCTACCTCTCTTCTGTCTTTTTTCCATGTGTACACCCACACACAAACACACCCGCAAGCAAGCGTGCGCACACACTTCGTCACGGCTTACATTGTGCAGTGTGGTCCGTTGTGGTTTTTTGGGGTTTAAGAGAGGGCAGTGGGGTGGTGTGGGCACGCTGTTTTGGGGTTTGGCGAGGGTGTGGGGCGGGTAATGTTTTGGGTTGTGCGATAGTCTGGCAGGAACGGGTGATCACAGCGATGCAGATGCCGTATCTGCTGTTGATCCAGAGAGCAAGACGTGCCTATGATGTCTCCAGATCCCCATCTACGTGGCGGAACGCCAACACCGCCTGTAAACAGATGCTTGCCATTACCACAGTGTTTAGTGTTTGAATGGAAGTGCTTGGGATAATCACACATAGGCAGTCGAGGGAGCAGTACATCACAGGTAGCATCATCCACACCTGCTAGCTACCTCTTCCTCATTGGCTGTTGGTCACATCACTGACTGTTAATCCTCTAGAGCAGGGATGGGCTATCCTGGTCCTCGGGGGCCACAGTCCTGAAGGTTTAAGATGTTTCCCTCCTCCAGCACAACTGATTCTAACGATGGGTCATTATCAGGCTTCCACAGAACTTGATAACACCCATTCATTTGAATCAGGTGTGCTGGGGCACGGAATGATGAGAGATGATAGAGGACGCGAGAGGAATGCGAGATATGAGGAGGGAGCGAGAGGAGGATGAGAGGAGGGGAGAAGAGGGATGAGAGAGGGATCATAGAGGGACGATAGGGGGAGTGATGAGCGTTTGCCCAGCGGCTCGTCTGTGAACACAAACATTCACCTGCTGAGGGAGCGAGGGACAGGGGGAGAGAGAGAGAGAGTGGGGGGAGAGGAAGAGGAGATAGTGGGAGGGAGAGGAAGAGAGAATGGGACAGTGAGAGGGCGGAGAGAGAGCGAAGAGGGGAGGGGAGGGAAGCTGTGGGAAGGGAGAGGAAGAGAGAGGGACAGGGAGAGGGAGAGAGAGACAGAGAGAGAGGGAGGGAGAGGAAGAGAAAGAGTGGGATAGGGGGAGAGAGAGGGAGGAGATGAGAGTTGGGGAGAGAGAGTGGAAGGGGGAGAAGAGGGGAGAATAAGAGAGTGGGAGGAAGAGGAACAGAGAGAGGGACAGGGAGAGAGAGAGGGAAGGTGGTAGAGAGAGTGGCAGGGAGAAAGGATCAAGAGAGAACTGAGTGAGAGGTAGAAAGAGGTAGAGAGAGATGGGGAAAGAAAGAAAGAGAGGCCTGGTGTGATAAATCACATGACATACGAGAATACGTCTCCCCCCCACCCTCCCACCCGCTCCCTTGCTCCCCCGATCTGCAGTTCAATAGATAACATTGTGTGTACCAGCCTATTCTTCAAACCTCTTCCATGGTGTACTTTACTTAATGGCTTGTGAGGTGGGATCAGCTGTGTAATCATGAGATGTAACATTAGACAGACCACCAAGACACATTACGTTTACAAGGACCATCATCCACTGCCACCCTGTGAGAGGCTTGGTATTCCGCACGACACAGCTGTCTATCTGCCTCCCTCTCTGCCACAGAACGAAAAGATATTTATATCCTTATTACAGCCTTCCCTTTGTAACAAATGGTGTTGTGTGCTCTCTCCCTCGCTCCTTCTCTCTCTTTTTTTCCACCCTCTCTTTGTTTTTATCTCTCTCTATCTCTTTGTCTTTCCCTCTCTCTTTCTCATTCTCTTTCTCCAAAACTCAAACAGAATTATTCAGTCGTCTCACGGCTAGACGACCGTTGTGACTTCTTCTGTGGTGTAATGATTGGTTCTGGGATGGTGTTGAGGCCGACGTGTGAAGTAGGAGGGTCGGTCTGTTCACCTCCACAGTCCAGTGCCTCTGGGAACGGCCGCGACCCGCATCCCTGCAAACTCACTTAACACTCACAGAACTCATCCAGTTGGCATTTCAGCCTCTCTGTGCTTTTGACTCCTCGAACTCTTTAAAAAGATCGACCAACCAGTTCTGGTTTCCAGGTAAAAAAAAGCTCATCTCACTTCTAGACTAGTTTTTTTGTTTGTTTCTCTCACATCCGCCCGTCTCCCTTCTCCATCCTCTCCTCCACCAGACTGCCTTCTCTCGCTCCTGTGTTTTCTTCTCTCCCCCAGACCACCTCCTCTCTCCTCTCTCCCCCAGACCACCTCCTATCTCCTCTCTCCCCCAGACCACCTCCTCCCTCCTCTCTCCTTCAGACCACCTCCTCCCTCCTCTGTCCCCAGACCACCTCCTCCCTCCTCTCTCTCCACAGACTGACCTTGTGGTCTCTCCTCTCCATCCTCCGGCCCTCAGTCTGCCCTTCTCTCTCTCTCTCTGTGGCGGTGTGGTGGAGAGGCCTCCTGTGGGATTACTGGGGATTAAAGGGTATTTGTTGTGTGGAGGTTCTGACACAATTCTTCATCATTTCCAGATGAACGCTTCAGGCAGAAGGTCATGACAGTACAGAGCGTGTGTGTGCGTGTGTGTGTGTGTGTGTGTGAGAGAGAGACGAAGAGAGATGGAGAGTGTGTGTGTGTGTGAGAGAGAAAGAGCGACAAAGAGAGATGGAGAGTGTGTGTGTGAGAGAGAGAAAGAAAGAGAGACAAAGAGAGATGGAGAGAGAGTGTGTGTGTGTGTGTGTGAGAGAGAGATGGAGAGCGAGACACAGAAATGGAGAGAGTGTGTGTGCGAGAGAGACAAAGACAAATGGAGAGAGTGTGTGTGTGTGTGTGAGAGAGAGGCAAAGAGAGATGGAGTGTGTGTGTGTGTGAGAAAGAGAGCGAGACAAAGAGAGATGGAGAGTGTGTGTGTGAGAGAGACAAAGAGAGATGAGGAGTGTGTGTGTGAGAGAAAGAGAGATGAGGAGCGTGTGTGTGAGAGAGAGACAAAGAGTGTGTGTGTGTTTACTGTGTGAGTGTGTGTTTACTGTGTGTGTGTGTTTACTGTGTGTGTGTATGTGTGTGTGTGTTTATTTTGAACCATGAGCAACCACGGACCTGAATGATGTAACCTGTCATTACCTGTAACAGAAACTCTTGTTTGAATCCATTGAAAACGTCTCAAACACAGAAGATTATAGAGTACGTTGATTTAGACCAATTCAGTCAGAGAGAGAGAGAGAGAGAGAGAGAGAGAGAGAGAGAGAGAGAGAGAGAGAAAGAAAAAGCGAGAATGAGATGTAGAGAGGGAGAGAGAGGAAATTTGTCTCTGATTCTAACAGTTTGTGGTGCCATACAGTAGGAAGTCTTGGTGCTCGTTAGACTGTCTTCAGGAAGGACATGCTAATTGGCCTCCCTAATAAAGGCTTAGTGCACCCTACAACACAATCAGCTGCTCTCTAACGAGGTTTGCAAACTAACGAACACCGGCAGTATTATTTTCCAAGCAGGATCAATGGAACTTTAAAAAACTTCTTTCTTTCAAATAATAGGGAACTTGGCACCGTTATGTTGACAAACTTTACTGCAGTAGAGGGAGAGAGGGAGAGAGGGAGGGAGAGGGAGTGGGAGAGAGAGGGAGAGAATGAGAGAGCGAGAGAGGGAGAGAGAGGAAGCGTGAGAGAGAGAAAGAGAGAGTGAGAGAGAGGGAGAGAGAGAAGGCGAGAGGAAGAGAGAGAGAGAGGGAGAGAGAGGGAGAGAGAGAGGGAGAAAGAGAGGGAGAGAGAGGAAGAGAGATAGAGGGAGAGAGAGAAAGAGGGAGAGAGGGAGAGAGAGGCAGAGAGAGGGAGAGAGAGGGAAAGGGAGAGAGGCAGAGGGAGAGAAAAAGAGAGAAAGAAGGAGAGAGAGAGGGGGAAAGAGAGAGAGAGAGAGAGGGAGAGAGAGAGAGAGAGAGAGAGGGAGAGCAATGTTTTTGAAGGTTTTATTGGAACTTGGATACATTTACAAAAGAAGCTTTTGTACCAAGCCCTGCCTAAACGTACCTGCCATATCATCTAGTGAACATCCTACAATAACGCATCAAACCACCCAGGTGTTTGGATGACAAGCCCTCATTAAATAATCATTTCTGACATTTTTGGTGTCTCTCTATCGCCAAGCCAGAAATGCGGTTGCCTGATCTGTAATCTCTCAATCAGCCAAAGAAAGACGGGAGGCGGAGAGAGTTCCGTTCTCTCCCAGGAACGCCGTCCCTGCGAGACGCGGCAGCACAAAAGACGAATCGTCACCCTATCTCCGGCAGACATCAATCAGAAGCACAAATGATGATGTGCTGATATAGACTCTTTCAGCTTCCAACTACTGCCTTCTAAGACACCGTTCTAATCCTCCCTTCCACCTATTCTACAACGTCCCCCCTCCCCTCGCAACACACACACACACACACACACACACACACACGGACCGCACACCCTCTCAAACGTAAACCCCCGGTGACATTTGTCACATACCCTCCACTGTCCTTACGTATTTGTGGTATTTGTTACAATCTAATTGGCGGCGCGGGTTGGGAGAGTGCGTGCGGAGCTAATGAGCTGCCTGAGAGAGGTTCAGATGCTAACACGTCGTCTCTCTGGCAAAAAGGTCATGGCTGAAAAGAAGTGACAAGCGGGGAGGGAGTGGAGAAGACTGGCGAGAACAGGCCAGGAGGACGGAGTGTCTGGCCACACAGCGGGTCTCCACACCCAGTCGAGGAAATGTGTACAGCGAGATCTGATGAACGCTACCGGAGAATCGCTACATGATGCCGGAGACGGAGAGTTTTAACATCGATAAATCGCGTTCAACAGCGAAGATGTTTTCCAGCCTTGTTGCTTGTAGTGTCAGTGTGTCAAATGATTAACCGTCAACGAACTGGTGGGTTAGTTAAAAACGATGTTGTCATGGCTGTAATGTTCCAGACTTCGGGCAATCTAGAACGGTTACTAAGAAGTTGTTCTGCTCTGTTTTCGATGAAACTCAGACTGCCAGACTATGACCACCAAACACTGTTAGATCTCTGAGGACTTAATATACTTTCTGTACGCGTTTGTTTGTCGCTTTGGAATAAAGTGTTTGCTTAACAAACAAATCATCATTTATTTAGATCATGGCAAGGATCTGAAGTTACTAACCAAATTATTATATTATTAATTAGCAAGCAATCTTGCACATTTAACTGTTTTAGTCTTGGACAATTAATTGACAACACCATCCTGTACACATACATATAGTACATCATACTACCACTGTAAAACACACGCTGTACGCATAGCATCTCCACACACACACACACACAACACACACCCAAACACACAAACCCACACACACAACACAGCATACACAGCAGTGCTCAACACACCACAGTCCCCAACACATCAGTACCCCACCCCCACACACAGCAGCACACACGCACAGCACACAGACCGCTCAGAAGACTGAGGGGCATAGGCGAGCAGATGTTCCAGTAGATGAATGAGGCTTAGATGTGGAGAGGTTTCTGTTTCCTGTTCGGCTCGTTCATGTCTGTCGTTCTTCATTTCCACCCTCTCGTCTTCCTGCCTCTCCTCTCTCTCCCTCCTTCTCTCGTCCTCCTGTCCTCTTCTTCCTCCTCACCTCCTCCTCCTCCTCACCTCCCTCTCTCCTCATTCCTCATCCTCTTCCTCTCTCCTCTTTCCCTCCTCTCTATTGTTCTCTCTCTCTACAAATCCTTAATCTATACTCGCTCTCCTCTCCTCTCTCCTTATCTCCTCTTCTCTATACTCTTCCATCTAGCTATCTCCATTCATCCTTTATTACCTCCTCGATCTATCCTCCTCCTCTCTCCTCCTTGTTCTTTTCCCTTCCTGGTGATGCAACAGAAGAGCCCATGGAAGCATGGAGACATGGCAGCCTCATCACAGCCATGCCTCCCTCCAGCAGGGATGCTGTCTCTTGGCAGGCTGAGATCAATGGCTCGGATGTTCCTCTATGTTTCTGAGAGGAGAGAAGTGGATGAGGAAGATGGAGAAGGCCTCCTCCTCACCTCCCTCCTCCTCCTCTCCTCCCTCCTCCTCTCCTCCCTCCTCCTCCTCACTTCCCTCCTCCTCTCCTCTCTCCTCCTTTCCCTCCTCTCTATTCCCTCCTCTCTACACCCTTCACCTCTATACTCCCTCCTCCTCTCCTCTCCCTCCTCTATACTCCCTCTTCCTCTATACTCCTCCTCTACTCCATCCTCCTTTATTACCTCCTCCTCTACTCCCTCCTCCTCTCCTCCTTGTTCTTTTCCCTTCCTGGTGATGCAACAGAAGAGCCCATGGAAGCATGGAGACATGGCAGCCTCATCACAGCCATGCCTCCCTCCAGCAGGGATGCTGTCTCTTGGCAGGCTGAGATCAATGGCTCGGATGTTCCTCTATGTTTCTGAGAGGAGAGAAGTGGATGAGGAGAGGAGAAGGAGGGGAGGAGGAGGGGAGGAGAGGTGGAAGATGGGATAGGATGAGGAGAGGACAAGGAGAGGAGGAGAGAGATTGAGGAGAGGAGGGGAGGAGGAGAGGAGGAGGGGAGAGGATGAGGAGAGGAGGGAAGGAGGAGAGGATGAGGAGAGGAGGGGAGAAGGAGAGGATGAAGAGAGGAGGGGAGGAGGAGAGGATGAAGAGAGGATGAGGAGAGGAGGGGAGGAGGAGAGGAGAAAGAGGGGATTGGATGGGAAGAGCACTGGCGTGTCTGTTGACTGGCTGACTATTCCTTTCATTTATTCTCCCGCATCTCATTAAGTTCAGGATTCTATCCTTGGTTTTGTTCGGACGCAGGCAGCTGATGGAGCGTTCGATCACTGCAAGGCTACAAAACGACCAAAATAACTGGAGAATAAAACCCATTCAGGCTGTCCTTCATGACGCCAGCAGAAGGGAGCTGTCACATGTCGTGCCGACTGCTGCACTCAGTGGACACACACAAAGACCACCAGCGGACCAGATGGACCTTGCAGCTGAGGTGTGGAGGTGTTAGGCCACCTACAACAGGACAGGTTTGTCCATTAGCAGTTCCCTCAGTCCTTCCAGCCTCGCCGGAGTGACACCTTCAGTTCCACCCTCGGTTCCACCCTCGGTTCCACCCTCTTCAAATCACTCTGTGCAGCCAGAGTTCTCTCTCTGGTTACTCCAATTCACTGGGCACAAAACACGCACAATGTATTTCGTCATATTGCGCACACACACACACACATACACACGCACGCACGCACGCACGCACATACGCATGCACACGCACACACGCACAAAGGGCAAACACACACACACACACAAAGAGCAAACACATACACACACACACACACACATAAAGAGCAAACACAAACACACACAAAGGGCACACACATACACACACACAAAGAGCACCACACACACACACACACACACACACAAAGAGCAAACACAAACACACACACACAAAGAGCAAACACAAACACACACACAAAGAGCACACACACACACACACAAAGAGCAAACACAAACACACACACACAAAGAGCAAACCCACCACAGGGTGTTCCAGGACAAGACTAAAACTAATGGACTCACTAATGGATTCCCCATGGTCCATGAATAGCTCTCCACACCTCCACTCCCATGCTTTCCTTTAGTAGCTTCCATGCTCCCTCACCTACACACTGTAGGCTTCGGAACAATGCAGACAAACACCCAAACTAATTAGCAACTGGTGGATATGCTTTAGTCAAGAATAACCAGGGTAGTGTGTGTCTGTGTGTGTGTGTGTGTGTGCGTCTCTGTGTGGGTGTGTGTGTGTGTGCGTGTCTGTGTGTGTCTGTGTCTGTGTGTGTCTGTGTCTCTGTGTGTGCGTGTCTGTGTGTGTGTCTGTGTGTGCAGTGTAGAGGAGAACAGTTAAACAGCCTGTAATACAATTAATATATTTCAAGGTTGCTCTCACGTAATAACCCTATGTTATCTGTTCTGGCCTGCATTAGTGTAGCAAACAACTTGCATTCAAGAAGGCTCCCTTTCAAAGGAGTGTGTGTGTCTGTGTGCGTGTGTTTGTGTGCGTGTTTGTGTGCGTGTGTCTTTGTGTGCGTGTGTGTGTTTGTGTGCGTGTGTCTGTTTGTGTGTGTGTGTTTGTGTGCGTGTGTCTGTTTGTGTGTGTGTGTCTGCTTGTGTGCGTGTGTTTGTGCACTTTTGACGTGTTAAAGAAGTGACAACTCTCACACTAACTATGCTACCTTTCACAAAAGGAAAAGATGGAAACTAAGTGAAGAAGTGTGGAGAGAAGAGGGGAGGGAATAGAGAGAGTTACAGAGTCAGAGAGAGTCAGAGACAGTCAGAGAGAGAGTCAGAGGGAGAGTCAGAGAGAGAGTCGGAGAGAGAGTCAGAGAGAGGGTTAGAGAGAGAGAGTTAGAGAGATAGTGAGAGAGAGAGTTAGAGAGAAAGTTATAGAGAGAGTAAGAGAGAGAGTCAGAGAGAGAGAGAGTCAGAGAGAGAGAGTCAGAGAGAGAGGCAGGTGACTGGTTGCTGGCTTGACGGACAGAGAGAGGAAGCTGCCTGTGAAATTGATACACAACAGAACTGATTGAATCGGCTCACAAACACGTCTGAATTCAAGCCTGTCAGGGCATCAGATTACATCAGGTGCCGCAAAACCAACGTCTGTTTGTGTTTGTAGGTGCCATGTAAGAGTGTTGCTGTGTTTACATGCGTCTATGTGTGAGGTAAGACTGTCTGTGTGTTTGCATGTGTGTGTGCGCGCGCGCGTGTGATGTAGAGCTGTTTGTGTGTTTTCGCGTGTGAGTTTGTCGCGTGGCGTCCGTGTGTACGTGCGTGCGTGTGTACGTGCGTGCGTGTGTACGTGCGTGCGTGTGTCCGTGTGTCTTCCATTCTACTCCCTGAGCAGAAGAACTTTCAGGTTTCACAGCAGCGGTCTCCTCCTACCAGATCACTATCAGAACCGCTGTTAAAGTCGCACTCCACTCCAGCTCTCCTCAGTCCCTGATGCAGCAACAGCACACAATGACCATCCTCCAATAAGGCTGGGAAGAACACTGGAAATGCGCTGACATTTAAAACACACACACACACACACACACACATACAGTACATACACACACAGAGACACACACACACACACCTCAGGAGGAGTTTGTTTCATGCTCGGCTGAGTAGAATACAAAGATAGACTCCCTGTTGAATTGGTGGAGAGCTGGTGTCACTGTGACTGAGAGAAATAGACTGTGTGTGTGTCTGTGTGTGTCCCCGTGTGTCTGTGTGTGTGTGTGTCCCCAATGCCTGTCTGGTGTGTGTGTGTGTGTTGTTGTGTTTTTGTTTTGGGGTTTGCTGGTGTTTTGGGGTTCCCCCCCCCTGTGTGTTGTGTGCCCTGTGTGTCCCCGTGTCCCTGTGTGTGTCCCTGTGTGTGTCTGTGTGTGTCTGTGTGTGTGTGTCCCTGTGTGTGTGTGTGTGACCCCCCCTCCCTGTGTGCTGTGTCCGCTTTGTGTGTTGTCCCTGTGTGTGTGTGTGTGTCCCTCGTGTGTGTGTGTGTTTTTTTTTGTTTGTTTTTTTGTTTGTGTGTGTGTGTTGTGGTGTCCTGTGTGTGTGTGTCCCTGTGCTGTGGTGTCCTGTGTGTGTGTGTGTCCTGTGTGTGTGTGTCCCTGTGTGTTTGTGTGTCTCCTGTGTGTGTGTGGGAGGGAGTGAAACAAGAGCAGTGAAAAGTGTCTGCTAACTCCTGGAGGAAAAGGTTGCAGTCTGACAGAGCAGACAGAGACAGTCTGGGGAAACAAGCGCGTGAGGCAACAGAAGTTCGTGCCTGTCACACCAGGGGTCACCACACACACACACACACCACACACACACACAACGCATTCACACTAGACAAACACACGATGCCACGTCCTCCCAGAAACACATCCTACACACATCCAGTCCCATGCTGTTCTGCTGCCACTGAAAGCACCAAGGCTTTCATGGATCAAGTCTCTTCTGTATGTCCACATGGTGCAGTGCAAACATGTTGGATCACTGTAGTCTTACAGAACAAACCCCATGCATTTACAAGACACTGTAACCAGGAAGTAATGTATACATACAATGATGCTAATAGTCGTTCCCAAGGGTTACAGGGAGATTTATCTTCATAGAGACAATAATGAAGTCAGAGTTTATGTGAGGGTCTTTTTCAGAGGATGATAGAGGAAGAGAAACTGGCTGGGAGGAAGGCAGGGAGAGAAATAGGGGAGGGTGATGTGAGAGAGGGAGGGAAGGAAGGAGAGAGGGAGAAATAGAAGAGGGTGATGTGAGAGAGGGAGGGAAGGAAGGAGAGAGGGAGAAATAGAAGAGGGTGATGTGAGAGAGGGAGGGAAGGAAGGAGAGAGGGAGAAATAGAAGAGGGTGATGTGAGAGAGAAGGGAGGGAAGGAAGGAGAGAGGGAGAAATAGAAGAGGGTGATGTGAGAGAGGGAGGGAAGGAGACGGGGAGAAATAGAGGAGGGTGACGTAGGGGAGGGAGGGAGAAATGGAGGATGGTGATGTGGGGGAGGGAGGGAGAGAAATGGAGGATGGTGATGTGGGGGAGGGAGGGAGGGAAAGGGAAAGAGAGAGAGAAATGGAGGAGGGAAAAGGTGGAGAGATAATAATGCGATGTGTTTGTATCTGATCATGAGGCTGCCAGTCCCTCTGGACTAGCTGACAGCCTGGGTGATTAATCTAACCCACCACCATCTCACTTGAGTCTCATTTCACTTCCCTTCTCCACAACTGGAGACGACACAACGCCTTAGATCATACAGTTTGTCTTGTTCAAGTTCTTACACTTTGTACCATTTACTGTAAACACACTGAGATATATATAGAGACAGAGATAGATATATAGACAAAGAGAGAGAGAGAGAGCTGATTCCAGGGGTAAAGTTAGGGAAGTTCGAGAAAAACACTGGACACATGGCTTGACACCCTCATGACTCATTCATCTACACCATGCCCAGAAGTAGTGGAAATAATGTAATTCACCCCCCACACACAGACACACACAGACACAGACACACACATTATACACACACAGACACACACACACATTATACACACACACAGTATACACACACCCACACATTATACACACACACATTATACATTATACACACACACACACACACACACACAATGTTCCATTCACTTGTCTGCTAAAGGGGCTTCCCTGCTAGTGGTAATCTTTTACCATGTCTGGAATATTGAAATGATTGCGGTAAGATGGAGGACTACATTAAACCAGAGAAACACAATAAAAATGAATTTTTCATAATGGTAACTTACATTTGCAATGCGCTTATATTACTCTTTGTGAGCAAGAAAGTCCTATTTAATTTGACATGATTATATTTTGGTGTTTAAGGCCCTTAATCCCTTAATACCTCGACCTCCCTTCTTACCTGGGAGTTCCAGGCATGAGCATAATCACCCCAGCCTTGGACCAGGCGATCAGATACACCTGGTCCTGTCCACCTGCGTCAGCGTCCCTCACAGATTGCCTCCGCCAGACCCCAGGCAACTGGTGCCGTGACAGTGCAGCTGAGCGGCCATTTATCTCTCCCAGAGCATTCTGGGAATTCCAGGCTGAACCTGGAGCCTGGGGTAGGTAGGCCAGTGATGGACACAGGCTGTCATACAGCACTGCCAAGCTGCTGGGGTCCCATTACCAGTGCTGAGGGAGCTCATGTTGTATGCACTGAGAGCTGCTGCTGAACCGGATCCACAGAGATCAGGATAAGTTCTGAAAGGGCGGGTGGATTGCTGCTCCGTAAAAGGATTTTTTTTTGTTTTGTTCCTCCAACGTTTTGTTTTGAAGGATGTCACCAGAACAGAAGCGCTTCCTGTCTCACAGAGAGAGAGAGAGAGATAGAGATAGAGAGAGAGAAAGGGAGACAGAGACAGAGAGACAGAAATAGAGATGAGAGAGAAAGAGAGAGACAAAGAGACAGAGAAAGAGAGAGAGAGACACATAGAGAAAGAGAGAGACAGAAAGAGAGAGAGAGACACATAGAGAAAGAGAGAGACAGAGAAAGAGAGAGAGAGACACATAGAGAAAGAGAGAGACAGAGAGAGACAGAGAGAGACAGAGAGAGACAGAGAGAGACAGAGAGAGACAGAGAGAGACAGAGAGCTCCTGCTACATCTGGACAACAGGCGCTAACAGTCACAGGCTTTTTTCCCTTTCGATGTTGAAGTTGTCTCCTGGTGGAGCTTTTCTAAAAGCACATCCTCAGAAGAGGCTTGTGGTTCTGAAGTGGCATATCTACACACATGAAGGCTGACATTATCCTTTCTGTTTGGCACGACCGCATCTCCAGAAACATGCTCGCTGTGTAATCACAACAAATCAGACTCCATCCTTATAAATGTCAAGTCATTAGGTGTCTGTAACCTCCTTCCTGCTAATTGGACAGAGGTAAAAATAGCTTCTCTTCATTGATTTCCGTGCTTCCTCTTTTCAGTTGCAGCAAGGCCTGTTCAGCCAACGGTCAGGATCTTCTCCATGGTTGCAATGGATCATCTTCATTGTTCTAACTTGTATTCAATACGGATCACATCGACGGGTGACATTTTCTAACACTATCAATTTCCTCATTTTCCTCCCCAATGTTAAAGGCCTGAGGTCTTGAGATTGACAGTGATGAAACATCCTGTTCTCAGTGTTGTCAACACAACCAAGTACACAAAAAAGACAACGTTTCATTTGGGCATCGGGAATAAGAGCCCGTATCGATGAAAATGTGTTTCTCTCTGCGTCGTTTTGATGATTTATTTACTGGTGTGAAGGAAATCTGGTTTACACTACACACACACCATGGTTTACACTACACACACCATGGTGTACACCACACACACACCATGGTGTACACCACACACACCATGGTTTACACTACACACACACCATGGTTTACACCACGCACACACCATGGTGTACACTACACACACCATGGTGTACACCACACACACCATGGTTTACACTACACACACCATGGTGTACACAACACACACCATGGTGTACACCACACACACACCATGGTGTACACCACACACACACCATGGTTTACACCACACACACCATGGTTTACACTACACACACACTATGGTTTACACTACACACACCATGGTGTACACCACACACACCATGGTTTACACTACACACACCATGGTGTACACCACACACACACCATGGTGTACACCACACACACACCATGGTGTACAGCACACACACCATGGTGTACACCTCAAACACCATGGTGTACACTACACACACCATGGTGTACACTACACACACCATGGTGTACGCTACACACACCAGCGTGAGTCTAGCGTCAGAGATATACTAGCAGAACTAAGAACATTCTTGTCAAAGACAAGAATGCACAACATCACCGCGCCACAATCTCATGTCCGGACAAGCCGCCGCCGTCGTCTGTCCAGAGAAGCTGGACCTAAGAATCACCTCCGGTACTTCTCCCAAACGGACCCTAACCTGAAACTCACCTAGGCAACGTCTCCGCTCTGTCGAAGCGCATCTTGCAGCTCCACTAGGGGGCAGACTTGTATAGCGACCTGTGAGTGTTCCCCGCTGGCGGTTTGGTCATTCCTGTGCCGTGTTACAGGCTAGATTGACTTTATTTCAGAATGTCACGTCCTCCTGTACACAGGTCCTCTATAGCAGCCTATGGTGAGAAACAGCTGTCTGACACAGTTAATGAATGTGGTGGGTAGTCTAACACAAGGAGACTACATAGTGTGTGTGTGTGTGTGTGTATATGTTTGTGTGTGTGTGTGCGCTCCTAACTGTCTCATCTCTTTCAGCCAGCAGCTATTAGTCAGCACCTTGATGAACTCACTCCTTTACGAATGAGCTTTGACAGCAGAGAGAGAGAGAGAGAGAGAGAGAGAGAGAGAGAGAGAGAGAAAGAGGGCTATAATTGATCGGACCGTGTCAAAGTCCTTTCGGAACCACACAGACGAAGCCAGACCAAAAGACGTTCCAGAAACAAACCTTCTTGGACTTGATCATTGGTTCACATCGGCACTTTCGCTTTCCCCAAACTGGAGGAAAGGCCTCGTACAGGAACAGGATGAGTGGGCTTCTAGCCTCTGTGTACATTAGGAACGGTAGTGGGCGTGTGTGTTTGTTTGTAGCTGCACAAGTTTGAAGTTGTCAAAAAAGAGAGCGAGCGAGTGAGCGGGTGGGTGGGAGAGAGAGAGATGCAGAGATATTGGCTTGTGCTTGGAACCAGTTTTATTATGTCTCTTGGAACTTTTGCTCTCGTCCCCCCCCCCCGCGCCTTGCTGGACTACCCATTTCATTCAGATTCATTGCTATGTGTACTGTACAAACGAGAATCTTCTGGTGGCAAAAGTGGAATATATAGAGATGAAAATATCGTGATGCATTAGGAAATGAATCTGCCGTGGCTCTCCTTGTGGCCAGAGGCTGATGCTCACACCGAGTCTCTCCATAGCCTCGGAACCCTTTCATGTTCTGATCTCAGTTTCCCGTCGCACCATTGTTCCACCTCAGGAGCATGTAACTCTCTCTGGCTCCAACGCCTCTCCATCGTGTTAAAGCCCATGCAATCATCACTTAACGCTACTTCACTTGCGGACGGGGGCGTCTCCTGTGAGGGGACGGGAGGAAGGAGAACATCTGACATGAAAGAGGAGGAGGAAGAGGAGAGGGAGGATGAGTAGGTAGGAAACGAAGGGGAGATGAAAGAGGAGGAAGAGGAGAGGAAGGAAGAGAAGGTAGGAAACGAAGAGGAGATGAAAGAGGAGGAAGAAGAGGAGAGGGAGGAAGAGAAGGTAGGAAACGAATGGGAGGAAGAGGAGGTGGGAGAAGTGAAAGGTGAGGAGGTGGTAGAGGGATGAGAGAGGAGGAGGTGAAAGGTGAGGAGGAGGGAGAGAAGGAGGTGAAAGGTGAGGAGGTGGTAAAGGGATGAGGGAGAGGAGGTGAAAGGTGAGGAGGAGGTGAAAGGTGAGGAGGTGGTAGAGGGATAAGGGAGAGGAGGAGGTGAAAGGTGAGGAGGAGGGAGAGGAGGAGGTGAAAGGTGAGGAGGAAGGAGAGGAGGAGGTGAAAGGTGAGGAGGTGGTAGAGGGATGAGGGAGAGAAGGAGGTGAAAGGTGGGAGAGGGATGAGGGAGAGGATGAGGAGAAGGAAGTGGAAGAGGACATGAGGGCATAGGAGAAACAGTCTGAGCCTCAGTAGATATAATACAGTGTGTCAGAGCTAATGACAGCAGCTCATGTATTATTTTGTGCGATCCTGCATCATCTTTGGACTGGTAAACACTTGGTAGCGGAGCCATTATTGGACTTGCAGCAACCCTTAGTGGAACACAGTGTCTACAGTGCTCACAAAACTGGGGAACATGGATCACGAGGCACAGAAATCCGTGAGTTATTAGTGTTCCAAGTCAGGGAGAACTTGAGTAGGGCAAGGCTGTGGAGGGAGGAAGAGGTTGGGGAGTGTGGTGAATAGGGTACGATATCTAATGTCCACTTTATATGCATAAAAACACGACACTACGGCTATAATTATTTATCTGGAGCGGATTCCCAGCTTTCCGAACTTTGCCGAAAGTTCGAAGCTGAATGAGTTTCTTAGTTGATTTCTTTTAGGTGTTAGATGTGTGTCTTGTATTACTATCGAACCCAGAGTCCTTCTACACAAACACTCCACAGTGAACACATTAGGGAAGAGAGTCATTCAGCTTGCTTACTTGTAGAGCCACGTTCAAGTATGGCTTTTAAATTGTGTTTTTTTTTCTGCAGTGCTAGAGTCTTCCTGTTAGTTAGCTTCTCTGCCTTCTCACAGAGACAAGGAAAAGAGCTGAACTATAGCTCAAGGTTATAAAACTGAGCTGTTATCTTTACATAGTTTCATAATATTATAACTTACCATACTAAAATACATCCTTAAGATCAATGGCATGAGATTAATGTGCTGCACTGTTGTACTCTAAACCCATATTTTAAAAGATTCTCCAAATGAATATCACTGTAATTCACAAGGTCATATCCATTGAGACATACCGTATATTATATAGTATTTTATACTTGATGAAAATTGTTCACATTTTTGGTTAATTACTTGACCAAAGCTAGGATGATGGTGATACTCTTGAACAATGGAACATTCAGCAACGGGCGACAACGAATCTCTACAAATCTTCCGGCTGTCTGTAATGTTCGCATTTAGACGGCTGAAACAGAGAGACGGATCGAAAGAGACGAAGGAGAGAGAAAACGAGTCTTAAGAGACCAAATGCGAGAGCGATTGTCACAACCCTATTACGTTTCACCGTTGAATTCATTACCCCAACTGTCACTAGCTTCCTTTCCTCCGACCGGAATGAGTCACCATGTGGTTCATTGATTGACATTCCCCCAGTAAACATAATCAACTTTGCTCTCGTGGGACTACTTAGAAACCATCCGAGAACATTGGGACGCCAAATCTCGCAATCTAACCCTTTCTTTCCCTGTCCTTGTCTCTTGTTCAAAGTTAAGATCAAGCCCCCAAGCCCGTCCAATAAAGGACCTCATGACTACAGACTGACAAATAGCAGGCTTATTCCCTGATTCTGAACCCGAGCGCTCCTCGGAGATTTATGAAGAGAATCCCAGACAGACGGGCCGTTTCCTGCGCCTCGCCGTGTGACAACGTTATTACGCCGAGCGAAGGGCGTCAGGCGGCTCATTCGAAATTTGCCGAATGAATATCGTATTACTGGTTGTTCTTAAGTCATTCTCGATGATTGGGGAGGGGGGAGGGGGGCTCTGTGGTTCTGCGTGACAGCGAAGAAGGTTATGAGATTAGTCTGCATAAAATACCGATATTGCTCTGAGATTAAATAAAGAAATAAAACATTTTTTAAAAATACCACGAAAAAACTAAACAATCCAATCCAGTGCAGCTGTAACCATTTCAATTAAATACACCATACCTGTACATGCACACACACACCAGACACACACACACAACACCAGAACACACACAACACACATTCACACACCAGACCACAACACACACACACACGAGCACACACCCAGGGAGCACAAGACCACACACAACCCAGGACACCACACCACACACCAGACACACACGACACACACCGACCAGAGATCACACATACACCAGACACACACCAGACACCACACACCACACACACCAGACACCAGCCACCCAAGAAAAACCACACGGACACACACACCAGGACACACCAACACAAACACCAACAAACAAACACTGGACGTACGACACCAGACAAGCCACACACACCCATACCCCACACACCACACGCCACACACCACCCAGGCCGACACACCACCGATGGAGTACACACACCACCCAGGACACACACCCCAGGGACGCACCACGACAGCAAGGCACCAGCACGGCACACACCCAGAGCATCGACGGACAACCAGACACACACCACACCCCGCTTTGCCTCGGATTTGATCTCTAGACTGAACAACCTATAGATGATGTGTGATGGTTTCTAGAAAGGCAATCCGTGGTTGCGATGAGTGGATACGAGATGCAACAAGATAGCGAATGTTTGTTGAAGTGACGAGGGGGAGAGTAGGATCTGTACATACATAGCATGTTTTACAGCGGAGGGATTCTAGCATTAAAAGTTGACAACGGGTGCGTCGGAATCAAGGGACCTAGTCCGGGGCTCCCGAAGACGGGAACGGAGACGCTGATCTATCTGGGGTTGGTACAGTCTCTCGAAGAAGGAAGTAGGGAGTGGGAAAGGTGGAGGCAGAGACACACAGACCACTGAGCTGCAGGCGAGTGTAGGTGTACGTGGGGTTAAGTGATACGTGGCACTAGGGGTAGTGCAAGTGTGTACGTGTGTGTGCGCACAGGCGTTTGCACGCGTGTGTGTGCGAGCGTGTTCGTTTTGCCTCTCAATGACACAGATGAGTAATTAACTGGGTTTAAGAGGCGTTTGGTAATTATGTTGGGATCCTGCGGTTCATTTATGTGTAATGAATGTAAGTTATGACCGTGTCAATGTCTGAGCAGGCAACAATGGCCAACACAAAAGGATAACGATGAAAAGATGAGAGGGAAAGAGAATGGGACTAAGGCAGAGAGACACACGGAGAGAGAGACACGGAGAGACACACAGAGAGAGACACACACAGAGAGATACAGAGAGAGAGACACAGAGAGAGACACACAGAGAGAGATACACAGAGAGAGACACACGGAGAGACACGCAGAGAGAGACACACAGAGAGAGACACACAGAGAGAGACACACAGAGAGAGACACACAGAGAGAGAGACACAGAGAGAGAGACACACAGAGAGAGACACAGAGAGAGAGACACACAGAGAGAGAGAGACACAGAGAGGGAGAGGGAGAGAGACACACACACACAGATTTAGAGAAAGAGAGATCGACACACAGAGAGAAAGAGAGAGACTCACACGCAGAGATAGAAAAACAAAGAGAAACAGCGAGAAACAAACCCATTGAAAGCACAGTAAGGTAGGGACAGATACCTGAACATGCTATTGCCTCCCACCTAATTTGCTTCATGTTTTAATAGAGTTTCCACTGTGCTGACCCAGACATGGTACATCACATGTTTCAGTTACAAAGTGGTGTCAGAGGGGAGAAAACACATTACAAGAGCACACCATGTGTGTGTGTGTGTGTCTTAGTGTGTGTGTGTCCTAGTGTGCGTGTGAGTCTTAGTGTGTGTGTGTCTTAGTGTGTGTGTGTCTTAGTGTGTGTGTGTCTTAGTGTGTGTGTCTTAGTGTGTGTGTGTCTTAGTGTGTGTGTGCGTGTCTTAGTTAGTGTGCGTGTCTTAGTTAGTGTGTGTGTCTTAGTGTGTGTGTCTTAGACAGTGTGTGGGTGTGTCTTAGTTAGTGTGTGTGTGTGTGTGTCTTAGTGTGTGTGAGTGTGTCTTACTGTGTGTGTGTGTGTGTGTGTCTGTGTCCAGTCATTGTCCTTTTTCTAAAATGTGCTGAGATGAGTCCTGCTTGAGAATCACCCCTCCAGCTCTGCTGCAGCAGGTGCACATTCAGCACACCTCAGTCATATCACCTGCAGGCTTCCTTTCTCTCACTCACCTTGGAGCAACTACAGCTGCCTGGATTCAAAACCTCCCTTTTCCTTCGGTTTTTTTCTTCTTTAAAGATAAATATTCCAGCTGAAGGATGAGACTGAGGCAGAACAATCTGGTTCCTCTTGCTATTCATGGCTTTTCCCTCCAACGCATACTTAATTAAACGTTTGGACTAAATTAGCCGTGACGCTGGACAGTGACAGCATGGAAGAAGTCCCTTTGGCTCACAGCATCAAAGGCTTGATATTTCCTACATCTCTGCCTTTAACACAGCTCGCACATCTGCCATGAGCCGCATGTTTAGCTTGGTGCATCTCATGTGCTGCCCCTAGTGGTGAGGGGAGATAATGACGTCTAATCCTGGCTTTGTGAATGAAAATGTTCAATCTCTCTGTGTATAGGCTTATACTAGCGTTGCGTGAAGTGTAACTCCGACATCAAACGGATCATTAATGCAAAGTCATCTAACATTGTATTTCTCCCTCCCTCCCCCGTCCCTCCCTCCCTCCCCATCCCTCCCTCCCTCCCCCTGTCTCTGTCTCTGTCTTTTTTTCTCTGTCTTTCTCTCTCCCACTCCCTCCTCCTCCCCGTCCTCCTCCTCCCGGTCTCCTCGCTTCCCCTCCCCCTCCCTCTCCTCCCCGCTAACTTCTCCTCCCCCGTCTCCCTCCCTCCCCGTTCTCTCTCTTCTTCTGTCACAAGCCTCAGTGGGGAGAGAGACGGACAGAGTGGACCAGTACAACATCCATGGCGGTGCTATTCCGGGCCACCATCAAGCAACAGATGTCTGCTCTTTGCTGAGAGGGTTTTATTCTTCTAGCGTAGATCAGCGGGCCTGGATCACGTCAGTCAGCAGAGTGAAACCATGAGAAACCCTCTGAAATAGGCCTCATTAAGGCTGCCTAACTGCCACTCCACGTCGCTGGCTTTTGCAGTAATCGCCTCTTTGCCTCTCTTTGCACAATTGGCACATGCTAGCAAATGTCACTCCAAGTATAACACACAGCTGACCGGCTTGTGGCGTCGGTACGTTAATACAGAGATTCACAGACGATTGAAACAGGCAATCAGGCCACCCATACAAAAGATAAATAGGGGCATTACCCAGGATTTTATGCCATGATGGTTAGCGGGGAAAAAAAAGAATAACATCTTCTGAATTACATCTTCAGTATTTTCTACCAGCTCAGTGCCGTGTGAATAAACATATTTACATCACAGCGTTTAAGGTCCTAAAGCTACAAAACTGGGCAGGAAAAATGGCAGCTTCACAGGGTAATCTTCCACGCGTGCCTGCGGGGCTGAGCTTGGGTAATGTGATTTAGATGAGTTTCCCAGACTGGTGTGTCACATCTGTCTCTCCTCAGTGCACCAGCACTGGTGCCTCTCATTACACACACCCTGGCACCGGGAGCGACTTCACCAACTAACGTGACATTCCGTGACACCGGGACGGCTGGTTTGGGAGGGGGTGGCAGGGATGAAGGAGGAAGGAAACTCAAACTCTGAAACCTGCCTCCCACACACACACACACCAACAACCCCCACACATTATACACATTTCCACACACATTATACACACACACACACACACACACACACACACTTCGCCCCACCCTTCCTGATTCTCGTCTTTGGCTGTGTCAGGTGACATAATTCCCATTTCTGGGCATCCACAGTAAAGAAGAGATAGATGAGTGCAGTCGTGTGTGTGTGTGTGTGTGTGTGTGTGTGTGTGTGCATAAGACTGTGTTGAGCATGAACGTTCAAACCTGTCGTAGCACCTAGTGTTGAAAGTTCAAGTGTTGGCAGTTAGCCAACAACATCAGATGAGAAGTGATGGACTGATATCTCTCCTCTACTTTCATCCCTCTATCCCTTCCTCCCTCCCTCCCTTTTCTCCCTTCTCGCTTTCCTCCCTCCTCCTCCCTCGCCTTTCCTCCCTCCCTCCCTCCCGCTTCCTCCCTCCTCCTCCTTCGCCTTTCTCCTCCTCGCCTTTCCTCCTTCCTCCTCCTCCCTCCCTCCTTCCTCCCTCTCGCCTTTCTCCTCCCTCCCCTTTCCCCCTCCTCCCTCCCTCCCTCCTTCGCCTTTCCTCCCTCCCTCGCCTTTCCTCCCTCCCTTCATCCCTCCCCCATCCTAGGTAATGCTGCCTGAGCTATGTCATACAGCTGTGTTCGCAGGCAATAGACACAGCGGAGCGCTGAGTGACAGACAATATCTGGGCAGTTGTTCATCCCTGAGGAACAGTGACAAAAGACAAGCTACAGCACGCCAGTCCATCTTCATTAAACTCCCCAGACGGCACAGTCCAATGCTACCGGCCAAAACACTTTCCTAAGTAGCATCTGCTACTGCTGGTCTCTCAAGCCGAAGCAACTCATAGAGGGGACAGGATGTTGGTGGCTGATCTCCGCTGTGCGAACCCAGGAACCACAGAGACCAATCATCTCCAGACTTCAAAAGAGGCTGACAGTTAGGCAGGGCAAGGGCAAGTTCTCTTTCAGAACCCCGCTGGAAAATCCCCCTCAACTTAGGACTGTATAAGAGAGCGGTTATCTCCTCAAACCAATTATTTGATTAGGGACAGAATGGATGGAATTATACCGAGCGTTAACGAGGAGATGAGGCTGGAGGAGGAATTGGTTGTTTCTGAGGGATCTGTACCATACCACAGGACTATGGCTCAGAATGAACACAAACCTGATCAAAAGAGGACCCTCCGAAATAAAATGAAAATCTTCCTTATTATTTTTTCTCTTGCTTGAGCGATGACGATGTCTGGGGAAGGAGCAGGCTTTTGAAGAGAGGACGAACCACCTTGGAAGCTATTTCTTCCGTGGGCTCCCCCCTGTGGAGACCTTCTGGGACGGACTTCTTATGTGGGGAAAGTAGGCTGAGAAAAGAGAACTGTGTTGAAGAATCTTTGTCACACATATGAAGACTTCTACATTGTTTTAACAACTAGGTGAACACTGTCTAAAGTTTGTTAAAATGAAACTATTCCATGACGATGGTCTGCCTAGCTAACAACAGCAGGCCCCATTTGATATATTTACACTGTGGTTTAATAGATATATAAAAAGATAGCTTTATATACAGATTATCTGTAGGCTACATGTATTTGTTGAAAGGGGTCATTACAATTACACTTGTAAAAGGAAGCCATTTATTTTCTAGCTTTTCAACTTCTCTTTCCCAGAAAAAACGATATAGCCATTACTATATAGTGCATTGCCTTTAAAAAAAAGAAGAAGAAAAAAAAGCAAAAGGAATTCTTGAAGCACGCAATGATGCAAGAAGATAGCAATGCTTACGCGTTGGTAATTGATTTCGATTCAAACAGCAGAGTTTCATACGAAACCGGACGTCGTTACCGGACCTAGCGAGAAGAGGTTCAAACAGCTAAACAGAGAGAGACGGCCTTCATCTAACCGTCAAAACCCCGCTCATTTATGAAAGTCCTGCCACTCTGCCACTGAGAGTCCTGATCATTCTTCCTGCCAAGGCAGGAGAGAGGAGTGAATGTTGCATGAACAAGCCGTGAAGGAGCCTAAGTCCGGAGAAAAGAATGAATCAAGAACGACAAGAATATTTAACAACTTTCAGTAGACGTCAGCTGTTCAACTCCGCTCTGATACGTAACAAACAAACAACGCTTTTTTAATGTGGTCCAAAAAGTTAGTAACAATAAATAGCGTGAAAGTATCCCCCCCTTATTACAGAGATGTCAACCGTCACAATTTTGTGATGTGACAGACTCGTCAGTTTAGAAGCAATAAGCGTTGCGTGAAAAGGTCTATTCGGCGTTATTCACGAAGGTTGATCACATCTGTTGGGCTGTCGAACCTGTCACGCAGTGTGGGCTCCTGTATATGGACTGGCGGTTAGGCTGATGTCGTCGGAGAATAATAGTGAATTGACGCTGACTTGACAGTCATAGTATCAAAATGTTGTCTGTTATCTCTACGGATGGACGTTCAAGTCTTGTCAAGGACGTTTTGTGGACTATGAGCAGAAATGATCGCCGAACATGGTTTACATGTCCTCTATGGGGCCATCTTTGGGTCTCTGAAATAAATGTATGTTCTTATACCTCCAGAGAAGTTTGCTAAGAGCCCGGAGTTATTTTTGAATTAACTAACTTAAATATAGACCCTGAAAATGTTCCTGGTTCTATCATGACTTTTTAATGTCAGATTTACTTAAGAACTCTTTCTTTGGATGAATGTATCAATTGTGTTACAGAAACTTATACGCTTTGTATAGCCTTTTAGGAAGGAATAAGAAATGTTGGCAAGCTTATGCTGTTGTTTAACCACATCCATAACCCCCTTTTTAAAAGTGCTCTGAAACACATAATACCTGCATTCAATAGCCACATTAAATGCTACTCTAACCCTAAAACACTTTCCTCCTCAATTCAGTATACAATATAGCAAGGTGTCAACATTTTAATGCAAATCTCTTCGTATTCTGCTTTGCCAGGGAAACAGTAAGTGAAGGTTTTCCAAATGAACAGTGCCTTTTAGTGGACAAATAAGGACTAAATGCTTGAACGGACAAAAAACAATTACGGAAGCGTCAACAAAACGAAATGATTGGAATAAAACACGGGTACATTTGAAGAGGGGAATAAAACAGCCAAATACACAGTAAACAGTGATTATTGAGACGCAGAAAATTGCCCATTAAAAATGGCTGGTTTGGTGCATGACTCCGTGCATGTTAATATGAGAGCTTGCACAGACTATTGGGGTTCCTTGGTCACTTCTTACAAGGTTAAAAAGGTCATGTTCACCATTAACAGGACAACCGGTCCATTCTGCTTGCTCCTCATGAACTCGCTCTGCTAGAGAGTAATAGATTTCCTTGTGGCCTAGTAAATCCAAACATTTGAAGCAATATGGGGCAGATTTAACAACAATGACTATACACAGAAGCACACTATGTTTTTAGTTATATCTAGCTAGTCTCTCCATCACCCTCGCTAACACTATCAGACTGCTGTAAAAAACACTTGAAGATCTCATTTCATTTACTGTGACGATCCTCTATGAAATCAGAAGACCTAAACTGAAGAGTAAATGTTTGCCTTGGAAGAAGGCAAGGAGTGTGGAAACAACAAAATAACAACTGTCGTGTTTCCAGGCAGTCTAGCTGCGCAGAGAGAGAGAGGTAGAGAGACAGAGACACAGAGAGAGAGAGACACGCGGAGAGGGAGAGACAGAGACACAGAGAGAGACAGAGACAGATGAAGAGAGACACACAGAGAGAGAGACAGAGATAGAGACACAGAGAGAGAGAGACAGAGAGATAGAGAGAGACATTTAGAGACAGACACAGAGAGAGACAGAGAGAGAAACACAGAGAGAGAGAGACAGAAAGAGACAGAGAGAGATATCCTGGTCCAATAAGTATCCCTCAGGCAGGCTGGGTCGTATTCAAGGTCAGAGGCACCAATACGAATTTTGGGTGCCATGAAGAGTTGATATCATCTGTTTTTACATTCATTACACTTTCATTCCAAGGTTTTCAAGGCCTTCACACCCATTGGGGCCATGGGTAGTCTGTCTAATGTCTGCCACTCCCCAACACGCACAGACACACAGACACACAGACACACAGACACACAGACACACACGCACGCACACACACAAGGTTATCCAGCCGGCCAAACTCCACATTACCAGAGTAACCGTACGAACCTCAAGGTATCCAGTCATCCCAATAGGAGTGACACTTTACCTGCAAAGTATGGAGAACATACTATTCACTCTTGCAACCAGTCCAAGTATTGCTTTGTGTTCTCAGAAAAACAACAGAATAATGACATGGTTATTTATTCAGCCACGGCAATCAAACCAACCCAGACATTTGGCTCAACAACATTCAAAAGGCATCCTAATTTGTTGGAATTCTTCTACAGTCTCATGGGAGAGCATGCACTATTAAAAAAGAGAGACAAAAAAGAGAGACAAAAAACCCCCCGAAACAATCTTCTCCCCTCTCTCTCTCTCTCTCTCTCTCTCTCTGAAGGCGACCCTGCTAGCAGACTCAGCCCGGCAGTATTCTAATTCAGGAGCTAGCTGTGTTGCGTAACGCTCCACTTGAGTATTGACGAGAGACGTGGAAACGTTCCTTCCATCAGGCTGCCAGGGCTGGCAGCCCTCTGGGACTAATGTGCAACATAATAGAGCCACGGAAAAAGAACCAGGAAACAGACGCGTCTTTGTTGTGTTTCTGTATTCACACGAGGCGAATTAATAGACAAAAGCGGAAGACAAGACAGTGAGCAAGCGAGGAGGGATGGAGAGATAACTCTCTCTCTTCCACACACACACACACACACACACACCCTACATAGTCTTTTTAATAAAACCATAACCTTATTTGATTTGAAATCTCTCTTCCCCAAAATAGAGGTTGTGAATCCTGCTGTCCCCGTTTCAAGGGACCAGCGATGATGTCACCAAGGGGAACCTTCACAGGAGGTCTGGACTCGCTGCTGATCGAGGACCAAACAGGAAGAGGAGTCAAAACACAAAAACAAGTTGAACTGAAGAGCGATAAGATGCAGACATTCGTCAAGAAGATGGCCAACCACAATTAAGCTGCAAGCATGACTTTATAGGTGTTCACAGGGTGGGGAACGACTATTCCTTTGGCCATTACGTCTCGATAGCTCGTCTAATGCATCGGCGTGACAGCACAGGTGTTATTGAAGACATCCCCACAGAACCATCTATAAAAACAAAGCATTTTCACTGAAGTTTAGTCGAGGTAGTTGGCTTTTATGTGGCTGTAGAATAACTTTAGATGTTCACAATTCAGCCATCGAAATAAAAGCTTTCACAGGTTAAGAAAGTCGGCATCGCTAACACAGTAGCTAACAAACAGTTAGCTGAGCTATAAAAGAGATTTATAGTTATGATTAAATACTATTAATACCATGTGAAGACGTTTTAGAACCCTATCTACAAGAAGCCCCCTGGAACGATCTCCTTAGCGACAACATATCTTAGCTACCTGCAAACAGCACAATGACACACAGCCTTTAACCCTCGCGCTCTATTCGTTTTTTGCAACTCCCCCTGTCTTAAGGGTCAAAAAGGCCCCACCTTCAACCCTGAAATAAAGTAGGTTCATTTCATTTTTAACTTGTACCTTTTTGGGAACTGAAATGTGCATCCATGAGGCATATGAATCAGAAAGATTTATTTTAGTTCAATCAAGCACACACAATGTAAATGTCTCATTGTGGGTATGCGTGTGTGTGCATTAAACATAGTGTATCATTGTGGGTATGCATGTGTGTGCATTAAACATAGTGTATCATTGTGGGTATGCATGTGTGTGCATTTAACATTGGGCCATTCTGACCCCTGAAGAGAACACGAGGGATAAGACCCCCACTTAAGGAAAAGGAGGGGGGGGATGATGGCGATCAAACCTATCTTCTCCAGGTAAACGGCGATGTGTAGAGACGCTGTGTCGGGAGACAAGCCAGGACCCTGCCATCCAGTCAAGCTGCAGACTCATAGACTTCCTAATGTGTGAGGAGAAACAGCGGGGAAAGAAGCGTCGCATCCAACACAACAGGTGACCCGGGGTAACGAACGACTTCAAACGGACTGGAAGAGCCGACAAGCGGCAGGGTTTGATCATGGGGACTGGGAGGGTGCGTGCGTGCTGGGGAGATGTGCTGTGTCGGAGTACACGCTTTGATGTTGCCACTTAGCCCTCGTCACACGCTGCTGAAGATGCGGTTCAGGACGGAAGGTCGAGCGTGTGAGCATCTTTGAGCCTCAACTGTTTCAGGGTGGGATGGCTTGCGGGATAGACGCTCACCAAGGCAGCAGGTCATCTCCGCAATACCACCCTGTTGGGTGGTGCCCTGTTGGGTGGTGCACTGTTGGGTTAGGGTGGTGGTGCCCTGTTGGGTTAGGGTACCAATACCACCCTGTTGGGTGGTGCCCTGTTGGGTTAGGGTACCAATACCACCCTGTTGGGTGGTGCCCTGTTGGGTGGTGCCCTGTTGGGTGGTGCCCTGTTGGGTGAGGGTACCAATACCACCCTGTTGGGTGGTATTGCGGAGATAACAGGATTATTTCCATACCGAGATGATCACATTATGCATCATGAAACGAGTTGAGGAACGATGGTTCCGTTACAATAACAAACGCATTGGGTTCAGGTTGCGAGCAAAATGCGTTGTCAAGTGGGTTGCATTTCAAACAATGAGTCTCGCACTGCTGCAGAAAGGAACAATGAAATAACCCACATTATAGTGGACAAGGACCTACTCTATATCCAGCACCTGTCATCCAATCACGTCAGAGGACCACTCCTTTGATAAATGAGGTCGAATTTCTATCCGAAGTCTGGTTGATTTCAAAGGACAACAGAAACACTGACCCCAAACAGACTGTTGAAGGAGAGAGGAGGCGAGGGGAGGCTAAACAGAATGATGACTGATGGTGTTCACATAAATCAGTAGTCAAAAAACGTTTTTAAACCTTATTGGAAGAGAAGATTCTTATTGTTGCAGACTGTGCTTGGTAGCTGAGACAGTAGTCCACTACTTTGCTATGTGAATAGTACAGACTGTTCCTTGACTTAGAACAGTGTAGTTCTGGGGTTTGAATCCACCCTGGGTCCTATGCTATATTTCCTTCCCTCTCTCCCTCACATCACTTTCCTCACTGTCTTTGTCCAAAAAAAAAAAAAGGTAGCTTCATTTCGAACGACCGAGACTCGCATCAGCCAGAGAGGGATCGTTTCAGTAAAACTTTCAGTGGGTGCAGGGCAGTTAAGAGTGTTTTAAAGTTTAGGGAGATCCTCTAATTGGAGTATTTAAATTTCCAAGTTAACCAGCCCCATTAAAGAGTCTGAAACGGAGAGGGAGAGAGGGAGAGGGAGGGAGAGAGAGAGAAAAGGAGAGAGAGACAGAGAGGAAGAGAGGGAGAGAGAGAGGGAGAGAGAGAGGGAGAGAGGGAAGAGGAAATTTTATGTGTTTTAATTTGCTACTGTTTTTAGTCTCTCCTTGGTGAGCAGAAGGCCAGATGTATCTGCAGATGGCCAGCTTAATAGTGAATGCACCTGAGGAAAGCCCATTAATGGAGCGACATCTGATAGCGTTTGTTTTAAGTTGTTGCCGTAGACGATGTCAGTAATCCCGAGGGTCTCCTCCGTTTCCCTGGCTACTGTCTAAGGGAGACAGCTGTGCGCTTCCCCGACTCTGAAGCAAGCTGTCTTCACCTCCATCTCTCTCTCTCTCTCCCCCCCCTCTCTCTCTATCTCTCTCTTTCCATCCCTCCTCTCCCGTACGCCCACCAAGTGCCCAGGCACGCACTCATCAGGCCTCAGCCTACTTATACTGCTATCAACTCACCCTGCCTCTGCTTGCTATTTTTAACTGCGGCGGTGGACAGCTGTATTGAAAGCTTTCCCCTCTCCTTGATGTGAGCTTGGGAGCTGCGTTCGTGTCACGTCGAGAGCCGGGGGAGGGTGCCAGGCACTAGGACCCCGGGGAGGTTATTGTCCAGATGCTGCTCTCCCAAACGAGGAGTTGTCCTGCCAGAGGGAACTCGCTGCTCTCATTTCCTCCGCATGTCCTATTCTGTGTGACCCAGTACCCAGAAAACACAACAAACTTTAGGTCCGTGTGAATCGAATGCGTCCTAAGGCACTGGGTACAAGTTCGACCTAAAGAAGACTGACTTCTGGTGACTTGTGTCAGGAGGAAATGCGATGCAAACACCCCGGTGTCAGACATGTAGGTATCTGATGTTCTTTGTCATTTGATCAGTCAAAAGGCCTGTGTTCTCTACCTTTCTGACTGGCCTCCTTTTCCTTCAAGTGATGCCCTGCGCTGTCCGATTCCCTCAGTCCCACCTGCTTCATAAATATGCAGTGCAGTGACCAGCACAGAGCCAAGGCTTTGTTCAGTTCTTATCAGGCTCACACCTGAACACATTAACACCGACACCCCTCCTCCCCCTCCTTCTTGCCTCTTCTATCCTCCCACCTTTCCCTCCCCTCCTCTTTCTCCCCTCCCCTTGGCCTTGTGTTTGAGATTCAGAGCAACACTCGTTCATCCCTCCTGATTTGTTCTGTCGTTCCTCAGCCCTGTGGACAGACTCCGCGGTGGGCAGGGAGGGAGGATGTAGAGGGAGGAGGGAGAGGAGGGTGGATGGAGAGCAGAGGGAATGGGTGGAGGAATGTTGAGGGAGAGGAGAGGGGTGGAGGGAGGTGGAGGG
>BROE01000010.1:2549994-2601391 GCA_036571765.1 Plecoglossus altivelis | reverse complement strand
GAGGGAGAGGGGAGGGGCGGAGGAAGGTGGAGGGAGAGGGGAGGGCCGGAGGAAGGACTTGGGGTCTGCTAGTTGCTTGGTTGGCACAGGACATTTAAGTCCATGTCCCAGACATAAATCATGTCACATGGTTGGGCGACCAGACACGGAAAGCAATCCAGCATGTCTGGGTAGGGAGGTGCCTGCTGCTCCGTTTCCTGCCTGTTCCACTGACCTCCCCGACACTACAGACGGGAGAGCTCTTCCTGCACCTCCATCTACCAGCTTGCTCTCTCTCTTTCTGTCACTGTCTGTCTGTCACTCTGTCTGTCTCTCTTTGACTCTGTCTGTCTCTCTTTCTGTCAATGTCTGCCTGCTACTCTGTCTGTCTGTCTGTCTGTCTGTCTCTCTTTCTGTCACTGTCTGTCTGTCTGTCTGTCTGTCTGTCTGTCTCTCTCTCTGTCTCCGTCTGTCTCTCTGTCTCCGTCTGTCTCTCTGTCTCCGTCTGTCTCTCTGTCTCCGTCTGTCTGTCTGTCTGTCTCCGTCTGTCTCTCTGTCTCCGTCTGTCTGTCTGTCTGTCTGTCTCTGTCTGTCTCTCTTTGTCTCCGTCTGTCTCTCTTTGTCTCCGTCTGTCTCTCTTTGTCTCCGTCTGTCTCTCTTTGTCTCCGTCTGTCTCTCTTTGTCTCTGTCTCTCTTTGTCTCTGTCTGTCTTTGTCTCTGTCTGTTTCTCTGCCTGTCTTTGTCTCTGTATGTCTGTCTGTCCCCATACCATCCGTTGCTTTCAGCCTCCCTGGCTCGTCTGAGGAGGTGTAGAGGAGGGCGACAAAGTGAGACTTTTCATATTCCCTGTCATCGCGTTTGACAGCCAGTTTGTTTGGGGGGAATAAACACCTTGGTTCCTAGCGTGGGCGCTAGACGAGGTCTGGCCTCGTGTCTCCCCGTCAGACGCTCTGATGTTTGCCCAAACGCGGACGCAGGCACGAGGAAAGCTGCCAAGGACTTTGATGCAATTAGTCAACAGGCTGTGAAGCAGAAAACCTTTGTTGCTTTATGTAGCTTCGTGTTGCCACTGTCAACATAAAAGGACGCTAAGATCACTTGACAACCCAAACACTTTGTTGTCGACTGTTTTGTCGACGATGGGGAAATCTAGTTCTCACGCAGACAAATGAAAGGATTTTCCAGGCCCCTGTTTCCTGTCTTCTGCATTGAAGGATATAGAGTCACCAAAGCTGAGGACTGGACTTTGACAACCTTTTCTTTTTAATAAAGTGCTATTGACTGAGCAATGGGAGAAAGGTTACCCGTTGAATGAACAATATGGGTGAAAGTACAGGGACTAGGCACCTTAAGAAGGTGTCAGAGACACTGCAGAATAACATGCTTGGTCAACTCTATTAGAAACCTCCAAAACATCCAAACTGCATCACAATCAAAGGGTCAAAAGTTCAAAGGGGAGTTTTAGCTAATTAAGACGAAATACTAAAAACGACTTTTCCGATGCAGAGTCCTCGTTCTACCCCGTTCCAAGTTCTTAAGAGTAAAACAAACTTAATCACATTAAAAACTCTCCACTTCCAGATGAACCACTGAACCATTTGAATTGCCCCCTCCGGTCGTAGCCGTGGTTACGTAACTCTGCCTGGGCTACCATCAGGACCCGTGTGAGGAGGAGAATCCAACAGAGCGGATCAACTTCAATCAGAAAGAGCCGTAAACACACTTCGCCGACAGCCATGGAGAAGAGTAGTGGGAGGCCAAGAACGAGAAGGGGAGGGAGGGGGAGAGGGGAAGGAGAGAAGAGAGTAGGGGAGGAGGGAGGGAGGCAAGGAAGGGGGGAGAGAAAGAACCATGGGGGAGGACCAAGTTGGCGACACACTGTGAGTTTAGTAAGCCAACTCCCAGATATGTGGACTCCTTTGATTGGTAACTGGGGGGAATATTTTAATGAGCCTGTTCTCTAATCAAAGCCTAACAAAACATACTCTGTCAAGTCACTTCTATTCAGAGGGTCATTGATTTTCTCTCCGTTTCCTTCCCTCTCTATCTCTCTTTCCTATCCCTCTTTCTCTCTTTCCTTCCCTCTCTCTCTCTCTCTTTCCTCCCCGTCTCTCTCTCTCTCTCTTTCCTCCCTGTCTCTCTTTCCTTCCCTCTCTCTCTCTCTCTCTCTCTTTCCTCCCTGTCTCTCTTTCTTTCCTTCCCTCTCTCTCTCTTTCCTCCCTGTCTCTCTTTCCTTCCCTCTCTCTCTCTCTCTCTTTCCCCCGCTCTCTCTCTCTCCCTTCCTCTTTTTAAGCTCTTACATCTCATCCAAATCAATAGCTGATGATATGTTAGGATTTGTTTCCCAATTTGAGTGTTAACGCAATCAAGGCCCTCTGCCACCTGCATATGTGAATGCATTGTCCACAATTCAGCAACCCAATTGATTTTCAAAAACTCTCCAACAATCCTCATCTTACGCATCGAGTCATTTCAAATCACAGCTTCCTTGCAATTGTGTGTGTCTATCGACAAAACTTGTTATTTTTAGGACATTTAACACTTGCTTAAAACTGCGTGTGCTTGTTCGTGGGTGTGTGTGCAGATGTGTGTGTGTGCATGTGAGTGTGTACATGAGTGTGTGTGTGTCTATGTGAGTGTGTGTGTGTGTACACGCTAGCCCCCAGGGTCTGGCTCTCCCGCACCAGCAATGCTGCTTGTTGTTGTTGTTGTTGTTAGAGAGAATGGGACTAGTCTGCCAGCATGTCCCTGAGGAACACAGAAGGAGAGAGTGAGAAAGAATGGAACAGTGAGGGAGACAGAAAAGAGGGGGGGAGGAGGAGAGAGAGACTAGGGGGAGAGAGAGACTAGGGAGACATAAAGAGAGGGAGGAAGAGGAGAGAGAGACTATGGAGAGAAAGAGAGAGGGGGAAGAGGAGAGAGAGACTAGGGAGACAGAGAGAGAGAGAGAGAGAGAGAGAGAGAGAGGGAAGGGAAACACAGAGAGAGAGGGAGGAAGAGGAGAGAGAGAGACTAGGGAGAGAGAGAGGAGGGAAGAGGAGAGACTAGGGAGATCAGGGAAGAGGAGAGACTATGGAGAGAAAGAGAGAGGGGGAAGAGGAGAGAGAGACTAGGGGAGAGAGAGCGGGGGAAAAGGACAGAGAGACTAGGGAGAGAGAGAGGGGGAGGAGAGAGAGACTAGGGAGAGAAGGGGGAGACTAGGGAGAGATAGAGAGGGGGGGAAAGGACAGAGAGACTAGGGAGAGAGGCAGAGAGGAAGTTATGGATTGAGCGAAAGAGAGAGAGACCGAGAGGGAAGGCTGTTAGAGTGGTGTGTGAGGGCACCAGCAAGGTGGGGGTTGTATGGGGGAGCAGAGGGGGAGGGTGGGGGAGAGGAGGAGGTAGAGAAGACGGTCTCTTGTGATCTCATTAGAGACAGAGACTCAGGCCTCCCTGGAGAGTCTCCCCCCCCCTAATTAGGGCTCTGTCCCGCTCTCTGACACTTCCTAGTGAGCTTCAGCGCAGCAAAGTGGGTGAGTTTAGGCGGCTGCACAGGCACAAATTGAAGGGGATGAGGTAGAGGTTAATGTGGCAAGTGTTTGTGAGAAGGTGGGGGTTGGGGGGGGGGGAGGGATGGGTGTAGGAGGGAGGGATGAGGAGAAAGGGGGAGAGAGAGACCGAGAGGGAAGGCTGTTAGAGTGGTGTGTGAGGGCACCAGCAAGGTGGGGGTTGTATGGGGGAGCAGAGGGGGAGGGATGGAGGGAAAGAGGGTGAGAGAGAGACCTTCTCTTGTGATCTCCAATTAGAGACAAGATCAGCCTCCCTGAAGAGTCTCCCCCCCCCAATAGGCTCCGTCCCGTCTGACACTCACTAGTAAGCTTCAGCGCAGCAAAGTGCGTTGAGTTAGCGGCTGACAGGCCCACCACAAATTGAAGGGATGAAATGTAGAGGTAAGTGGCAGCAGTGTTGTGGAGAAGGTGGGGTTGGGTGCGGAAGAAACGCCTGAGGTAGGGAGAAGTGTGAAGAGGAGAGAACCGGTGAGAGGAGGAGTAGGTGGGAAGAAAAGGGGTTAGGAGACGAGGCGGAGGTAGAGGAAGGGAGGAAGTGGGAGGAAAGAGACGTTAGAGAGGGAAGGTGGGAAAAGAGGGGGAGGAGAGGGGGAAAGAGTGGAAGGAGAGGGGGAGAGAGATGGTATGAGGAGAGGGGGAGAGAGTGGGAGGAGAGGGAGTTTGTGGTGCAGAACGTGGTAGACTGCCTGAGAGTCATGGGCCAGCGTATTAGTGAAACCCTCCAATACTCTTACATGTTGGTTCCCATGAGACACAGTACCTGAACACAGCTCCTGCAACAGCACACCTTATAAAGACGCTGTTCTGGAACAACAACCAACCTTCTAGAACACTTTGTTACTTTGCAGATCAAGGACATGCCACTGGCGGAGATGGTGTCTTTGAATGACGGCTGCACATTGTGTTTTTCCTTTGTGGAGTCACTCAATTATTCCTTCAAAAGAAACTTTTGTCCAATTGATATCCCAGATCCTAGCATGATATGGGTTGGCAATTAAGAATTCTGCCTTGAGTTGTGTGATGGGTGAAGTTATTGTAAATGAACCTTTCTGCCCCATTCTCAGTCTACCACCATCTCAGTCTGATGAAGTCACTAGACCTGTCTTGTCCTTAATTAGAAAACAGGATGTTTTGGTTTGCTACCAGACGTGATCTGCCTGTACGAGTGAAGCTGCCATAGGAATGATTAAGTGGAAAGGTATCTGTTTTCTCCCGGAAAAAAAAGGAAAAAATTGAAATAAATAATTATAAATCCTCTCTCCTGCCCTCCCTCGCCCCCCTCTCCCCCTTCTGTTTCTCTTTCCCCACAAACATCAATTTTCTTTTCAGACATACCTCTAACAAGGCGAACATCAGAGCATTATTTCTAGAGAAGCTGGTCAATATACTAGCTTGTGTTTGCAGATTTGACTTAAATCTTAATAAGATCGCTTGCTCTTAACTGCTCCTAAATCTGATTCTGTGTTCTCTCCAGAGAACGAAGGAGAGAGAAGGGGGGGGGGAGGTAGAGAGAGAGAGATAAAGACGGTGGAAAGAGTGAAAAAGATTAAGGTAGAATGAGAGTGCGAGAGAAAGAGTGTTCCGCTTTAAAGCCTATGCTAAGTAACATGCTCTTTCTCCAAATGTTCAGATGCTTCCAATGCAATCATGATTTATAGTTGCAAAATACAGTAATTATAATTGATAACTAGAGGGATATAAATAAATAAGACTCCAATATGATAAATGATCAACTCCAAACTAGGCTACTTTTGGGAGCCTAGCTAGCTACCTAGCTGGCACAGCCGGTACTTTGTAGAACTGGAACCAGCAACATAACTCAACAATCCTGGCAAGTCGTAACGTACGTTTTCGCTCACCTGAAGAAGCCGGCTGTAGTTCGTTTAACTCACCTGGAGAAGCCGTCTGTAGTCCGTTTAGTTCACCTGGAGAAGCCGACTGTAGTCCGTTTAGTTCACCTGGAGAAGCCGTCTGTAGTCTGTTTAACTCACCTGGAGAAGCCGTCTGTAGTCCGTTTAGTTCACCTGGAGAAGCCGTCTGTAGTCCGTTTAACTCACCTGGAGAAGCCGACTGTAGTCCGTTTAGCTCCTTGCTTCAGACGTGACCTCCGGACTGTTAAGTAACTTTAATTTGCTTAACTACTTGCTGTGTGGGACAGAATTGGCAGAGCTGACCAGTACAAAGGGTGAAAATGACTACCGTGTTTAAATCACAGCATTGAAACAAAACAAGCAATATAAGTTGTTATCACTCTAACATTAAACTGTGGCGTTTTGGCAGGTTTATATTGGTTGTTTTCGCTAACTGTTTCCCACAAGCTGGTTACGAGCAACTGAATTGATGCTCATTAAGCGCGCAGGTTTGTGACGTTGGTAACGAGGTTTGTGACCGGTAACTAGCTAGTTAGCTATCGGTAGCTAACTAGCTAGTTAGCTATCGGTAACTAGCTAGTTAGCTATCGGTAACTAGCTAGTTAGCTATCGGTAACTAGCTAGTTAGCTATCGGTAACTTCACTTTTCGCCAGCAAAACTCAACAATGCAAGGTGTGAAACTATGCCTTTCACATTCACTGCAGAGAGATGGTTTTTCAACTCTGTTTTGAATAATAGGACTGACCATTTTATTTTACATCGTCTAGTGTTGATTCTGTACACTTTGCTACGCACTAATTGTCATCTGTATGGAATTTTGCTCAGGCTTGGGACGATCAATGTTTCTTTGAAAGTGTCTCCTCCTGGCTGTTGATTGACTCGTTGCTTCACCGTATACAGCTAATATACTCATGCTCGGGGAAAAACGGAGTTTTTGAATGACAACTGACAGAACTGCCAAAATATCAAGCGAATGAAATATTGCCTTGTGGCTCTCCGTATGGTTTAGACACTGTAGACTAACCATGCGAGAGAAAGACGGCGGGCGTTATCCGACACTCATCCTTTCAAACGAATTATTCAAGAATTGGAGCGAGAGAGAAAGAGGGAGACGGTGATGGATAGAGACGTAAAGACAGTGCAAGCACTCTCATGCGGTACGTGGAGGTTATCCTGATCTTAACTTAAGCAGGGATGACAAGCGGTCAGACCCACTTATTCAATGTCACTGTCCAATCACAGGGCACCAGCGTCACTCGCCTGCGTTTGATTTTTAAATTTTAATTCTTCCTGCGTTTTCTAATCTTTCGTCTCCTGTTTACTCAGAGTGTAATTTAGAGAGGCTGCACTCCACTACTAACAACAGACCTGCCATGTCTATTCATAGTTGATTTGTTCGAAGATGAAAAAACCCTCTGTGAGTGTGAGCGCCCTGTTCAAAACAAACTTGGAGAGATCTTTCCCCACTTGAGAGGGGACAATATAAGACGCTTACACGCTTTATACCAACTGCGCATTTCAACGTACAGTGATGAAACGCTAACGGATAATGAGACTCTTCACTGTCTTTACGGTTATTTGTTGGTACACTTGAAGTGTAAATACTCCTCACATATAGTATAGTTTTGTAAGTTTGGGATTTATAAGAACATCCTAATGTTCTTCAACAGTGTGTGCACCACATTTCAACCACCATTTTATCACCACCTTTTTCCACTAAAGACTCCGCAAACTGTCAACAAATTGCTAAATTAGCATCATCCAAACCCTAACGCTCACTGTCATCTTAGCCAGAACCAGCTGGGAAACACCAGCAGTGTTGCAGCTGACATTCTGCTAACAGGTTCTAGAAGGCTGAAGCAGCAACACACCATTTACACAGGGGAACATTCCAAATAAAACGCAGCCTTGCTCAGTATTGCCGACGCATGAACCATGAATTAACCCACAGAGAAGCTCAACTCAAACAAAACAAGGGGTAAATAAGGTCACAGAATAAATCTCCCCATCCCTGAGCCCTGTAGATGTCATTGCATGGCAGACACACAAACCTCCCTTATATTTGGACACGGAACTGCAGCGTTCCCATAGTGACAGCAGGGAGCCGGTTCCTGGCTCATTCTAATGACATCATTATCTCCTCAGTCTGGTTCCTGCTAACCTCAGGCCAACGGGGCAGTGGTCCTGACGAATCGTCGGTGTGAGAGTTGAGGGAAGGAAGAGGAAGGGCGACAGACGGCGTGCATCTTCTTAACATGACCCCCGGGTGCCTCGTTTCATGTCGGAGACCCCCCGCTGGCTCTTCCCAGCTGATCTCGCCAGGTCCTGCTCTAAATTAGCCACTTCACAGTGTGTGTCTGCTGCTTAATATGCGACTGCCTTGCTTCCATGTCAGGGGGGTTGGGTGGGGGGTCAGAGAGAGAGAGAGAGAGAAAGAGGAGGTAGAGAGAGGCCTGTCTCAGAACTCAGGCAGACAGACAGACAGGCAGACAGGCAGAGAGACAGGCAGACAGGCAGGTAGGCAGAGAGACAGGCAGGTAGGCAGGCAGTGACAGACAGACAGGCGGGCAAGTAGGCAGGCAGAGAGACAGACAGGTAGGCAGGCAGAGAGACAGGCAGGCAGAGAGACAGGCAGGCAGGCAAACAGACAGACAGACAGACTGGCAGGTAGGCAGGGTGGTGGCGGAACCAATGAAGAACCCTGCTCTCTTATAGAAGCCCAAGACTGAATCATCTCTCTGCCAATTAACTGGAGATGTCTGCAAGGATAGTGAAAAAGAGCGAGAGAGAGAGAGTGAGAGAGTGAGAGAGTGAATGAATGAGCAAGAGAGACAAAAAACAAATTAAAGAAGACCTGGAAGAAAGTTAGAGTTGGTATGTAAAGTCAGTTTTCTGTTTTGGTTTCATTGCCATGCCTCTTCCCAGGGACACTGAGGCAGACTGAAAGCTTCTACTTGAGAAGTCATCTCACCAGAGACACTGCCCTGTACCTCACCCAGACACAACATTTATTAAAGAATGCACGGAGGGAGAGAAGAGGGACTATTGTAAATGGGAGAACACACACTGGCGTGCCACAGAGTTTGATTAGAGAGACCAGACGGGTGTCTGTCACAAAATAATATCCACATCATGTCTAGCGGCCTCTCACATGCTGAGGCTATTACTCATAGTGATCTGTCCAGTTGAGGACTCCTTTTTATCAAAGTTACCAGCAACAACAAACACGGAAGTCGATTCAATTCAGGGNCTGCCTCCCTCCCCCTTTCTGCCTCCCTCCCCCCTGCCTCCCTCCCCCTGCCTCCCTCTCCAAGTCTCAGTAACAGGCAGCCTTCATGTTGTGATCCACTGTTCAGTCTTGTTTTGTATACTCCAGAGCTAAGCCACCCCCCATGCTGTTAAAGTAACTGCATGCTGACACACATGCCCGCCCACAAACGCACACTCCAAGAGGCTAAGTTAAATCCATCTGACCAGATAAGAAACTGCTCGCTGCCTTGACAGATCCGCTGAGTCGGGCCAAAAACATGAGTCAGCAATGATCTCGGCAACCCTGGCGTCCTCACTAGCCCCGCCTCCCGGCCTGCCAGGGTCAAGTGTTACGCCTGCCCCCCAGTTGGCTTCTTGCCAGAAGAGGCGCTGATATCAACAGTCGGCGGCGTGTGATATGGTGAAAGCAGCGTTAACGCGAGACGTCTCGCAACTCGACAGCGCGATGAGAGGTGGAGATAAAAGCAGGAGCTTATCTCACCAGTCGTCTTCGTACGCTGGGCTCTCATACCTCACCGGTGCCGGCGGTGGTGCGGGCGGTGGGCCCCCCCCCTCCCGCCCTACCCGTTAGCCTCGAAGCGCCCGCATGCTGGTTGAAAAATCCTCTGAGGTGACCGATGTCAAAAGAGAAAAAAAAACAAAAACCAAAAAAGCCACCATGCCTTTGTGAACCGTACTTGTCTAAAACCTTGGACAGACGGTAATTAAGTCAGCTACTTACAGAGCAAGCAGCGTTCGAAAGAAAGGTGAGTCTAGGACCGGGGACTAAAGCTCTCCTTTCCTGTCGTGTGGCAATTAAAAATCTACAAATGTGACAGGAGATGCCTGTTTGTAATTAAACAGCCAGTTGTTCCGCATGCTTGGTTTGAAAAATCCCTCTGAAGGTGACGCGATGGTCAAAAGAGAAAAAAAAAAAAAAAAACAAAGCCACAATGCCTTTTGTGAACCGTACTTGTTAAAACTTGGACAGACGTAATCTAAGTCCAGCTACTTACAGAGCAAAGCAGCGTTCGAAGAAAGGTGAGTCTAGGAAACCGGGGATAAAGCTCTCTTTCCTGTCGTGTGGCAAATTCAAAAATCTACAAATGTGACAGGAGATGCCTGTTTGTAATTAAACAGCCAGTTGTTTGTGCTTCTGAGTAGTTTGATCAGTCTAAGGCAGGGGTCTCCAATCCTGGTCCTCGAGGGCCGCTGTCCTGAAGGTTTTCAGTGTTTCCCTGCTCAAGCACACCTGACTCTAATAAAGGGTCATTATGAAGATTCCACAGAGCTTGGTAATGGGTCATTCATTAGAATCAGGTGTGCTGGAAACATTGAAAACCTTCAGGACAGCGGCCCTCGAGGACCAGGATTGGAGACCCCTGGTCTAAGGGAACAGAGGATAAGACAACGTCAACGTCACTAACAAGTGTGTCGCTTCGGTTCGAGACCTTCCCGTACCTCCAGACTGTGAGTCTGAGGGAGAGAGTTTTCTGATATGAGTTATGGATGTTCTTAACAGAGCAGGTAGGATAGCGTCTCTAGGACACCTTAAGGCAGGTTACGTGTTCGTCTCTCAAGGCTAACAAACGAAATGCAGAATCACTCTGGAACACTGATGAATAGGGGTCAGAACGTCCTTACTTCTGGTTTTGTGATAGTTGAATTAATGTCTTAATTAGTGCATTTATTTAATTAAAATACGAGTCTGTCTTAACAGACGTTCACACTCAAAGGCTAAGAGAGACTAGAATGGGGATGCTACCTTGGACTGGTAAACTGTCGATGTTCCGGCTCAATTCAACAGCAAAGTTTTTGAAGTTGCTCCATTTTTCACGAAGGCCAAACACGCAACTGAGCACTGCAGTAAACTGTATGGGACATGGGGGAATTGTTACCCAGAAGATAACTTTCCACCGAAGCTGTCCAGCTTTTTGGGCTCTCAGGTTTGGACCCCCCCTCCCACCCCCCACCCCCCCAAAAAGCCTCGAAATAACAGAATAGTTGCCTTCAATGAAGCTGCTGCCTGAAGCACAGATGGCCGGACTGGAAAAGAAGCTTGGTGCATACATCTGGAGCCAGCTAGCAGATGGAGAGAGATGCCTATGTGGAGCCAGCCTTCAAACTCACGGCTGTGGAAAGACGCGTTTCCGAGACATCAAACAGAACGGCTAGCACAGCAGCCCTCTTTCTGTGACCCCGGGAGCGAGGGTGGCTCTGGGTAGAGAGGGAGCTGTTGTCTCCAGGTGGGGATGTGGTGGGGATGTGGTGGGGATGTGGTGGGGTCTTGTCGTGCACAGGTGAGTCTGGAGTGTTCGGTTCAGGCAGGTTCCCTGACTAGACCAGGCAGATGGATCTTGTGTGTTTCTGTGCTGAAAGCCACCAGAGCTCTGGTATCTTTAGCTAACTGGGATTTTGTGTCTGGCTGTCCCTGGCCGTCCCTGGCCGTCCCTGGCCGTCCCTGACTGTCCCTGGCTGTCCCTGGCTGTCCCTGGCTGTCCCTGGCTGTCCCTGGCCGTCCCTGACTGTCCCTAACTGTCCATGGCTGTCCATGGCTGTCCCTGTCGGTCTGGCTGTCCCTGTCGGTCAGGCTGTCCCTGTCGGTCAGGCTGTCCCTGGCTGTCCCTGTCGGTCATGCTGTCCCTGGCTGTCAGGCTGTCCCTGGCTGTCCATGGCTGTCCCTGTCGGTCATGCTGTCCCTGTCGGTCAGGCTGTGTCTTGCTGTCAGACTGTGTCTGGCTGTCCCTGTCTGTCAGGCTGTGTCTGGCTGTCCCACTGTGCCACCACAAGCCTACATTCCTCACAATCCACTTCCTGTCTTTCTCGCCTCCCTCCCTCTTCTCGTTTCTTCTCCATCACCCCCTCTGATTACGACTTGGCATCATGGGAGATAATATGCGAGAGCGAAACAACCATTTTGCGAGGCAGCCGGAGATAAGGAGACGTGATTAATAGGCCTCGGTTGGCTGGCAGTGACAAGCAACCGACCGGTGTTTAGAGAGAGAGAGAGAGAGAGAGAGAGAGAGAGAGAGAGAGAGAGAGAGAGAGAGAGAGAGAGAGAGAGAGTGAGAGAGAGAGAAGGAAGAGAGAGAGCGAGAGGGAGAGAGAGAGAGAGAGAGAGGGAAGGAAGAGAGAGAGAGAGAGAGAGAGAGAGAGGAGACAGTGAGAAACCAGAAGAGAGAGAACAGAGTGAGAGAGGCACTGAAGGGTCGACCAGGATGATAGTCGAGGAGGGATGTCTTCGTTCCCATGGAGGGGGTGCTGTAATGGCTTTATTAGACTTTCATATGAGCAGGCTGAGGACTGATCTGGCTGGTGTCATAAAACTCCACAGGTCTGACAAGACATTTGCCAGTTTCCTCCTCTGTCCTAGAGGTGAGAGGGTTCACCTTAGTACCAAGGCTCCAGGCTGGGGTAGCTTGGCAGGTTATGTCCCCAAGCACGGAGGCTCCAGGCTGGGGTAGCTTGGCAGGTTATGTCCCCAAGCACGGAGGCTCCAGGCTGGGGTAGCCTGACAGGTTATGTCCCCAAGCACAGAGGCTCCAGGCTGGGGTAGTCTGACAGGTCATGTCCCCAAGTATGGAGGCTCCAGGCTGGGGTAGTCTGACAGGTCATGTCCCCAAGCAGAATCTCGTATCTGACTTCATCTTCTCACGGTCATTTAATTACTAAACAGAACATGAAACGTTTAATCACAGGACCATGTCAACGTGTGTCCTCCTGAAGGTGGTAAGTCATTGTTAATCATTATCTGATGTGCCAAAATCCCTGTGAAACGCTCTGTGGGTGCAGTTTGACTGATGACTATTCTCCATCACTCCAGGAAGCAGACATGAGGATGCAGACATGATTTCGCTCTCCCAGGATTGGAACAAGTACGAATTTGAGCCCTTTATCACACAGTAACAAAGAAAACCGTTGCAGTAACTCAGACAATGAACACTGCTACGGTATGGGAGAGTAACAAAGAAGAGGTACATCAACTCACACACTACCAATAGAAATAGTTACAGTAGCAAACCCAAGCGTTACTGTATAAGATATAAGCGGAGGATTCAGTCGCTAGGGAGACAGAATCCTTATTACTCGACTTGTTTTCTCGCCAGGCAGACAAAAAGGTTGGGCCTGACCTCTGACCCTTACACACCCACCACCAGCCGCCGCTTCAGGTCGTCTAATTAATCCATCCCGCCTTACAAGAGCCAGGCACTAGCGTTTATCACCCAAGGTCGGCGCTTGTTGTTGCAGGGTCACCGCTTCCGAAAAGCGGCGAGGCGTGAATGCAGTAGAGCCGCGAGCAGCCACAGATCGGTTAAACCCTGGTTGTAGAGCTCACTGAACGCTCCGGTAGACAGGGAACCCCACTGCCACAGACAGGCTATTCTTAGGCCTGTCTGGGTTGGCTGGTTGGGCAGTAGTGGTCAGGGTAGATGGAATGGTCAGGAAGGTGATTCTGGAGTGTTCCGTGAGGGGTGTTCCGTTGCACAAGGGTTAAACACGCCACCAGTTAAAGCAAAGCTTTGTTTCATGTTTTGATATATTATCCAGCTCAGTGGAGGAATTAATAAGTATTTGTCAATGACTATAACAGAAATTAAAACTTTGTGCAGACAGTAGAACTGACAACTGATAGTGCATGGTGAAACTTAGACGTGGTTAGCTCTGTGTGTGTGTGTGTGTGTGTGTGTGTGTGTGTGTGTGCGTGTGTGTGTGCGTGTGTGCGTGTGTGTGCGGGTCAACTCCAATGATGGCACCTCACACTCCAGAATTGAAATGATGAGCAATTCATATTTCTTTGCCCCACGATCTTCATCCTGCCTCACACTTCGCAAGCACAAGGAGAATCCATCATATTTAAACACGTATTTAAAATGAGCTGATTAGTTCTGATTAATTCTGACCCTTTCAGCGAGATTTTGATCATATTCAGAGCTAAAATAAGAGGTTCTGGTTCTTGCTATCCAACACAGATGATGTAACTGGGTCTGTGAGGAATGCAGAAGGTTTCAGAGGAGTGCAACGCACATTATTTCTCTGCTATGTTTTACGGATATCAAAATGATTATGCAATATGTCCACGTGACCTGCTGTGACTCAACTAAAGGTGGACTGGTTCAGCGAGGAACGACAGAAGTTCAGTGTCTTCCAGGTCGGTTTTGTAAGTCTGGGGTTCCCAACACAGATGCACCATCTTATAACTTCTCATGATATACATCTACGGGCGTAGTGGGAACGAGCGTGCGTCTGATGTCAAAGAGCTTCTGTTCCTGATGACTCAGTGAGAGCTGTATTGATGGAGCTCCTGGACACAGTCCTGGGAGAAGGTTTCTCACACTAAACGATAGGAGCCTTGGCAGGACACTTGTGCCTGGGGGTCTTTCCCCCTTAGAGTAATTGTCAGGAGCCGCCTCGACCGAACCGAGAGGCTCTACTGGAGCCCCCCGCTGGGCTTGCCTCTACCCAGCCCAGCCTCGCCTCTACCCAGCCCTCCCGCTGGCCTCGCCTCTCCTCACCTCAGGAGACACGCTGAGCTTGTTGGAGAGCAGATTAGATTTTCCGCAGCAATACGTTAAGGTGGTCATTATTTCCAATACACTCTCGAGAAAGGACATGTTTCCACGGACACCTGGGATGGTGCTGTGTCTACTGGGCCTTGTGGAGCGAAGGGTAGCTGACTGTCTGAACGAGGAGAGGGCCTGTCCCCCCCCTCTCTCTCTCACACACACACACACATACACACACACACACACGCACACACACACATACATACATACACATACACACATATACACCTACACATACACACACATATATGCACACGCATACACATACACAGACACACACTCATACACACACACACACACACACACACAAACACACAAACACACACATACACATACACATACACATACACATACACACACACACATAGACATACACACACACACAAACACACAAACATACACAGACACACACACACACACATACACACAAACACATACAAACACACACATACACACACCCATCAGCTCCCTCTGAATACAGGTGGAGCAGAGGACCTACTTATTACAGCCCAGATGTGCCTGTAATCTATCACTGTCACAGCCTGCTCTGATCCTGCTCTGGAGGATGTCTAGAACTCTGTTCCTACCGTGTGTGTGTGTGTGTGTGTGTGTGTATGCAAGCATTGTCTCTGTGTTTACACATATATGCATATGTGAATGTCTGTATATCTGGTAATGGAGGCGTGGATGTGTGTTTGTGTGTGCGTATGTGTGTGTGTGTGTGTACGTGTGTGTGTATGTGTATATGCGTGTGTGTTTGTGTGTGTTTGTGTGTGTGTGTTTGTGTTTGTGTGGGTGTGTGTTTGTGTGTGTGTGTGTGTTTATGTGTTTGTGTGTGTGTTTGTGTGTGTGTGTGTTTGTGTGTTTGTGTGTTTGTGTGTGTGCGCGCGTGTGTGTGTGTGTTTGTGTGTGTGTGTTTGTGTGTGTGTGTTTGTGTGTGTGATGGTCTGTATCTTCTGTGATTGCTTCCATTAAGTGAACAGTTTCACGGGTTAATAATGTTGTGCTTCAACTGCACCCAACAAAATACAATACAACGTGCTCTTATGATTACTCAGTTGTGGTAGCAGCAAATTGCTGTGCATTTTATTGGTTTTCAATGCTGTGTTGTAATTGGATTTCCTGGGGTGGTGTATACCATAGAACAGTGCCGTCTTAAAGAATTCAAAAGATTGCCACAGGTCGTCGCATTTAGACGTCTCTAGACCTAAACTCTAGCTGTTTAGATCTACACATTAGCCGTTAGCTATCACACCTCTCTTAGGTCCGTTTAACAATAAGGATTATGCTGTTTCACAAGGTAAAACAGTCAGAGAGCCAACAGTTGTTAAATTAGCATCATCTAAACCCTAACTCTCACACTAACCAGCTGGGGAACACACCAGTAGTGTTGTAGCTAACATTCTGTCAACACGTTCTAGATCAGTGGTTCTTAACCTTGTTGGAGGTACTGAACCCCATCAGTTTCACATGCACGTTCACCGAACCCTTCTTAATTGAAAAACGGAAATATGATTTTTTCAAAGTCATATTATCATATGAGTCAGGTGTGTGTCTTGACCTCCACCGAACCCCTGAGACTGACTCAACGAACCCCTGGGGTTCGATCGAACCCAGGTTAAGAACCACTGTTCTAGACCGTTGAAGCAGCAATGCACCATCTACACAGGGGAACGTTCTCTTACCTTGTAACACCAGAGTGGTTTGGTTGGAATGGATCTGAAAGAGCTGCTGGTGTTTGTGGCCGACAGCTGGAAATTGGGCTCTCGGGTCAACACCGCGTCCACGACGATCAGGATCAATCCGGTTCTGTGGCATGCTGAGCTTTAGTCTGGATGGCTGTGTCTGGGTCCATCTCTTGAGACTAGAACAGGCTTAGGAAGAGAATAGCAGAGTCCTCATCAGGTACTTCTCTAGAATTCAAATGAAAATATTTTTGTGAGAAAATATTTCTTTTGTCTTCCAAAACTATTTAGTTCAAATGTTTTTTTTCTTCCAACCTTTCGAAACCTTTTTTCAGAAGTATTTCTGAAGGAGAGGGTGACAAGGGTGGAGGAGATCAGAGAAGTAAAAAATAAAGTAGGTGGAGCAGTAGAAAATAGCACAGTCCTTATCATTGATGCAATTGTTTTTTCAAACCCTAACATTCCAGTCTCTCTCTGTCTCTCTGTCTCTGTCTCTCTCTGTCTCTCTCTCTCTCTCTCTCTCTCTCTCTCTCTCTCTCTCTATCCCTCTCTCACCCTCCATCTCTGTCTCTCTATCCCTCTCTCACCCTCCACCTCTGTCTCACTCCCTCTCTCACCCTCCACCTCTGTCTCACTCCCTCTCTCACCCTCCATCTCTGTCTCACTCCCTCTCTCACCCTCCATCTCTGTCTCTCTCCCTCTCTCACCCTCCACCTCTGTCTCACTCCCTCTCTCACCCTCCATCTCTGCCTCTCTGTCTCTCTCACCCTCCATCTCTGTCTCTCTCCCTCACACCCTCCACCTCTGTCTCACTCCCTCTCTCACCCTCCACCTCTGTCTCACTCCCTCTCTCACCCTCCATCTCTGTCTCTCTCCCTCACACCCTCCACCTCTGTCTCACTCCCTCTCTCATCCTCCATCTCTGCCTCTCTCCCTCACACCCTCCACCTCTGTCTCTCATCCTATTTGGCTCTCTCGGTCTCTCACCCTCCATCTGTCTTTTTCCGTCTCCCTCTGTCTCTCTCCGTCTCTCTCTCTGGCACCTGCAGGCACTTAGTAGTATTACAGATTGCGACTGATTGCGACAATATAGATCTCTGATTTGATCATTTCGTCATATCAGCTGATTGAGCTTCGATCATCAGAGAACTCTGTAATTAGCTCAGTCTGCTGGCGGCTGGTGGCTTTTCATACGGCGGCGTGGGTTGGCATTTCAAACACCAACTTCAGAGCGTCTCCGTGTCGCCAGCTGGTCCGCAGATGCACCGACTCACAAGAGAACAAGGACGATGGGCCTTTGCTGAGAGCGGGCAGACAGCGTGCTGTTCCATGGTCCACCTGCAGGGGGCAGGTTTCACATGGGATTGAGACGAGACTCTCTGTCCCCTCCTCGCCCTGACAACCCCCCCCAACCCCCCCCACCCACCGACCATCCACATCCTAACCACCACCACCATGCACCAGGCCCCTCCCTCCAGCTTGGATCTCATGCATCGCAATAATTGACCAATCGATACAGCAGTGTCGATGGTGTCACGAAGGAAGCCAGTGGGAGGAAAACATGAACAACAAACCAAATATGCACCTGCAGCCTCGGCTTATCTCTCTCCAGATCGATAGCAACGGTGACACCAAACGACAAAGGCATCTGCAACATCATCTTTCACTGAGGGGACCACCTGGGGAGCACAGGTGAAATGTGATGCCGGGACAAGCCATTGTTACCCACCCTGACCCCATCCCTCATCCTGTCTGGTTAGCAGCAGAAGCTACCATGGATTCAGTCGAAAAGGAGTCTCCGGCGCAAAGGGAACCGCTTCGAGCAGCAAATCAGCCTCTGAGGAGATCAAGGTCGGGGGCCAGATTGCAGGTTGAGGGAATGGGTGGGCCATCCAGTTTGACACCTTCACCTGATAACTCTGGCCATCCCTAATCTCATCAGCGAAAAGTTTTCTCGTTTAAAAAAAAATTTCTCTCCCACCACCAGGCAATCATAACACCCTTCTGCTCCTAGTGTATCTGCTCAGGACCCTTGTGCACATAGTGGGGTGTCTCACTCGGGCATCACACTTGTCTGTTATCGCTGAGTCGCAGTACGGAACAAAGATGGCCAGGTGAAGGTAGCCATACTTGTTAGCCTCACACTCCTTTTCTCCTTCTAATTCTTCTTTTTCTTCTCGCTTGCCTCTCTCCTCTCCAATCCTCCCTCCTCCCTCCCACATCCTAATCCCTCCCCCCTCCCACCTCCCCTCCTCCTCGCTTGCCCTCCGCACCCCTCTCTCCTTCTCCTCGTTCTCCTACCCTTCTCCTCCTCCTTCCCTCTTCCCCCTTCCTTCTCTCTTCTTCCTCCTTCCTTCCCCTCCTCTCCCCCTCTCCCTTCCTCCTCCCTCATCCCTCCTCTCTCTCCTCTCCGCTCCCCTCCCCTTACCTCTCCGCCCTCTCTCCCCAGCCTTCTCTATGTCTCTCTACCTCTCACCTTCTCCATCCTTTCGTGAAAACATGCAGCAGTGCCTCACTCACGATTTCTCTCTCCCCCTGTCACTTTACGGGGAGGGAGTGAGGAGGTAGATCGCGAAAGATGCGGTCCGACCCTTACGGTTAGAGAGTGGGCGAGTTAGGTGGGTTGTCTTTGGGGGTGGTTCGGACCGTTCTCTCCCTAAGTCCTAGCTGATACGCGACCGTCCACTGGTGGGAGCTCGTCCTGGATGGTCCAAACCCTTGGGGGACGAGCGTGCAAAGCCGCGAGGGCAACGGAAGGGGCTCACCTCGCAGGGAGAAGCGCAGGGCGATATAAAAACCTGTAGCAGCTCTCCCGCTTCTTCCCCCTTGCTCCTCTGTTGTTCCTGCGGTGAATGCGCCGGAGGCACAAGCAGGCGGTGGGACGCCCCCTCCCCCCCTCACCTGACCGAACGAGCGCACCTCATTAAGCTGATCGCTGCATGTGTGCATCCGCTTGTAAAGAGGCTTGTGATGCTAAGTGCTGAGATACCAGGGTGACTCAGGGGTCAAACCACACCCCTACCTCCCTCTCTCTATCTCACCCCTCCTCCATCTCTCTCTATCGCTGCTATCTCTCGATCTCTCCGTGCGTTTTGCCTCTCAGGCTCACCCCGCCGAAGGAAGAGAGAGAAAATAATTGAGAGAATGAAAGAAAAGAAAAAAGCAGAAAATGCCATAATCAGTCCAGGAGGACCTGAAAAGATGACAAGCACAGAGACATCCAATTTGTCTGCCATGGGCACCTCTTTGGGTTTCGAGTAAGCTTGTGCAGCCCAACCCCCCCGTCCCCTCTACTATGCTACCCCTCTTCGCAGCCCCCTCCTCCTGCACACCTTCCCTCATCCCCAGCCTCTCCTTCTCCCTCCGTGTCTCCTCCCCTCCCACCCTCCTCCTCCCAGCCCCCCCTCCCAGCCCCCTCTCTCCCACCTCCCACTGCCCAGCCCCCCTCCTCCGCCACGTCGCCCCTCTCCTCACTACCAATCCTCCCCTGGCCTCGGCCCACCACCCCATCCCAAGGCGCCAACTTCCTCCACCGTAACCATGCGTGTCAAGGTATGCCACATCATCCCTCTCCTCTCCATCTGGCTGTGCGAGGGCTCCTGAGGTGAGCTGGAGGGGGGAGATCACTTAGACTCTCACAGCTCTGTCTGCCTCAAGCCTTGGTTTGTTTTTTTGTTGTTGTAAATGTCACATCCGTCCCCTTGTTTTGAGGACAGAATACCCAGGAAGACAGAGAGAGAAATGCAGAGGGTGGGGGACCACAATGCCTTTTAAGAAATGATGCACGATGCGGGCGCCTTCATTAAGAGATACTCCGTCTACAAGACCCAATTGAAGTTGAGTTGAAAGAAAAACATCAGTCGGCATTGAGGCATAATTAGTAAGCGAAAAAATAAAAAAATCCCCTGCAGATCATTAGTACAGAGTAATCCATCCCACCTTCCCTCCCTCTCATCCCCATCTTCCAAGAAGTGCTTTCAAAGCTGTTAGGCAACTGCATTTTTTTTTTTTGCAAGCTCATCTTGGGCTAGACGGCGTAGCTAAACTCTCCCACACCCTCTACTCCTTTATAAACATTCCCAGAGGGCTTTGCGGTTCAAGCAGTGAACAAAACACCCCCACCATCCGTCTAGTTTCTCCTCCACCTGCTCCGGGGCCTCCTACCCTGCTAGCCAGGGGCACGCTGTCAGACTGTCTGGAAGCTGCTTTTGATGGCTGAGTCGTGAAGGGGTCACGGTGCGAAAAGGTCGAAACTTCCAGACCTCGTCGGGGTGGGAGGAGCCATGGATCCGTTGCCCCGGCGACTTACTCTGCCTTCGAATAAGAACCGGTCTCTGTTTGATGTCATTGATTCCCTCCTCAAACACAGGCTTGCTACTTTAAGTACACACACACACAAAACAGAACTAACTTACACTCACACGCAATAAAGAGAACAATATCTTGGAAATCTAATACACAATACATGATGGTTTAACGCACAGGCGAAAATATGATGAATCCAATAATGGCACGCACACTCATGCAGTGCAGCTACCAAAGAAAAACAGACAGACAGAGTCATGGTGGGAACACTTTCATCTCCATATCTGGAGGAAGGTTCTCAGGCAGAATAATGAAACGGCATTGGAGAGAGAGTCACAGCCCTCATCCAGAGAGCTGAAGGGGCCCTTGTTCACGATGCCTTTATCCTGGCCCTGGTTCACCTCAGTGAATCCTGGATAAGCCCTTCACGACTCGGGTTCAAAACTGACTGGCCCTCCTTCACCTCCAGCATGGTGGTGGTCTGTTTTTATCCAGTTGACAACTGTCTCAACCCTGAGGCTGCCTTTGGGTCACTGTAACCCACTGATGTGGCTCAAAAGGTGAATCACAATGACCCGAAGGCAGCACAAGGGTTAGGGAGAGGTAGGGAGGAGGCAGGGGGGAGGCAGGGTAGAGGCAGGGTAGAGGTAGGGAGGAGGCAGGGAGGAGGCAGGGTAGAGGTAGGGAGGAGGCAGGGAGGAGGCAGGGAGGAGGCAGGGAGGAGGCAGGGTCCATCTCTGTTCAGTCAGAACCCATGATCTCTGCCAAAGCCTGAGACAAGCTGCTGTAGGTTAGCGTGTCTGAACAGGACCCCCTTGGAAAGAGTCTGCCTGAATTATTTAGCAGACAAAATAAGTCAGAAGTTTCTTGACAGTTGACCAAAAATGGTCGGGTTTGGAAGAAAAAGAAATCAAAATTTATTTGTTTAGCTCTTTTTAGTAAGTAATGTCACAAAGCGCTTCGCAGACGCCCATAGAACTGCCCCTCAACCAACCGAAACCCTCAAGCAAGACCAGGAAAAACTCACTACAAAAGAAAAAGAATGGAAGGATGACTCAGGGTGATGTAACATGATAACAGTCGCTCAATGTCGAAGGATCATTTTCCAGGTAGGGGGTGTCGTGGTCGTCCAGGCGACAAGGATATGGCGGGCGAGAGCACCAGGCGTGCCGATTCACCGTAGCACGGACCCACCTGAACTGACAGTCCTGGTAAATACCTGGTGCTTTCGACAGAGGCGGCTGCACACCCCTCCTCCTCCTCCTCTCGCCTGGTGATAATGGGAATAAACAGCAGCATAAATGAGCTTCTTCGTCCGCTTGACAGGAGCTTCACAGGCAGGGCGGCGAGCGGGCGGCGAGCGGGCGGCACTGGGGAAGAGGCAGGTCCATTTGTATCTGTGATTAGAGAGGCTGGGTGGGCATCATCTCAGCCGCCAACATCGCTCTCATGCCACGCTGGGATGCCACCAACGCAATCCCCCTCTCCTCCCTCCCTCTCCTCCCTCTCTTCCCTCTCCTCCCTCCCTGAGCACAACTGCGAATAGTGAGCGTGTCTGAACAACGAGCCCCTTGAAAGAGTCTGGCCTGAATATTTAGCAGAGACAAAATAGAGATCGAAGAGAGTTTCAATGACATTGATCCAATGCCAAATGGCGTTTGGAAAAAAGAAATAAATATTATTTCTGAGCCTCTCTTTTTTGAGTGAAGCTAAGCACCATAACGCTTCGCAACCCATAAACGCCCCTCCAACCAACCGAAACCCTCCAAAGCAAGACCAGCGAAAAACGTTCACTATCACAAAGGAAAAAGGAATGGAAGGAGGACTAGCGTGAGTAAATTATAGACAGTGATCCCCCCAATTCGAAGATTCATTTTCCAGATAGGCTGTTCGTGGCTCGACCAGGACAAGATATGGCGGCGAGAGCACCAGCGTGTGCCGCGGATTCCTAGAACGATCTGGAAGTCACGCCCGCAACCCCAACGCTAACTGCCACTAGCCCTCTGCGTAAAAATTACCTGACCCACCATTGCGAAACAGAGTCAACCCACTGCCAACACATCCCTCACTCCTCCTCCTCTCGCGCTGTGAACTAATCGTGCGACATAAACCAGCAGCCCCCATAACCCCATGAGCTCTCCGTAGCCCGCTTAGCCACCGAGCTTCACAGCAGGCGGCCCGAGCTCCCGCCGCGCCGCGAAGGCTGCTGGTCTCCCCTCAGCCTTCCATCGGCCCCGTCTGGGGGGTAGATGGCAGGTGTTCCTATTTGTATCTGTTATGCCTTTAAACTCCAGATCCGACCTTCTGGAGCGACGAAGAAAAGCTCAATTTATGCCTGTATCTACCCAGAGAGGGGAGTAGTTGCATCATCTCTCGAGCCCGGCCCGTGGTAAAAGCATTCAAGGCAAGCTTACTCTTCTCTGACCTTTCCACATCTGATGCCACCACCACGCAATCCCCCTCTCCTCCCTCCCTTCTCCTCCCTCCCTCCCTCCCTCTCCTCCCTCTCTTCCCTCCCTCCCTCCTTCCCTCTCCTCCCCTCTCTCCCTCCTCCTCGCTCCTCTCCTCCTCCTCTCTCCCTTTCTCCCCCTCTCCTCCTGTTCCCCTTCTATCCTCTCCTCCCTCTCCTCCCCTCCCTTCTCCTCCCTCTCCTCCCTCTCCCTCTCATCCCTCTCCTTTCTCTCCCCCTTCTCCTCCTCTCCTTCCCTCTCCTCCCTCTTCCCTACTCTCCTCCCGCATCTTCTCCCCACCTTCTGCTGTCCATGGCTACTCAGCTCAAAGCTCCCTCCCCCATCTTCCACCATCCTCTTGCCATTATCACCAGAACAGTTGATAAAAGACTGAATGCAGCAAGTCAAAGACAAGGTGACACGTTTAAAGTGAAGAGCTTGTGTATGTGACAGAGTGACAACACGCAATCACTGTGCGTTCGATGACATTCATCCAGTGGCTTGTAGAAACGACAAACCCTGCTACCATGGAAATGGATGTCGTGGGTGAGGGGGGGGAGGGGAATGTTTCACAACACCTCAGACTTCACACTTAATTTGGACTCGGAAGATGTTACTTAAGATGTTACACTTCGTGAAACTTACCGTGAAGTTCATTTGACAGATTTCAGCTCATGTGTGATTACACACACACACTTCTAGGCAATTCTCACCGTTTGTTACAAAGAACGTGTCTCTTTCGTTAGCAATTCATTACCTGTTCCAGTATCTCTCATCGTCAAAATCATCAACATCTCTCTCTGTCTGTCTCAGCTATCTGCATCCTCCCATTCCTCCCTCCTCCATCTCTCCTCCCATCCCTCTCTCTCTCCTCCCATCCCTCTCTCTCTCCCTATCTCTCCCATCCTTTCCTCTACCTCCTCCATCTCTTCTCCCATCCCTCCATCTCTTCTCCCATCCGTCCATCTCTCCTCCCATCCCTCTCTCTCTCCCTATCTCTCCCATCCTTTCCTCTACCTCCTCCATCTCTGTTCCCATCCATCTCTCCTCCCATCCCTCCCTCCCTCTCCCTCCTCCCATCCCTCCCCCTCACCACCTCTCCATCCTAGCTCCCATCCCTCTCTCCCTCCTCCATCTCTCATCCCTCCCACCCCCTCTCCATCCCTTCCCCTCTCCCTCATCCCAAGGGGTCAGGTGAAATGACTGATCCAGCTTTGATAGCAGCTTGGCTGCAGGCAGACCTCAGGCTTACGATGGCTCTCCACTGCAACTGCTGTAAACAACCCAGACGGGGAATACATGGGTTTGCATGTGTGTTCGCTGCCTGTGTGTATGTTGCGTGTGTGTGTGTTTGCTGCCTGTGTGTGTGTGTGTGTGTGCATGGCTGAGTGTGTGTATGTTGCGTGTGGGAGCGTGTGTAGAAGAGTTTGTGAGAAATACATTTTTTACTGTGTGTGTGCATGGCTGAGCGTGTGTGTGTGTGTGTGCATGGCTGAGTGTGTGTGTGTGCATGGCTGAGCGTGTCTGTGTGTGTGCATGGCTGAGTGTGTGTGTGTGTGTGTGTGTGCATGGCTGAGTGTGTGTGTGTGTGTGTGTATGACTGAGTGTATGTGTGTGTGTATGACTGAGTGCATGTGTGTGTGTGTGCATGGCTGAGTGTGTGTGGATGTGAAGATGAGTCTGACTATTGAATTAAGAGCCTCCACAATGACAGGTAAAGATGTTTCAAACACACAGGACATATTAAGTACACAATATATGCAGATGACAAGACTCATTTATCTTTCAGCAACATATCACAGAAATGTCTCTAATATCAACGACATCAACACTTGATCAACAGTCCTGACTTTAATATGCTTTGACTGCAGCGATAAGTTCTAGCTCTAAGATTTATAGAGTATCTATCGCCATGGTAATGAGTTTCTCTTCAAACTTCAAAGACTGTCACATCGCCTTGATTAACATTCCAAGCACTGATGTTTAGGGCCCTGCACACAAATGTTTTATTCATTATAAACGTGTGGGTGTTTTAAAAGCAAAATTGTTTTCCAGCGTGTTATTAATAAATAATACCGAGTGAAGTCACGTATGCATCTTAGGTCAAGGTGACGATGATTCCAAAAAAACACCAAAGTATTTTTAGAGTTTGTATTTGAGATGGGGTTCTGGGTGAAGCAGTGTGGGGGTGTGAGGGATGCTGGCTTGAGTTCTAACAGGGCAGCAAGAACTTCTTAAATGTGTGACAACTTGAAAGATTAGACAACAGAGATCTGGCCAGTACCAAGTTGGTGACAGAGAACTTAGGGTTAGGGTTCACAACAGGGCAGATGTGACAGAGAAGCATAGTTGGAGATACAACATTGGAGATACAGCCTTGGAGATGGCTGAGTGTGTGTGTGTGTGTGTGTGTGTGTATGTGTGTGCGCATGGCTGAGTGTGTGTGTATGTGTGTGCGCATGGCTGAGTGTGTGTGTGTGTGTGTGTGCGCATGGCTGAGTGTGTGTGTGTGTGTGTGTGTGCATGGCTGAGTGTGTGTGTGTGTGTGTGTGCATACAACGTTGGAGATATAACATTGGAGATACAACATTGGAGATTTAACATTGGAGATACAAAGTGATTTCCCTCCCTTTAAGCAGGACACACTAGGGAGACCTCTGACAGACTGATCCCAGACTCACAAGATTTATTTGTTCTACATTATGAATGTTTTATTCTCGGGTATTGGTTATATGTTATCCTTTTTGTTGAATACAGTGTCTTTGATTACTTTATGGATAATTCAAGTCTCTCAGTGGGTGCAATTGAAGGAATACGATGTTTCTTGACAGGAATGACAATATAGCAATATGTACTGTTCACATAAAATAAGTGTGTAGCATTTGAATCTTAATATAATCATAGACTTCGGTAAGTATTCGTACAGTTTGTATNCCAAATTCCTGGGGGTGCACATCACAGAGGACCTCACCTGGACCACCAACACCAAGTCACTCTCAAAGAAGGCACATCAGCGCCTACACTTTCTCCGCCGGCTGAAGAGAGCAAGTCTCCCTCCACCCATCCTCACCACATTCTACAGGGGCACCATTGAGAGTGTGCTGACCAGCTGCATCACTGTCTGGTACGGGAACTGCACTGCAGCAGACCGCAAGACCATCCAGCGAACAGTGAACACAGCTGCGAAGATCATCGGTGCCCCTCTCCCCTCAATCCTAGAAATCTTCCACACACGATGCTCCAGCAAGGCCAATAGTATCGTTAAGGACCCCACCCACCCCTCCCACAGCCTCTTCCAGCCGCTACCATCAGGTAGACGATACCGGAGCATCAGAGCCCGCTCTGCCAGACTGATCAACAGCTTCTTCCCCCAGGCTGTGAGAGCCCTGAACTCTTCCGGGCCTCTATGACTACCCACACAATAACTAAGACTATCAGAAAACTGGCACTAGTCACTCACCCACTGCACTTTTCATACACACTGCCGTGTGTACACAAACTGCACTAAAGACTCTGTAATAATATGTATCTATTCTTCGCACATGTACAATACTCTATGCACATGCACATCGGTAAGTATTCGTACAGTTTGTATAGTTTGTATCCTGTTTAGTTTATGTATAGGAAAAATGTTATATTTATTTTAAATTGTTTGTTGTTAGACTGTACTGTTGAATGTCTGTACTTATGTAGCACCGTGGCTCTGTGAGGCACGACATTTCGTTCCACTGTATGCACCCGCATGTAGCGGAATGACAATAAAGCACAACTTGAACTTGAACTTGACTTCTGTCAGTGCCATTAATTTACCCTCCTAGGAGGCAGAATGGGACTAATACTCCAATAGTCCTCAGTATGAGTGTATCAGAAGGGGTATTACACGTAGCTATATTTTAACACATTACATAGACTCTAGTCATGTTCTTTTCTTTGTTCTTTTTGGTGGAGGGGGAGGAGGAGGGGGGAGTGGGGGGGATCAGGATAAGTCAGATATCGTCCTGTCAGGTGAGGGGATGAAGTGGTCTACCTGGAATATGAATTATAGATGACCTGAATGTTGATGAGGATCTGCGGTGTTGAGTTTCAGCGTGGAGTTTTTCAGAGAGGTTTAGGACTTGACAATCGTTCGACAGCCAGGATGACGCGGATTTGAAGTTAGCTGAGTTCCGACTTGGAAAAGATATGTGACAGTCTCCTGCTTGTCTCTCCATCTCTCCTCTTGAGGTGTCATCACTGTCTCGTTCCCATCTCTCCCTATCATTTGGGAGGGATCTCTCTCTCCACCCAGACCCTCCTCAGTCTCTCTTCCTGGATCCTCATCTTTCTTTCACAGAAATGGATCTTCACTCTGCCACCTGTTCAAGATAGAGTCTCCGTCTCTCGCTGTGTCGCTCTGATTGTCGAGTTTGGGCAGATCTAATGTTCTCCCTCTCTCCCTTACTCTCTCCCCTTCCTCCCTCTCTCCCTTACTCTCTCTCTCCCTTTCTCTGTCTCGCTTCCTCTCTCTCCCTTTCTCTGTCTCCCTTTCTCTCTCTCCCTTTCTCTGTCTCCCTTTCTCTCTCTCCCTTTCTCTCTCTCCCTTACTCTCTCTCCCTTCCTCCCTCTCTCCCTTACTCTCTCTCCCTAAGTCCCTCTCTCCCGCACTCTCTCTCCCTTCCTCCCTCTATCTCCCTTACTCCCTCTCTCCCTTACTCTCTCTGTCCCTAGGAAAGGTGTGCTAAGTGACTGTCCGGATTGAAAACCATGTTTTTCATCCTCTTTGTAATAAGTGAGATTCCCTCCACCAGACTCCTCTTCTCCCCAACTGTGTGGACACAGCCAGGCAGTCAAGGAACAGGTAGTCAAGGAACAGGCGGTCAAGGAACAGGCAGTCAGGAAACAGGTAGTCAAATAAACAGGTAGTCAAGGAACAGGCAGTCAAGGAAACAGGCGGTCAGATAACAGGCAGTCAGGAAACAGGCAGTCAGGAAACAGGCAGTCAGGGAACAGGCGGTCAAGGAACAGGCAGCCAAGGAACCCTCCAAGACAGGCATGCTGTGAAGGAGCCTTCAGCAATACTAATATAGACACACACACAGATACACACACGTGTCTACGAAAACACACACAGATACACACACGTGTCTACGAAAACACACACAAATACACACACGTGTCCACGAAAACACACACAAATACACACGTGTCTATGAAAACACACACAAATACACACGTGTCTATGAAAACACACACAAATACACTCGTCGTGGATGCACATCCACTCACACGTCTATAAAAACACGCACACCTGCACACACACACAAATACATGCACTCATATGTACATACAAACACAGATGCACACACTTACAGGTATGCGCACACACACCGCACGCACGTGTGCATGGCTTGAACAGCGCTGTGTCCTCGGAGACTGAAGCAGTGTGAGTTCTCCTCTACAGATAGGCTCTCGGGGATGTTTGTCCCAAACGCTTCCTTGTAAAAACAATGTGTGAAATTGCCTTTCCGAAACAAGCCACGGAGGAGAAAGAAACGTGATGATATTCGATTTTCACTTCATATTAAATACCCCCACGTCATAACGACAGCCACCGGACAGAACAGACCCAGAATACTTAAAAGAATAAGAACCCCTTAAGGGAATGGGAAGTTCAAATGGACTTTTTACAATACAGTCTACCTTTATGGCTCTGTGGTACCATTAATTTTCATTGCTGGCCACCATTTTAAGCGGCTTTATTTTTTCGTTTTACATGCAGGGGTGCGGGGGGTGGGGTGGGGGTGGGGGCTGCAGGGGTGCGGGGGGTGGGCGGGGGCCCTGCAGGGGCTGGCTAGCACAGAGCAGGGGCTCCTGCAGAGAGACCATGGTCGTAACACCGAGGCGGTGGGATTTACTGGACCGCAGTCGACCGTAACCGCAGTTTATTGGTGAGCAAGCTTTCTGTGTCCAGCGGGCCAGACGCCATGATTTTACTGCGTCCGCTCCGGGCATCCTGTTCCTTCCAAGCTCCTCTGCCTGCCTGCGACGACGGCACACACTGTCCAAGCGGACTCCCGCGGTGCTGCCTCTCCTCATCACCACACGTCTGGGAAAGACACGCATGCAGTTGGAACCAACACTGTCAACCAACTATCCCCTGTGGTTGCGTTGACCTGCGTGTGTGCTTGTAGCCGGTTATAACCGGTTATGGCTGGTTAAATGGCAGCGGTGAAGGTTCGAGCAGTCGGCGTACCGTTTGTCAGTATTCAGCTCACAAGCGTTAGGGCTTGTGCTCAGGCCCACAAGGGTAACATTAAGTTAAGCAATGCATTGTGTTGCTGTGGTGTTAAGGCTGCATGCCAAGAACACCATTAACATCTCAGTCACACCTGTGCCCAACGAGAGAGAGTTGGAGGCGGGAGGGCAATACCTGATCACCGTCGACTGACTAAGAGGGAAACATGTGTCTTGTTGTCAGGTGTCATTAAAGAACCACAGTTTGAAGGGGGAAGAGTGTTGGATGTTGATGAACTGTGGTGAAGAGAGACGAGCGGAGGAGCAAGAGCGAGAGAGAGAAGAGGGGAGCGAGTGCTTTGGCTCCCCCTGATGGCTAGCCGGATCAGATCCAATCAACAGAGCAATGGAAGATGTAGTGTCTCCGTGGAGACACAGTTGATTGCGCAATGATGGTGTGGTGGTGGTGGTGTTGGAGGGGGAGGCTGGGGTTGATGGGGGGGGGAAGTATGTTGTGTAGAGTGCAACAAATAAGGATGAGAGTTTGTAACTGGATGTTTGTAAGACACGGACTTAACCCTCCCTCTCCTCCACACACACGGACGCAACACCACACTCCCCAGCGGCACGCCCACACCGATCTCCTCCTCACATGGCGAGTGGGCTGGTTTGGTGGATCGAGCAGCGGAGGCGAGAACCACACACACACGCAACCAGGGGCAGCGCGGAGCACGCGCAGCACAGGCACACACACACAACCACACACAGGCAGGCGGACACCCCTCTGCCCTGCCTCCAATCACCTACCCCCCTCTCACTCCAAACACGACGAGCGGGCCCACCCGTCGCTCGCCGACAACACACCGAGCACCTACCCCCTCTCTCCTCCGACACCACAGACGACACGCCTACCCCCTTTCTCTCCATACACACACCCTTCTCCCTCCATCCTCACACACACACACACACACACACACACCACACACACACACACACCACCACAACAGCCTACTCCTCCCACCACACACCACACAGGCACACACACACACTATCTCCTCCTCCACACACACACACACACACACACACACACACACACACACACACGCACACACACGCAGCCCCCGTTTACCTCCTGTGCTGAGGGAACAGAGGAGATAGAACGAAGGAGGATTGAAAACACTTGAGCTGAGATTGACTTCAGAGCTTCACTACTGGCAGGGCCACTTTGTGTGTGAAACTAATCAGCTCATTTTCCCAAGTCCCTTCAAATGGCCTCTCTGAGTCAGGCTGCAGTGATTGGAGTGGCGGAGGTGTGCCTGACCTGATACACTCTCTGCCACCCCCCCCACACACACACACACACACATACACACACACACACATACACACAGCAGCATCTCACACCGACCAGCCATGTGTCGCATTCAATATCTCACATAAATAAAAATAAAGAAAATTCACCTGTGTTTGCCTTTGATGTGGTGCCATGCTTGTTTTCCCTGCTAGTGTAGCCCAATTACAAGAGCCCGGTAGGTGATGACTAACTCAAATAAGGATGAAAACAGTAAACGCCCAAGTCATACCCAAGACTATAGAAGAATATATTCTGTAAAATATTCTCTTATGTATATTCTTTGACAATGTAACAATAACAGACAGTGCAGCATGAGTCGACATGACAAGACTTGTCAGTATACAATCCGGAAGCGTCGTAATCCTAAACTTAATCATACACGTGTGAAAGGATGTTTCAGTGAAAATGGGATCATCATAAACCAAATAAATGGAATAGAAACGTATATCCGGTAGGGAGACCAAGAGACTCTAGTCTGGCTTGAAGCCTGCAACCAAATTCAACGTTTCAGCGACCGTGTTAGCCACAACAAATTGGCAGCAGCCACAACCCAACGACAACAAACTCGCTCACCAGAGGAGTCCTGTGGAAGTGGGGAAAGGAGCCAAATCGTTTCGCATCAAAGAATCGCTCGGCTTCACTCAAGGGCCCCCGGACACGTGACGAGCATAGGAGCTGACATTATGAAATGGATTTGATTTGAGCCCAATTAAAAAGGAATTGCTTGAAATGAGCACTGACCCTTGCCGAATTGGATACCGCTGATCTCATTAGCATCGCCGCTAACAGTGGTCCTGCCACAGGCAAGAGACTTCCAGACCTCTGCCAACACTCTCATGGTTGGTAAACTCCCCTTCCGCAGGTAGAATATGCCCTAGGTTAATATGGCCGTATGTGCATGGGTCTAGGGTCTGGTCTTCTGTGTGTATCTAAAGTGGGTGTGGTGTTGTGTGTGTGTGTAGTTTCACAGCCCTGCAGGCTGTGTCCTGGCGTGTTCGCATCTGTATTTGAGTAAACACTTTGCAGAGAGGTCCAAGAACAAAAGTTTGTGATTCAGAGTCTAGTTTAGGTCATGTGTTCTTTGTAAACACATCTATGGCATCATGCCATGTTGCTTCAATTGTGTTTCTAATCAATAGGAGCTCTAATCAATGGCATCTGCGGATTCAAAGATCCTTTTACAATGATGATGAGATTGGGGACCGGTTCAAGCACGAATCTGCGCAGGGTGGCTTTCAAACCCCCCCCCCCCCCTTCCCTCTTCCTCTCCTCCTCCTCCTCCTCCTCCTCCTCCCCCACCCCAAAGCTGCTTCCAACACAATTAAACGCCTGCCGTTCGCCAGACAGCGTTCTGATTGTTCATTAAGAGAGTCTAAAGCCTTTCACTGGCGACAGAGCTGTTATCGCGAGGGGTAATTAGGAGCGAGGGATGAAGAAGAGGGGGATGAAGAAGATGTGTAAGAAAAGAGAGAGAGAGAGAAGAGAAGGAAGAGAAGAATCCGTAATGGATCTGGAGCCGTGGTCTTGTACGCCTCCATCATTAGGGAGCCCCTGGCGTCCTCGCTACCACAGGCTGACCCCGGCGTTTTAGCCTTCATCAGACCCCGCTCCTCAGCGACACGACAGCTTTTTGCAGGCCTGGGGAACCCGCTCTGACTTGAGAGAAGGAGGCTGCGTTGGGGTGGGGGAGTGCTATCCCCAGACAGGATCACAGGATCAAACCTCTCCTGGGGGGGGGGGGGCCTGATGCCCCACACCCCGCCCTCCCCTGCCCACCGCACGCTCTCTCCCGCTACCCACCCCTCCACTCCCACCCAGTCCCTCCTCGTCCTCGTCCTTCCCTCGCGCCCAGCCAGCCACTGTGGGAGCAGGGAAGGCACCCGGCCCCCCGACCCGGAGGCGCACCCGGCGACGGCCCCCGCACCCGCCCGCCCCCCCCTCCCCCCCCCCCCCGCCCCCGCCCCCCCCCCGGCCCCAGACCCCGGAGGACAGGCGCCCCCGACCGGCCCGCCCGCAGGAAGGGACCGCCGGAGGCCGCCCGGACCCATGACACACGCGACCTCCCCAGCCCCTCTCCTCCATCCTCGAGCAAGCAACAACTCCCCCGCACACCTTCCAAGCCCGGATCGATAACCACTACCCCACCCCCTGTAACTGCTCCCCGGCCCCCCTGGTCCTCTTACATGTCCCGTCCAACCACCCGGACATTTTTAGAGATCTCTGGCTGGTGCGTGAGCTGTGTGCCTGTGTTAATGTGTGTTATTTGTGTAGCTATATAGATGGAGCATTATAGATATGTCCAACACAGCATGTAACTGCTGAATACAGATGTCTTCTAGATATAGAACAAGGTCGCATGTAATAGCTGTCTGTAATGTTTTAACGCTAGATTTATCTGCAACCACATCCGTACAGCAAACCTGCGGTTGAGCGTGAAAGGGTTTAGAGAAGTACCACGTCCTAAAATGAACATTTAGTCTTTTATGGGATAGAAATAGAAATGGTTGAATAAAACCTGTCCTCTGGGACGTGAAGACTGAATAAGCAAAGTGCTGTGATGGCGTTTCAAGAAGATACGTCAGTTTAGAGACCTTGAAAGTCCAATTTTGCAACAGTTTTATAGTTATAGGCTATGAAAACCTTATTTCAGCATAACTGCTTACGTTAGAGTCAGTCCCTTAACGTGACTCAAACAAATCCACGACCTGATTTGCTGTAGACATCTTGTGTTTGTCAACAGTATATACTGACCAAGCACTGAAGGATTTGCAGACCAGTCTAGCTGCTGCACTATAATGCCAGACGGATGATTCAGCGTTTTAAAAAACAAAACAAGACAATCATATTTACCTCCAGACATTCCGTCATTCCTTCCATTAAATTCAGAATAAAATACAAAATAATCTTTCAAAGAACCGCCCCCTCCCTTCACTCCATTGTCCTGTTCATAGCATGAGCAACAGGGAAAGAAGTAAGGTGATGAAAGAATGTAAAATAATACCATGTGTCCCTGCTAGACACCATTGTGCACCCCTCTCTGTCCCCTGCACAAGCCTAGAGGTAGCTTATTCATGGTCTCTGATACAAACACACTTTCCTCTATTCACTCTCAGCTTCCCCCTCGGCTGTGACCTTCAGGTCCGACCATGCCTGTGCTTTCAAACAGTTCAGCCCTCCTTTCTGCTGGACGCTGGGGGTCACACCGCCTGGGACCTAATAGAGGTGTGTGTTTGGTGTTGTCTATACGATGTGGTCTGTGTGATGTGTGTCTTGTGTGTGTCTATACGTATGTGTGTCTGTGGTGTGGTGCTGTGTGTGTGGTCATATACTATGTGGTCTGGTGTGTGTGTGCTGTGGTGGTCTATAGTATGTGTGTCTGTGTGTGATGTGTCTGTCGATTGTGTCGTGTCTGCATGTATGTGTAAGTGATTGTCGGTGGTGTTGTGATCATGTTGTTTCTGTGTATGTAGTGTGTTCTGATGTGTGTACCAGGTATGTGACTGTGTGTGTGTGTGTGTCTGTGTGGTGTCTATCTGTCTGTGTACTTGTACTGATATGTGTGTTTGTGTGTGCTGTTTGTGTCTGTGTGTGTGCTGTGAGTGTGTGCGGTTTGTGTGTGTTGTGGGGTTGTCTGTATGTGTGTGTGTCTGTTTGTCTTTGTATGTGTGTGTGTCTGTGTGTGTGTGTGTCTGTGAGTGTGTGCGTTTGTGTGTGTGTGTGTGTGTCTGTGAGTGTGTGTGTGTGTGTGTGTGTCTGTGCTATTACATTGTTCCATTTCACACAACAGCAGCATGGTTTACTTGTTGCTGTTGTATTCTTTTCCTACAGGATCCACATGTCAACTTGACAATGGAGTTGGTGTGTCAACGTACGTTCCGGTTTGTTCCGGTTTGTCCCAGCTTGAGGGAAGACTCACTCTTGGCGGGTGTGTGTTGTCTCCCTTGTAAACACGTCAACATGTTGGCTAATTGCTTTCTCAAATACTCCTTCAACTGTACAATGTGATGACAGGTACATGACAGTGAGTATGAGGGAGATCACGTATTATATCGGCCGAACTTACTGATTGCAAACAAAACGACTATTCCAGCAACCATTTCAATGACATTTATAAACGTGTATCCTGTCTCCTATGGAGTTCAAGATAGGTTTTTTGAGTCCGGGAATAAATTGTTACAGCTTTTCAAAATGTGGTTTTAAGACATCCAATGTTCAGCACTGTCTCCTTGACAACAATGTGATCGAAAGAAACGAGACACTCTCATACGGACACAGAGATTCCCTTATGTAAACTCTGACCGACGGATTCTGACACGATACCTCAATAGCTCTGAGATGGGGAATAGAAGGTTAAGAGTAATTTTCCATTTTTAATGCCTCATAAATATTCACCAGACAGTTCATGAATAACTTACTGCATTAATCACAAGTAAAAGATCAATTAACATATCAGTCAGACCTTGGTGAGTGTTCCAACCGGTGGCATGACAGTTGGAAAATAATCAGTCATTCTGTTCCTTGAGTCATGCTTGGGTATTTCATGATGACATCCAAATCTCTGGGTAATGTTTGAACTATTCCAGTATGTTCAGCTATTTATTATTAATATAGACTCTCATTAATTAGCTATCAGACCCAGGCTGAGCTATTGGCAGAGAGAGACAGAAAGAAAGAGAGAGAGAGAGAGAGAGAGAGAGAGAGAGACAGAGAGACAGACAGGGAGAGAGAAAGAGAGAGAGAGAAAGAGAGAGAGAGGGAAAAGGAGAGTGAGATCTCATTGGGGATGTCATCCCTGTCAAAGCCAGTGTTTGAGAGGAAGTCGTTGAGAGAACTCCCTGGAGAGAGTTTACTGGAGTAAATGATGGATTTGAGTGACAGTTGGACTTGGCATCTGGACGGGACTAGAAGGAACGTCTCCATACCTCATGTGGGAGCCTGTGTCACTGACCGATAGGGGAACATGACGACGAATGCCAAAGCAAGTCATCAAAACGACCATGTCCTTCTCTATGAACGCGCCTACGCCGGAATGTGACACGGTCGTCTTCGGCGCGGGGCAGTCGTGCGTTCCGCATCCACGCTGAGATGTGACAGATCGCATCACTCTTCTGGAAGAGAGTCGTGAAGTTGAGAAGGAATATGACACCACGTCTACATCACGCTGTCATGGGGGTGACATATGGTGACAGTTTACACCTATCCAGCTCACGTCGACTGAGTAAATATAAGGAACTCTTTCTGGCACGTTGTTTGCCCCGGAGGTGTTTCTTATCGCCATGGTTTCGTCTCATGCTTGTGTCTTCCACTCAGGAAAACATCAGTGTTTCTTTCTGACTGAATGACTAAGCACATCTGGTTCAGAAAGGCTTTCAAACAAGCACCGAGATACCCTGCAACACTCCCCAAAGTATCAAAAGCCTTTTAGATATAAATGGTTTCAGTGGTGTAATGCTTCAGGTTAGATTAGCGCCCCAGATGTTAAAATACTCAATTGCAGCATGATGAAATCAGAATCAGGTTTATTGCCACGTAAGTTTACGCCAACAAGGAATTTGTTCTGGCGGATTTGTACGAACAATAAACATGAAGACAGCTCATGTCTTTCCTGATGTGGGAGGAGCCAGAGCTCACATCCTTCCTGGTGTGGGAGGAGCCAGAGCTCACATCCTTCCTGGTGTGGGAGGAGCCAAAGCTCACATCCTTCCTGGTGTGGAAGGAGCCCATGTGGTGATAATAACCCCAATATCAAGAGCACGGGAGTAAAATCAAATATGGAGACAATCGCAATAGGGGCTGGTGCCTTGATAGGGAGAGTGTAATATTCTCACTGGAAGGACGTTTACAGAATGTGTAACAGAGAAGCTTTTCCAATCTATTGTAATAATATCAACCCATGAATCAACTGACGGTCGTAGCTGTCTGTGACACCAGATTAAAAGGATGTTGAACATGGACTTGCTACTGCGTTGCCAGCACACACACCTCTGCTCCCATCTCCACACCTGCTCCAGGCCTGTTGAGGGTGACATGTGATTAATATTTGAGGGTGTGAGAAAGCAAGGGTAGGTGATGCAAGAGCCTTGTAAGAGGTTCCTTGGCAGAGACAGACTTTCCAGTTCAGGTAGAGGGAAAATACCAGAACACTTCATGTTCCTGACTTCTGTACTTCATACCTGAACAAGTTCAAGTCAAGTCTTTCACTGTTGGATGCCCAGAACAACACAGGGTCAGACTGGGCACTGACGGTCTTAAGACTAGAGAAAGAACCCTGGTATAACATGACACATAGACACTCAAAAGACAGCTTATAGGTCACCTAACATATCATATAATACACTTCCTAAATATACACAATAATAATCAATACAGTATACTAAACCAACAACACACAAAGGATCCTATGCTAAACGTATAACCTATACTAGCCTCGGGATAAATAGGGTACAATTAGTATACTATTGCTGAAGTGTTTGATTGGCCAGTTGACTGTCATGTGACACATCCGCCATACTGTGATTGGTCCCCGACAGTAAATCTGTCATAGGGTCAAGTCCCATCTGCCCATCAATCCACATGTTGATTATACATCAACATTCAACCTGTGTGGTGGCAGGTGTTAGTCCATTATAGCAGTTGATATTTGATAAGATGGATTCTGTCAGAAGGCGGGCTGGAAGGACGCACGACTATTGAAAAGGGTTTACTCGTTTTATTACTGCGAGCTTGGATCATGTGACCTATCCCAATGACGTGCTACACACAAAGAGTACACGAGTGAAGAGGCACACATGAGTGAAACACGTTGCGTCCAAAGCATTCTTATATACTACATAGACTGAGTCAAATATAGTGAGCACAGAACGCTTCCTTTTACGGTCGCCATGGTCAACAACTCGGACAGAGACAGCTGAGAGAGTCGGAACATACAACAGACTTTGTATCCTGGTTATTTGCCATCTCTTGGACTCTGACCTCTATATTCGTCTGTACAAGGACCACATCAGGTTGATCTCCTGACCTTACCTGTACAGTGGTCTCTCTCTTGAACACTGCATATTAGGATTTTGGAGATCAATTGGTAAACACAGTAAATGTAAAAAACATTTCAATGAACGTCACACCCTTGCTAACGATTAAGTCCGAGCACAAGACAGACTAGCAAACTGTGCACAGGCAGCAAATGCAATAGCCAAAAGAATTATAAAGTTAAAAAGTATACCCATGCATAAATGATTTTGGAAAGTCTTGTGAAACATCGCAACAAGTTTATCTTTCTAATTAGCATCAACGTCAACTCAGTCGCTTGGGAAAGAACGTGTGTCTCACAGCAGGAAGAGATTTGCAGTCTTGCTGTTCGGTTGCAAACACAAGTATCTCCTTAACCCATCCACCTGTTAAACCATGAGCAACCAACCTTGTGAACATCATATTTTCTACATTAATAATGCACTGTTGAGATATTAGCACCAACGTGGGGTTAATTTAATGCTTGTTGAAATATTCAGAGGTTACTACGTGACAATGCACTTGCTTCTACCACACATCTTCACCGTTCCTGCTCTCTTAAAAAGGCTCAAGAGGAACAGCGATTGGAAATCTTATTTAGTTTGTCCGTCCTCTCACACTCAGGAAGACGCACACGCGCGTACACGCGCGCCTGTATCTCTAATGTTTCCTGAGTCATGATAATATAGATCTCCAGGAAGCTCTACTGTATCTCTAATGCTTCCTGAGTCATGATAATATAGATCTCCAGGAAGCTCACTGCTAGTTATTTCTAGAAGATGCTCTGAGTCCATTGAAATTATTAGATTTTCCCAGGAAGCTCGTTGTATCTCTAAGTGTGCCTTCTGAGTCATGAATTAATGTAGGATCATCCATGGAAGCTCTATTACTGTAATCTCTAATGTTTCCTGAGTGCGACTCGCACTATATCGATCTCCAAGCGAAGCTTCATGATGATATATTCTAATGCTTTCCTGAGGATCATTGATAGGATCATAGATCTCCAGGAAGCTTCTACAGTGTATCTTGCTAATGCTCCTGAGTCAGTGATAATATAGATCTCAACAGAAAAAGAAAAAAAAAACATAACAGAAGATCCAGAGTGAGAGAGGTCATAACAGTAATGTGATAGAATCTAAAGGAAAAAGAAGCTCTACTGTATCTCTAATGTTTCCTGAGTCATGATAATATAGATCTCCAGGAAGCTCTGCTGTATTTCTAATGCTTCCTGAGTCATGATAATATAGATCTCCAGGAAGCTCTACTGTATCTCTAATGTTTCCTGAGTCATGATAATATAGATCTCCAGGAAGCTCTGCTGTATCTCTAATGCTTCCTGAGTCATGATAATATAGATCTCCAGGAAGCTCTACTGTATCTCTAATGTTTCCTGAGTCATGATAATATATAGATCTACCAGGAAGCTGGCTGCTGTATCTCTAAATGTTTTCCTTAAGCTCAAGAATGAAAGTAGTACCATACATCCAAGGAAGCCCATATCACTGTAGCCACGGGCGCGCTCTTTGTTGAGGGTATGATGTAAGAGAACGAAGTTCGATAAGTGAGTTGGTACAAGTTTTAGTATAGTTGTGGTATCCTGTTTAGTTTAATGTATGAGGATAAGAAATTGTTATATTTATTTTTAAATTGTTTGTTGTTAGATTGTACTGTTAAATGTCTGTACTTATGAAGCACCGTGGCTCTGTGAGACACGACATTTCGTTCCACTGTATGCCACCGCATGTAGCGGAATGACAATAAAAGCTCAACTTGACTTGAACTTGAAACATTGGAATCCGGAAGGGAAACCTTAGTCTGGACAAAACACATAACAGACTCTATTATGTGCATCACCATCATCGTGGCAGAACACACACATACACACTCTCTCACTCACACTTACACATGCTCACATTTGCACACACACACATTTGCGTGCGCACGCACACACACCCACGTACACAACTACCCACACACCACCCACACACTACCTCCCTCTCTCTCTCTCTCTCTACCCACACACTCATCCTCACACCCACCCACACACACATAAACACACACAGATACACCCCACCAACACACCCACACACACAGCCACGCCACACACCCGCACACACCACACATAAGACACACCCAACAGCACACACCACACAGCCCCCCACGTCCACACACACACACATAAACACACCCACCCACGGCGCACACACACCACACATAACCACACACACAACACCTCACAGACACCCGCACACACACAATCAATTTAAAACACACCCACACACACCGCACACACCGCACCCACCCACCCACACACACACACAACAAATCACACACACACTAGCAACACACCCGCACACACCACACACACACACTTTTTCAAGCACAGTGCAGTGCTGTAGAATGAACATTCCTGTCACTCAAGGTTTTTTTTTTCATTGCCCATCGAGAAATCTACCCCCCCCCCACCCCCCCCCTCCCCCCCCCCCCCCCCCCCACACCCACTCATTAAACATATGTGTCTGAATAGCATGAATGCGTATTTTGTTCATTATCAGCACTCTCCCATTTCGCATGTACCCCTTTTTCTTTCTTCTCTCCCTTCTAATGGTCTGGTATTGAAAGAGGGTGAATAAAGATGGAGATGGGAGGTTTTCGGGTATGCCCCGGCGAGGCGGATGGTCGTTGGCTTAGGATTGTGTCTTTAGACAGATCGTGGCGGTCTGTGAATAGGGGGGTGAGGGGGCTATCAAGAAAAGAGATTCCACACACGTCCCCAATAAGTTCTGTGAAAGGGGGNTCTTTCAAAACTGTTGACGACGTTCTGCATAATACGGTAACGGTTCGATGTTCTGAAAGGGATAGTAGGATTTGAACATGAACTAGTTCGCTAAAGTGCTCAGGTAGAGGACGTGTTGGATAGAGAGCTGGATGACATCCTTAATGCCTGGTCTTTGTTCCTTGTTTGCTGTACACAGAGAGGGAAGGAGAGTGAAATACACAGAGAGAGAGAGAGAGAGAGAGAGAAAGAGAGAGAGAGGGGGGGAGAGAGAGAGAGGGAGACAGAGAGACAGAGGGATGACATGACGTGGAGAGGTGTGGTGAGGAGAGGTGAGGTGAGAAGAGGAGAGAGAGATGAGGACAGAGAGAGAGAGAGGGGTAGGGATAGGGTAGGGAGAGAGAGAGGCATTGAGAGACAGCTAGATGGAGACAAAGAGAGAGAATGGAGGAAGAGAGAGAGCAGAGAGAGAGCAGGAGTAGAGAGAGATGGAGACTAGAGAAGAAGAGAGAGAGAGAGAGAGAGAGAAGAGAGAGAGAGAAAGATGGAGACAGAGTGGAAAGGTGAGTGATCAGATATGAGGAAGAGAGAGGATGGAAGATAGAGATGTGAGGACTCAGCAGAAGAAATGGGACAGAATGGGGGGTTATTCTAAGAGTGAGTGGAAGTACCTAAAGAGTGATTCCGCTGTTTGAGCTTCAAGACTTTGACAGTACATCCCTTTCCGGTACGTGTGATATCGACTGGTGATCAAGTGCTGTTCTCTCGCTCTCCCACTTCTCGCCACACCTTGCTCCTCAACATTGTCGCTCCTCGCAGACGAGAGTTCTCATCGATGGACGTTGCGTTGGCTGGCGCGTCATGGTCAGGGCTCTGATCTGTGTTTGCAGGAGGGGAGGACTTCCTGGTATGATGTCACAAGCTAGATGGTTCCGTTTCACACACCTGGGAAGGGGATGCAGGTCTGCACAGGCCTGTTCAGTGTTGAATGAAACAATGAATGAACGAATGATTGACCATCAAAATCGTTGATGGAAAGCATCGATAAGAAGCTCACTGAACGTTTGCGTCTACATGCACGGCCATCTTCTTAATATCTCTGTCTTCTTAATACTTTCTTCATAGGAAAGTATTTGTACAGTTTGTATTTTTTTTTAGTTTATGTATTTAGTTGTGTTTATGTATAGAAACATTTTTATTTTTACTTGATTGCTGTATGCCTGTACTTATGAAGCACCGTGGCTCTGTGAGGCACGACATTTCGTTCCACCGTATGCCCCCGCATGTAGCGGAATGACAATAAAGCTCAACTTGACTTGACTTGACTTAACCTAGTAGTGGTGTCCTATCTATGACTCTCTGTACTCTTGATAAGTGGCCACACACCAGGCTGTTTGAAGACATCTTGGTGAGATATTGCCTTCACATATCGTTACAAAGCCAATTATCTGCGAAACTAGATCCTTCATTTGTCTTTGGAGGTTTTACGAAAAAGGAAAAAGTCATTTATAGAGGATTGTCTATTCTACTTCAGGGAGATAGTTGTGTTAATTCGAACAGAGTCGAAAGGTAAACAAATTATGAAACGCTCAATAAACACATTCCTTCAGAGAGACACAATGCATTTTCTGGCCTGTTTATTTCAGATATAATTGAATGTGTGGATTGTATTTATAGCGCTGGCATATCTCCAGTTCCAGGTAGAGAAATATCTTGTTTCGATTTAGTTTCGTTAATCTCACATCAAATCTCTGAGGTAGACAAGTGAATCACCCAGACATGAATCATTCTAAACAAGCGTAAGAAGCTCCTCCTGCACCTAAAACAAAGCAGCCTATTAACCTCATCCTGAGTTTCACTTTAATCCTGTTGTGATACAAACACATCCAGTTTGCTGAGTAAGAATCATTGTTTGTTCCATGCATTATTATTATTATTATTTTTTTGCTATAATCCATGATTGAATGTCTGTGTAGGAATGAAATCATGAAATGAATTTTGCACCTGAGTTCAGAATAATCCATGTTGGTAGAGTGAATAAAACGTTAATCTCCCTGGATTGGAGATGGTAAAAGGAGAGAGGCTGGATTGTAATTACAACCTGCGGGCAGATTTGTGCAAAGCACAGAAGGTGATGTGAGGCGACAGGGATTTTAGATGAAGTGAAAATGGAACCGAACGTTCTATCCTATCAACCCGCATCATCACCCTCCTAGCTACTGTCGCTAAGCATCCCAGGACGGGATCGCCACGGAGACGCTCACCGACCGTGGTGTTTCCTGTCGAGGTGAGACGTCGATGTAGAGTTCTCCTCAGGACGGGCTGAGGTCATCGCTTGTTCTTTAGCTAGAGGTTTCCTGTCGAGGGCCATTCGTCTTCACGCTGTGGTTGTCTTACAAACAGCTGTGAAGGAGTTACAATCAGAGAGTTAGATGACTCAGGGCCCTGCAGAGCATCTCCACATTACTGGGATGTTTGAAGATGAGGAGATTCATGTGGGTGAGGGAGGGAGAGAGAGAGAGGGAAGGGAGGGGAGAGAGGGGGAGAAGGGAGGGGAGAGAGGGATCAGGAAGGGAGGGGAGAGAGGGATCAGGAAGGGAGGGAGAGAAGGGGGAGGTGGAGGAGGATAAGGGGAGGAAGAGGAGGGGGGAGGAAAAGGGGAGGAAGAGGAGAGGAGGAGGAGTGGGAGTGGGAGGAAAGGGTGGAGGAAGAGAAGAAGGAGGAGTAGGAGGAGGAGGAGAAGGGGTAGGAGGGTGGGATGGAGAAAGAGGAGGAGGGAGGGAGGGAGGGAGGGAAGGGTGATAGTGTGGGAGCACATCGATGTCACTGCAACCCTGGTAGCATGCAATTAAGATACATCTAAGAAGAGTCTGCTGAGCAGTAGAGAGAACTAGTGTGAGACTGTGTGTGTGTGCGTGCGTTGTGAGAGACTGTGTGTGTGTATGTGTTGTTGTGTGAGTGTGTGTGTGTGTGTGCGTGTGTGTGTGTTGTGAGAGACTGTGCGTGCATGTGTGTGTTGTGAGAGACTTTGTGTGCGTGTGCGTGTGTCATGAGAGACTGTGTGTGTGTGTGTTGTGAAAGACTATGCATGTCTGTGTGTGTCGAGAGAAACTGTGCGTGTGTCTGTGTGTGTTTCGTGAGAGTGTGTGTGTGTCTGTGTGTGTTTCGTGAGAGTGTGTGTGTGTCTGTGTGTGTTTCGTGAGAGTGTGTGTGTGTGTGTCTTGAGATGCATGTCTTGCATGCAAAATCTTATTTGCTACTTTGCCACTGGTGAAACGTAGGGGAATTTACAAGTGATACTGTTTTGGGAGTGCAATTAGCACATGAATAAAATGTTTTAATTAACAGGTTGTGAGAGCAACCTTGGTCGAACAAAATGCATTATTTTGCTTGAGGCAACATTCTAGATTCATTTCTGCATGACATGCAAGCTTTCCTCTTACCTTTTAACATGAATTATTCATTTGGATGTATCAATCTAGAGCAAGTAAAATGTGTGTTTTTATTGTGACATGGATGACAATAGATACGTGAAAAAAAAAAATCTGTTTTCAATGTGGTTATTCGTTAGGAAGGAAACAGTATCACAGAGTTGATGATGTAAGTCATGTTAAACACACTGTCTTATCTGAAAGGAGTTCCTGTAGATACTTAGATACACAGAGTTACTGGATGGTTTTTAATCAATCCTAAATGTCTGACATAATCTCCATTATCCAATTGTACACCCTTCAAAGTGGCACACTGTAACATTCATTACATTTGCCTGCCTATTTGTGCAGAAGCACAGACCTCTCAATTCATTGTGAGGGAACAAATTGTGATGACTTAATAATAGACTCGATTCACTCCGCCTCATTAAACAGCAGCCATTAACACAAACAAGGGTTTAGAGATTCATAAATCAGGTGGTTTCAAATAAATGAGAGTTTGTAGTTAAAGTATACATTAGCATAATATAGACAACCAGAGCAGCACTATTAGTAGAGTTTCAGTTGACAGGATACATGCAAATAAAAATGATTTACAGATCACGTCTTGTGTCTTTTGCCATTTAATGTGTTTTAAAAGTTGAAAAATTCAGAGTGAATTATATCAATTTTAGGAAGTATTTTTGCAACTTCTACAAATGAAGCAAAATGACAACATCTGTTTCCTGTGTAGAGCTTAAAAGTGCTCCTTTATAAGTTACTCAGATATCGACAGTGATTAAAGGAATTGATGAACAAACACAACTAATCGGTGTAGAAAACGTGTGTAATTTATAAATGATCTAATGACATAATTAGAATGGAGAACACCAAGTTTATGACTAATTAAGCTATTAACCTTTAACCAATGAAGGACTAATAGAAGGGTCAAAGGTCAAGTGTGTACCTACTGTTGAGTAGTAGGGTCTGTGTGTGTGTGTGTGTGTGTGTGTGAGTGTGTCTGTGTGTGTGTGTGAGTGTGTGTGTGTATGTGTGTGAGTGCGTGTGTGTGTGTGTGTGAGTGTGTGTGTGTGTGTGTGTGCCTTCTGTTGAGTCGTAGGGTCAGTGTGTGTCTGTGTGTGTGTGTGTATGTGTGTGAGTGTGTGTGTGAGTGTGTATGTGTGTGTGTGTGTGTGTGTGAGTGTGTGTGTGTGTGTGTGAGTGTGTGTGTGTGTGTGTGTGTAAGGAAGAGGGCATACACCATTGTACTGGATTAGGCTAAGAAACTCCTGAGCGCAGAAACAGACAAGCATATCTACTCTGTAACAGCTAAAGATTTCCGTCTGAAGGACGTGTGGTGAATATTTCATTCATGATATAAAAAGCTAGCCTGTCTCTGGCCTTTCCACTCATATCCCTTTATTTCATATCTCTTTCTTTCTTTAGTCTCTCTCACAAGCCTTCTCTCATCCTCTGGGAGAAACCAGCAAGCGTCCAGAACGTTTGGCTTTTGTTGGGCTTTTCTGTTCCAACATCCTAGCCTGTGACTAGAATATCAGCCGGGTCAATACAACACCTCTGTTCATGTCAATACCTAACCAGCTCTCGAACGCACCACCCAATCAATGACCAACAGATTTGCTACGGATGGTAGGATGTTAACCTTGAAATCACCTGTCAAAACATATCTTTTACCACTGAGGTGTAAAATCTGTTGTGAGATATGAAGGTAATTAATCATCCTAGACTGAAACTTCTAAAGCAGCCATAGTCTGTCTCATCATGACTAAAACATCACTGGCTCTCAATTCATCACAGCTGATAATAACATCAATGAAAAGCTGGACATTTAAACTAACCTTATTTGAATGTGGCGTTTCTCTCTGTTACTCTCTCTCTCTCTGCCTCTCTCTCTCTCCCCTTTACTGGCTCTCTCTCTGCCCCTCTCTCCTTCTCTCTCTTATTCTCTCCCTCTGTCTCTCTCTCTATGTCTCTCTCTCACTTACTCTCTCCCCCTGTCTCTCTCTCTCCCTCTCTCTCCATCTCTCTCCCTCTCTCACACTCTCTCACACTCTCTCTCCCTCTCCCTCTCTTTCTCTCTCCCTCTCTCTCTCCCTCTCTTTCTCTCTCCCTCTCTCACACTCTCTCTCCCTCTCCCTCTCTTTCTCTCTCCCTCTCTCCCCCCTCTCTGTCAGAGAAACACCCAGGGGTCCAGCTTTCCCCATCACACAGTGGCTCCTCTCCCCCACAGCTGAGCTCTCAGACAGGGTAGAAGTTCCCAACATGAGCCCTTCCCCTGTGGTGCTCCTCTCCCTCCTCCCTGCCCACAGCAGTCCTTTCTAATTGCCATTCATCCACCCCTGCAGTGTTAAAGTCAATACCTCAAAACCCTTTTCATTACAGCTTCCATAACAGTGTCCCACCGACCAGGCAATCTGAACTAGTCACTTTGTTCATCCCTACAGCACAGGATAAACAGTTTGGCTATGCATGGATTGCATGGAGACGACACAATTTACAGCATTTCAAATCATTACAAAGGGGTTTTCCCAGGAAGGTCTTAGGCCTCTGGTCTCTTCTTCAGCTTGATGTAGCATCCTTTTGCAATCAAGCCTGGTAGCATGTTTGATTGGAAAACGACCTGCAGAATTTCAAGTCCGACTTGAAATTGTCGGAGGCTATATACGCGTGAAACATCCAACTAGTGTCGTTTTTAAATTAAGTTTGGTTTCATTCTACAAGAATTGCAACCCTGAAAGGAAGGCCTTGCACAGGAGAAATAGCACAAGTTCACAAGCGTGGTCCTCCAAAGCACAAGACCAGGGACAAGGACAGACAGATCATCATTGCTTCAGTAGAAGCGCTTTGCCACTCTGTTGTCATGGCATTGTATCCACGGTTACCGCTCAGGGACACACAAGGAGCATTGGTGAAGAATGGGAAATGATAAATACAGAGTGACCTTTCATCTCCAGGTAAAAGAGAGCCAATGGCATATCTCAAACACACTGATAACTTTTCACAGGCTATCGTGATGTCTTCAGGATGAAGGTTTTCTTTATTGAATTACATTCAGGAGAGATACAAGTGTTTGTTTCGATGTGTGTGCGTGTTCATTTGTTTGGCGTGTGTGTGTGTGCGGGGGGTGGTAGGGAGGCAGTGTGCGGGGGAGGATGGAGGGAGTTTATGAGGGGTAGTGTGAGGGAGGATGGAGTGAGGAGGGGGGAAGTGTGTGGAGGAGTTTTTGAGGGGGAGTGTGGGAGAGGATGGAGTGAGGAGTGTGTGGGAGGAGGGGGGAGTGTGTGGGTGGAGGAGGGGAGTGTGTGTGAGGGAGTGTGTGTGAGGAGGGGGGGTGTGTGTGTAAGGGAGTGTGTGTGAGGGAGTGTGTAGGTGGAGTGTGTGTGAGGAGGGGGAAGTGTGTGTGTAAGGGAGTGTGTGTGAGGGAGTGTGTAGGCGGAGTGTGTGTGAGGAGGGGGGAGTGTGTGTGTAAGGGAGTGTGTGTGAGGGAGTGTGTAGGGGGAGTGTGTATGTAAGGGAGTGTGTGTTTTGGAAGCTGCTGCATCTTGACTAACATGATTAATGGAATAGCCATACAGAGGCCTCCTTCTCACAGGTGATTTAAAGCTATAATAATCCTGGGGTATATTGCCATGTGGTTTGAAGACCACTGGAATGCAATACTGCCGGAGTCTGTTGTGCACAAACACCTCATTAAGAACATATTGCTGCTCAGGCACACAGGGACGGCTGCCAGCGGTGTCATCGCTAGCTATTATGGAGGAAAAATGGAAACTTTTAATGTCAATTCACTCGTACCGCGTTGTAATCCTCACGATTCAGTAAAGCATTTACACTCCTGACAGCTGGGCCCCACTGTACATCTCGTCAGGTATATTTGCTGTTTGTGTGTATTTGGTGTTCGTGTGCATTTTCTGTTTGTGTGCATTTGGTGTTTGTGTGCATTTTATGTTTGTGTGTATTTGCTGTTTGTGTGTATTTGGTGTTTGTGTGTATTTGCTGTTTGTGTGTATTTGGTGTTTGTGTGTATTTGGTGTTTGTGTGTATTTGCTGTTTGTGTGTATTTGGTGTTCGTTCGATTTGCTGTTTGTGTGTATTTGCTGTTTGTGTGTATTCGGTGTGAGTATATATTTTTGTTTGTGTTCCATTAAAACAAAAAACACTCTCCTACCCCCCCCAACCAGAATAAAAAAATAAAAAGATAAATAAAATGATCCACTCTCTTTCCAAGCCAAGAGGATATGTACTGATCCTAGTTGTGTGAGAAGTTAGTCTTAATGGAAAGAAAATGTGTCGTTTACTCTTCAAGGAGGAATTGTAGAAGTTATTAGAACATAATCCATACAGTAGCTCAAGACAAAAATGAAATCATTCCAGGATAACCCTTTTAGTTTCAAGTTCAGTGCTTTCAGCTCGAATTCATCTCACAAACCCACTCTCTGGATCCTTCAACAACAAAACGACAAACTGGTATCAGGCACCACACATCTCATATCAAGACAAAGAGGCGTCATAGAAATGTTTCAATTGCATTCCCTTGGTGTCCCTACATTTCTTAGGTTACATTGTCTATACACACACACACACACACACACACACACACACTGGAAAGCTTTGTGATTTCATGTGTGACATGAGAGGGCAAGATCTTGGGTCAAGCTCAAATCAAGCAGAGTGTGAAATGAGTATACTGTCCTACCTCTGACCTGACCCACATGTCTGTGTGTGTGTCTGTGTGTCTGTGTGTGTGCTTGTGTGGGTTTGACTGTGTGTATCTGTGTTCGAGTGTGTCTGTGTGTGTATCGGTGTGTGTCTGTGTATGTGTGTGTGTGTGAGTGTGTGCCTGTGTCTGTCTGTATGTGTGTGTCTGTGTGCAAGTGTGTGTGTGTGTTATGGTGTGTGTGTGTGTGTGTGTATGTGACAGAGCAGCACTGCAGACAGAGCAGAACTGCAGACAGAGTAACACTGCAGACAGAGTAACACTGCAGACAGAGTAATACTGCAGACAGAGTAACACTGCAGACAGCAACACTGCAGACAGCAACACTGCAGACAGAGCAGCACTGCAGACAGAGCAGCACTGCAGGCAGAGTAACACTGCAGACAGCAACACTGCAGACAGAGCAACACTGCAGGCAGAGTAACACTGCAGACAGAGTAACACTGCAGACAGAGTAACACTGCAGACAGTAACACTGCAGACAGAGCAACACTGCAGACAGAGCAACACTGCAGACAGAGCAACACTGCAGACAGAGTAACACTGCAGACAGAGTAACACTGCAGACAGTAACACTGCAGACAGTAACACTGCAGACAGAGCAGCACTGCAGACAGAGCAGCACTGCAGGCAGAGTAATACTGCAGACAGAGTAACACTGCAGACAGAGTAACACTGCAGACAGAGTAATACTGCAGACAGAGTAACACTGCAGACAGCAACACTGCAGACAGCAACACTGCAGACAGAGTAATACTGCAGACAGAGCAACACTGCAGACAGAGTAACACTGCAGACAGAGTGACACTGCAGACAGAGTAACACTGCAGGCAGAGTAACACTGCAGACAGAGCAACACTGCAGACTGAGTGACACTGCAGACAGAGAAACACTGCAGACAGAGTAACACTGCAGAAAGAGAAACACTGCAGACAGCTCTCCAACTCTTCAATAATTCCGCTTCGTTCTTAAGACTGGAGAAGCAGCATGAGCCAGAACTGCAGACATTCTAAGGATGCTCGTTCGTTTCCACAGTTTTTGTTACCAAGGGCCGGTGACTCAGAGAGCATGCTCTAGTGTTTACGTACGCCGGCGTGTGTGTGTGTGTGTGTGGTTTGAGGAGAGAGTTGTGTGTGTGTAGTTATGGGGGCGGGGTTGGGGGCGGGGTTGGGGGTGGCTACACTTGATGCTGACACCTTTCTGCCCTTTTCTTTTTTGCCTCAGGTACAAATCCTAAACCTGCAAAGCAAGCAAACAGTCCAGCCACTCACAATATTGACAACGCTCTTCAACAAGAAGTAATGGCCACCTAACTCCACCCTGAAGGTGACATTGTTTTACTAATGCTTGTCATGAGGGCCTGTGGGCAAAAATTCCAAATTGATTTGCAGTTATTTTCCATGTGTGCTTACGTAAAAGGCAAGCAGGAGATAGCTGCTGTAGGAATGGCATGCTCAAGGTCGTTTGGCACATAAGAATGATAGAGTTTGACATTCCTCTCTGCCTTGGACCATCCAGATGCTTCGCCTAGGAAAGTAGGTTGCCAAGTGTCTGCTTTAATAACCCATAGAAGCTTCCGGACTGGAGATGGCAGCTTCTTGGAACCCCCCCCCCCCTGCTTGTGGAATCCATGCTTGTGGTTGCCCCGCACAACCATTATCATTTAGGCCGGGCATGCGCCCACTATAGAACCTTGGGGACCTTCTATTTGGCGATGCATCACCTTGGCAACGTTTACTTGCCACGCGACAGTAATCCAGAACGTGGTAGATATACATAAATTTGCATGGAGAACGTGAGACTTGAACCTGCACTAAAACAGGTTCAAATTCAGATGGAAATCTTATGCTGACCTTTGCCATAAAAGTAACAATTTGCATCACAAATACCGGAAACTAACAACCCTAATGGAAACTATCATTGTAAATTACAGCCAGTTGCCCACTAAAAAGGAGGACAATTTCACACTGAGAAAGCAGGTGTTTTGCTTATCCAGCCTCAGTACTGAACCACACAACTCACAAACTCAAACCAAAAGACACCCAGGTTATTGCACCATAACATGAGTCTCAACACCTTCCGATGCTTTCTGCATACATTCTCTGGTGAGATACCGTTCGCATTGTCCAACTCTAACAGGGTTTTTGGACAGTGTTGAGATCGCATCAGCAGGGAGACTAAAGACCAGCCTGTCCACCTACAGACCTGCCGTTATGTCTCATTACCCACAATGCATTGCGTGTCTGCTCATTGGCTCTCCGAACCAAGGAGTGTGTCTCCGTCTCTCCTCGCACCCCCGGGGTCCACAGCAAGCTGGTTGCCTCATGTCAAGGATGCGGGGTTTCACTGATCCCCTCAAATTCATTATCGCCTGCACAGTGTTGGACCAAGCCAGAACTCCGCTGGTCACGGTTACACAGTTCGGTTTAAAAAAAAAAACGTGTTACAATCTCGTTCAAAACAAAACAATGTCTATATGTCAGCAGTAATAACATATTTTTGAATCGGGATGTCGGAGTAAATTTGTAGTCAATGTGTTAACATGCAGACACCTACACAAAATGAGGTTTATTCCTGTACGTAGAGCCACACAATAGCTATGTCTTCTGTGTATACATAGTACAGTACAGCACAAAACACCTTGTGTGTACATAAGTAGCCTACATTTGTAAATCGTATCATTATTTACCGCCCTCCAACTTGCTGGCCCCAGTCCAGGGTGTACCCCGCCTATGGCCTGAAAGTTACTGGGTTAGGCTCCAGTCACCCGTGACCCCTAAATGGGAACAAGCGTCACTGCAATCCCTCCCAGGGATCAGCAGTAGACAATGTATGTATGTATGTATCATTATTTACCAATTCGAATGTTTGCCTTTTTGCTCATAATTTATAAAAATCCTATGATTGTTATGACTGTTAGTAGTTCCAGAAAATCCAACACAGATCATTTATCGTTTATTCTTTATACGAACACAAACACTGTTTTAAAGGTCACTCTGAAATCTATTCACACAAACACAAAGTGAATAGGTTTGCAGGGTCTGGAACATTACCTCCATGTCTACATTTACCGCCTGTCAGAATTACACGCGGTAATGCAAGTCGCTGTCGTTTTTCTGAAGCCTACATCAACGCAATGAGGATGAGACGAAATGACGAGGACCATCAATCCTCCTCATTAATCACGGTGCCAGCTTGGTGTCACCGAACGTGTTCTCCTCTCCTCCCACTAAATCTCGATCTCCGCTA
>BROE01000010.1:2495824-2549516 GCA_036571765.1 Plecoglossus altivelis | reverse complement strand
AGCCTACATCAACGCAATGAGGATGAGACGAAATGACGAGGACCATCAATCCTCCTCATTAATCACGGTGCCAGCTTGGTGTCACTGAACGTGTTCTCGTCTCCTCCCACTCCGATCCTCCGCTCAGACAGTTTGCAGCCGCTTAACATTGCATTCTTTCCTGCTAGGGGGCTCGGTAAGCAAGTCTCTCGTGAGAAAAGCTCCTGATGAGATAACCAAGATCTATAGAGAGGATGTGGACAGTCAACCATAACAAGGAAAGTCAGTCAAACTGGAGCTGCTTTCCATGTGTTGCAGCTCCGTTCCCAGGTCAGTGTTCAACAGAGGTGGATGTGGAAAGAGTAAGTACTGGTCTGGGATCAGAGCTTCAGTGGTTAGTGTTCAATAGAGGTGGATGTGGAAAGAGTAAGTACTGGTCTTGGATCAGAGTTTCAGTGGTTACTGTTCAATAGAGGTGGATGTGGAAAGAGTAAGTACTGGTCTTGGATCAGAGCTTCAGTGGTTAGTGTTCAATAGAGGTGGATGTGGAAAGAGTAAGTACTGGTCTAGGATCAGAGCTTCAGTGGTTAGTGTTCAATAGAGGTGGATGTGGAAAGAGTAAGTACTGGTCTTGGATCAGAGTTTCAGTGATGTCCAGGTTAGTGTTCAGTACAAACGGATGTGGAAAGAGTAAGTACTGGTCTGGGATCAGAGTTTCAGTGGTGCCTAACCCCTGAGAGAGGCTGTTGTAGTCTGATGAAGCTGCTGTACCATCAGAGTCTGTAAGATGCATACCAGATCTAGGATCTACTCACATGTCACGAATACACGCACATATGCACACGCACGTACGCACATGCACGCACGCACACACACACACGCGCACATGCACATACGCACATACGCACACGCACACACGTACACACATACGCACACGCACGCATGCACACACACACACACGCGCGCACACGCACATGTAATAGACCAGAGTGCTGCGTCAGCTCTCTCGTCTATTTGACATGCATGCACGCACACACACGCACACACACACACACACACACACACACACACACACACACACACACACTTCCACTGTATGGCCAGGGACCTGTGCTAATGCAAGATGACTCCTTAAGTGCAGGCCTCGGTCTCCCTGACATGGAAGACCTAGGACATGGAGTCTTCCAGCCCGCTAACATCTTACCTACTCTGCCACCCTTTTCCCTGGTGTCCCTCTGCTGGAAGGTGATCTCCACCTCCTCCCACTCAGATTGATGTCCACGTCGTTGCTCATTGTTCGGATATATGGGGCCCTACATGTAAATAACCTATGAGGGGGAAACGTTCAAGCGTGTTCTTAATGGGAAGTCGAGTGGCAACTGAGATCAGTGGTGATGTAACCTCACCGCTGAGCGTGAGTGGATTACACTCCATGAAGTGTAGCAGAATGTTATGGATGTTGTAGCAGACTGCGTGAGAAGAGAAGCTGGGCGTTGGAAAGGTCGATGCTCTACGGTGGTGCAGAAGGTTGGAGTCAGACAGCAGGGTGGTGTGTGTTACAGGGCCAGGGTGGAGTCAGACAGCAGGGGTGGTGTGTGTTAGAGGGCCAGGGTGGAGTCAGATAGCAGGGTGGTGTGTGTTAGAGGGCCAGGGTGGAGTCAGACAGCAGGCGTGGTGTGTGTCAGAGGGCCAGGGTGGAGTCAGACAGCAGGGTGGTGTGTGTTACAGGGCCAGGGTGGAGTCTTCTCCCTCTCTTCCTCTCTCCCTCTGTTCGCATCTTCCTCTCTTGCTCTCTTTTTCTCTTCTTCTCTCCCTCTCTTCGCTTCTTTCTCTCTTTCTCTCTTTCTCTCTTTCTCTCTTCTTCTCTTCTTCTCTTCCTCTCTTCTTCTCTTCTTCTCTTCTTCTCTTCCTCTCTTCTTCTCTTCTTCTCTTCCTCTCTTCTTCTCTTCCTCTCTTCTTCTCTTCTTCTCTTCTTCTCTTCCTCTCTTCTTCTCTTCTTCTCTTCCTCTCTTCCTCTCTTCCTCTCTTCTTCTCTTCTTACCTTCTTCCTCTTCCTTTCTTCACTTCTTCCTCTCTTTCTCTACTTCCATCTTTTCCTTCTCCCCACCCTTCTTAAGCTGTGATAAGTACATTACCGAGAATTTACAACACACAGAACATACCATGTTCAACACGATCACTAAACCAGCTCTTTCATTCTATTGACCTCACCCAGCAGCCCATGCGTTACATCTCATCCTTGCGGCGTTTCCGGGAAGTTCCGTGATAGATGATCCTGTTATTTCACAGTTCTCCCTGACGGGGCCCATGGCCCTTCACATAGAGATAGGCACAGATCTAATAGGGTCACCATCACCACGCGTGAGTCATCGACCGTCGCCACGACCACCATGGGAACCCGGTCTTCTTATCTCTGGCGAGCGGCGGGACAAAGACAGGGCGGCCTCTCGCCGTCACTCACCAAGATGGCTTTGATACAGCGAATCTCACCCTTCATACGGGGGGGAGTGGGGGTGGGGGGGGGGGGGGGGGGGCGGGTTTACAGCGTTGGGGTGGATGTGCTGTCTCAAGACAGATCCATATCCTTCAAGGACGAGAGAGGTTGAGCGAGGGAGGGTAAAGAGAGAGAGAGAGAGTGAAGGGGTGTGGGAGGGAGGGAAGGGTAAAGAGAGAGAGAGAGAGAGGAGGAGAGAGAGTGAAGGGGTGTGGGGAGGGAGGGAGGGTAAAGAGAGAGAGAGAGAGAGAGAGAGTGAAGGGGTGTGGGGAGGGAGGGAGGGAGGCTAAGGGAAAGGGAAGCATCAAAAAGCTTGAGAGTGAGAGTGAAAGTGGAAGAGAGCAAAAGAGATGAAGAAGTGATAGAGAGAGAAGTATGGAGATAACTAAAGGCATCCTTCCTTTCATCTGCCATTTCTGACCAGACTGAGTGCAAATTCGGTGTGCATGTGAGAAAGTACGTGTGTGTGGACCGATTCTCTCACTTTCAGGACATTCAGAAGCTCCGCTTGCTCGCTCACCCTTGGAAAGACATTGGGCAATGTCTAGCTCATAATGATTGGATGAAATGGCAAGCTTATCCCATGCTTTGACATTTGCTCATAAATGAATTCAGTCGTTAGGAAGGAATGCTGTATCGCAAATGAGTGCGCACGCTGGCCCTGCATAAACACTGTGGTTCTTGTTGATGACTTACTGATTATGTTGAGACGCAATCCATGTGATGAAGTGATGATGCCAGGTGCGTATGTGATATGTGTAGAAAAGGTAGGCGAAGGTCGAATCGTTGGATCACGCTAACAATCCAGCGCGGGTGGAGATAGAACGCAGGGTCTGTGCCGTACATCTGCAAAAGCTTTGGACGAAGACACGGAATTCACACTAAACAGGGGTCTCCTCTCGCTCACTCGAGGGCCGCTTATCTGAGGTTTAAGCATGTTTCCCTCTCCAGCACACCTGATTCGTATGAATGGTCATTACCAAGCATCATGTGGGACAAGCATCGAGCTAGAAGGAACCTTTATAGATGTGTTGCTGTCGGTGGAGCAGCGGGAAACTACATGGTGAAAACCTTCAGGACAGCGGCCCTCGAGGACCAGGATTGGAGACCCCTGCTCTAAACCGTTCAGAGTATCATGTTGGACCAGCAAGGTAGAAACCTTCTCTTCTCTTTTGACTTACCGCTGACGTCTGTCATTTTCCACTTTTAACTTTCGACCCTTTTCTTTTGTTTTCTAGCAACAGTTTCTTCTTTGTCAAACTCCCTCTGAGGGCACGATGAGGACTGTTACGTTTTATTTTGTGGAATTAGCACAGCGTAAAATGGTAAGATCTTGAAGTCAATCGTTGGTCAACTTGATAGTGATTTTCTTTCAATGAAAGATCTGACTTTCTCTTCCCTTTACTGAAACAATCAGGACATGAGGATATACTGTATAACACCTAGTCTTCTACCTCGCCATCATGTTTGACTGATCGATTTATTGCTGTATTGATCGACTCTTGTTAGGGTTAAACACTGATTCAGTTGTTGGCATTACCTTGACCTGAAATGTTCGTCAACCGCTGCAGACGAGGCGTGTGGCCCAGGTGACAACAGAAGGAGGGTGGGATCAGTAAGCCTTGGCTCCTCACCAAGTCCTCGTGATCACAAGCATCTCTCCTGTTCCTCCATCTGCACACGGAAATCAAAGAAGGCTCAGTGAGCACCCACGAGCCAGTGGAGACAGTCTGCGCTCGTCTCTGCTGTGCTCGGCTCTGCTGCGCTCGGCTCTGCGAGGGACAGAGCTGTCTGCTTAGCGTGGCAACATTATTCATGGGGAAGGAGAGTGAAGAGGGGGAGGGACAGGGACGAGGGAGGGTATTAGATGTTGGTGATTTGTCTGTTTGTATTTTTATGTGGGAGTTGTGATGTTGGTTGTGTGTGTTATTATGTTGTTTTTTTTTTATTGAGTGGTGGTTATGTTGGTACTATTTTTTTGGGAGTTAGGTTGTGGTGTTGTTTATTGAGGGGATAGGGGAGGGGATGGGGTAGGGAGGGAGAGGGAAGAGGGGAAGGGAAGAGGGGGAGGGAGAGGGAAGAGAGGAAGGGGGAGGAAGAGGGAAGAGGGGGAGGGAAGAGATGCTGAGAGACCACAAGGTCTCCTCCCTCCATGCTTGTTTTCTTTGGTTATCCGTCACACCTCATTACTGCTGTTCCTTCTATCCAGGATGCAGAGTTTAATGGTATTGTGTTTACAAAATGCCCCCAAGCCTTTGAAGTGCAGTGCTTCAGGTACCTGTGTCATTCTCCTCCCTTCTCTCTCTCCCTCCATCCTTCTCCTCCCTCTTACCCTCTTTCTCTCTCTTCGCTCTCTCTCCCTCCTCTGCTCTCCCTCCTCTCACCCCTCCTCTCCCTCTTCTCCCCCCTCCTCTCACCCCGCCTCTCCCTCCTCTCCCTCCTCTCCCCTCCTCTCCTCCTCTCCCTCCTCTCTCTCACATGAAAGCCCTGGAGCTCAGTCTAGTGCAGTCGCCCTACAGGTGTGTGTGTGTGTCTGTCGCTTCATGAAAGATGGACCAGCAGGACCTGTTTAGAAGGGCTCCTCAATATAGACAGATACGCTGTTGCTTTTCGCCTGTGGAGCAGACTCGTAATAAATGAGGAAGAGGAAGAAGACCGATCTTTATTTGTGCGGTGCACTTTCCTAGAGCATCTTGTCTCAATAGGTCGTAATAAGGCGATGTTTATGACCCGTCTGAATGCCAAACGCATTGTCCTTAGAGGCGTAAACCAATCATAACCCATTTTCATTGGCGTGTCTGTGTACGTGTGTGCGCGTGTGTGCGTGTGTGTGTATTAATCGAAGTGACAAACAGCACGATTGACAAATCCCTTTTTTTCCCCAGAGGGCCTAATGTTTTTAAGCATAGTCCAGACTGCCATCTATCTCCCTGTCACCTCCAAGTCAGTGTAGATAAGAAAGGCACCAAGGTAGAACAGATTGAACTCGCCAAGACGATAGAGTAGAAAGGCTGGGATCTGGAGGCCGTAGCAGAGCTCTGCTAAGATGCTGGGGGGGCTGGACTTGAGATTGCGACCATGAAAGAGACAAATGGAGATCTTGTCCGTGTCAACAGACTTGCTTTTGTGGTTCACCACCCACAATGCATTGCTCTCCCAGGTGGGCCCTGGGCGCAGTGGACGGTTCGAAGAGCGGGTCTTTTGTTCATCCGTCTCTGTCTCTCTCTCTCTGTCTCTCTCTCTCTGGCTCTCTCTCTCTCTCTCTCTTCTCTCTCTGTCTCTGTCTCTTGTCCTCTGTCTTCGCTCTCTGTCTCTCCATCCCTCTCTCCTGTATTCCCTCTCTCTCTGTCCCTGTCTCACTAGCTCTCTCCCTCTACCCCTCTCTCCCTCCTCCCCTTTTATCTGTCTCCTCTCCTTCCTCTTCCACTCCTCTCCCTCTCCTCCCCTTCCTCCCTCGCTCCCTCCCTCCTTCTCCACTCCTCCCTACCTCTCCCTCCTCCTCTCCCTCTCCCACTCCTCCTCCTCTTCTCACTCCTCCATCTCTTCCTCCCTCCCCACTCCTCCTTCCCACTGTCCCTCTCCCCCTCCTCTCTCCTCCCACTCTCTCCCTCTCCCCCCTTCCCCTCTCTCCCTCTCTCTCTCTGTGTTTTCCTTTTCTCCTTGTTTGTCAAACAAGCTTGTCTGATGTGAGAGCTGCCCCGTCTTCTTCTGTATCCTCACTGCAGCAGACGACCGCCTCCACTCTGTCTCTGTTTTTCTCTTTCTTTCTCTTTCCCCTTTCTCTCTTTCTCCCCCCTTGCTTTCCTCTGTTGCGTGTTCCTTCAGTGTTCTGCCAAAGGATCCGGCATGGCAGCTAATTTCAATTTCAGCCGGAATATCAAAGAGGCCGGCTGGGAAGCCACGGCTACCACTGACACAAGCACGATGCAACGCCGCTACGAGAAAGCCAATCCTATGAATTTTTACAGATTGATCAAGGTCTGGGAAAGGACAGTCACACAGGAAAGAGGGGATTAAACACTTGTGTGTGTGTGAGTGTGCGTGTTTGTGTGTGTGTTCATGTGTGTGTGTTTGTGCGTACGTGTGTTCATGTGTGTGTGTTCATGTGTGTGTGTGTGCGTGTGTGTTTGTACGTGTGCGTGCGTATGTTTGTGTGTGTTTGTGCGTACGTGTGTTCGTGTGTGTGTGTGTGAAACTCGAAGAACCTTCGATTTGGCAGATGACTAGTTGATGTGTGTGGTCTGCAAGCAGGCATGCGTGTGTGGCTGTGTGTGTGTGGCTGTGTGTGTGTGTGTGTGTCTTTGTTCGTGTGCATGAGTGTGGGAGAGAGATTGAGTGCTATCACGGAAACCCTGTGTTATCCTCTCTCTCCCCTTCTGTGAACGAGTGTTTGTGCGTGTATGTGTGCATGTGTGTGTGTGTGTGTGTGTATGTGTGTGTGTACACATGCCTGAGTTTGAAGCGTGTGTGTTGCCCGAGACAGCGTGCGACCAGGGAGAGGAAGTGATGGAGGGGGGTGTGTCTGCTTCCGTCTCTGCAGCTGATAAGAAATCACTTTCAATGGAGCCTTACATTCTGACCACTACTGCTCCTCCCTATGATTACATCTCCCTGGATCTAACCAACACCCTCTCTTTCCTCCCTTTCCTCCCTCCTTCTCTCCTCCTCCCCTCCCTTATCTTCCTCCTTCCTTCCTTCCTCCTCCCTCCCTCCCTCCCTCTTCCTCCCCTCCTCCCTCCTCCACACACACACAAACAAACCACACACAAACACCTATACACACAAACAACACAAAACACATACACACACATCAACCACACACACACAACAACAAACACACACACACAAAGGCACATGCACACACACCAGCACGTACACACACTGACTTGCACAATTAGGTACACACACACACCACCACAACACACAACACCAACACACATACACGGTTCTAGGTCTCCCTTTCAGTCAATGGCGTGCTTTGGCCAATCATCATCATAGACGGTGTCTTTGCATTGCTAAGATGTTAATGAATTATCCATCCCCCCTCTCTCTCTTCCTTCTGACAAGCTACTGTCATTTTCTACCTGGATGGAGCCTGTTCTTGTTGTCTGTTGTTGTCTGTGAGTCAGCGTCATCGAGACAGATGAGACCATCATGGTCTGAGGGTTATTAATACATCATGAACGTTGTTGCCTTGGTGATCAGTATGGTTGAAATCCTTTTACGACGCGGTGACTGACTAAAAGGAAGTTAGACAAATGTTTAACATAAAGTGAGCGTCACTTAAAATAATGAAATTGCGCCGTCTTTGAAGAGGAAAACTACGTTTTTTTTTGCTCTTTACGAAACGGCACTTTCAATTACACTTCATGGAGTCCACAGCAGCTGTCCTACAGAGAGACCAGACCACAGAAGTGCTTGGTCATCGTCACATCTTAAAGGGTAAGTCACATCGCTTGCAAGCGAAGTAGCAACCATCCCTGAAACACCGTTACACCTGCGTAGCAACCATCCCTGAAACACCGTTTGACCTGCATAGCAACCATCCCTGAAACACCGTTAGACCTGCGTAGCAACCATCCCTGAAACACCGTTACACCTGCATAGCAACCATCCCTGAAACACCGTCACACCTGCATAGTAACCATCCCTGAAACACCGTCACACCTGCATAGCAACCATCCCTGAAACACCGTTAGACCTGCATAGCAACCATCCCTGAAACACCGTTAGGCCGATGTGTTTTCACGTTGGGAAAGCAGCGCTCGGTCTAGGACGCTGGCTCTGCTCTCGCTCTCCTCCTCATCCTCATCCTCCTCCTCCTCCCCACCTTCATCCCCCTGAGGGACACACAGCACAAGGAAGAGACCTGGTGACATCACTTCCTCTGAGGGAAGGAGGAGAGAGAGGCGACAGCTGGAAGGCTGAACCGTGGAAGAAACACGCGTTCGGGCGCGTGGCGTGCGGTGCAGTATGATGCGCTGAGACTAGGAGTATGACGTCCGGCAGATGTTAAGCAGCCAGCCATGTGAAAGCAGTCGTTCCTCCCACAGACAGGGAGAGTTACTGTAACTGGGCTGTAGCTGCTGGACAGGCCTGGTGATTCGGAGGGATTAGGTGTAAAGGGCAAGGAGGCTTTCCCCAGATTCCACACCAGCGTGCCGAGGAGAGGAGAGCTGCCTGGTATTTAAAAGGCTCAGCAATTCAACATCGTTGATGTGGGTGCTTCTCTCTCTCCCTCTCTCTCCCTTTCTCTCCCTCTCTCTCACCCTCTTCTCCCTCTCCCCATCTCTCTCCCTCTCCCTCTCTCTCCTCTCTCTCTCTCCCCATCCCTCTCTCTCTCCCTCTCCCTCTCCCCATCCCTCTCTCTCTCCCTCCCTCTCCCCCTCATCCTCTCCATCCCTCTCTCTCCCTCCAATTCCCTATCCCTATCCCTCTCTCTCTTTCCTCTTCTCCATCTACCTTCTCTCTCCTTTAGGCTCTCTCCATCTCTCTCGCCGTCTTCTCTCCCTCCATGGAAACGTCTCTCTCTTCCTTCATCTCAGGATCTGAGAGGGTTAACCCTCAACCCCATCTTGCTACACCGCCCCCTCCCCCCTCCCGCCACGCGCCCTCCTCCCCCCCGCACCCGTCTCCTCAACTTGTCAATCAACTGTAGAGGCGTCCGTATCCGCTGACAACCTTCCGAGGTCGCGAAGAGAGGCCGCTGACGCCACTTGTGGGAGGGGCTGTCTGCTGCTGCTCGTTAGCAAGCCCCCGATGCCTCCGACAGACGAGATCCCAGGAACGGCGGCGGTCAGAGGCACCGCCTCCGTTCCGTCTGCCAGCATCGACATCCTGGACGACTGGACGCTTTCGAGACAGAAGATACGGAGCCAAATGATGACAACGTTCAGGTTCACTATCGATGTGTGTCGAAGTGGGTCGTATGGACCATTTCCACGCCACAGCGTCTCACACGACAGAGACATTCTGTAGCAGCTTGCGACAAAAAGGGACCATTTTTCATCTTTCCCTTCCCCTCTTATTTTAGCGTCTTCCCTGCTTTCTCCTTCTCCCACTGCCCACAGAGGATAATAATAGCAATAGAGTTTGACAGTGACACTATATATACGACCAAATGACCACCATTAATGTTTCTGGAGAGCGAAACAGCTCCTGTACATCTTCACTGTTCACCCCCCCCCCCCCCGCCCCAGACCATTTCACACTCACTGGGATATCAGAGGATGAACAAATAACAAGCGTCTCACCAAAAACATTTCTCCTCTCGCCCAAGTGGTCGTTTAGTCTTCTGGAGGATGGTACTGGGCAGGATCGAGAAGCAAGAACAACATGAAAGAGCCAGAAATCTGCTCTTACACACAGCCAGCCATTAAGGAGTAGCCTTTATATTACATCTGACAATAGGAGAGATTGCAGCTGAACCCAATTCATGGAGGGAAAGTGGCCATTTGAGGAGGGAGGTGGGGAATTGGCTTCCGAAATGTGTTTTTTTTCCCTCCTTCACTTGCCGTTTATCATTGTAGTGTAGTCTCTCTCTCTCTGTCTCTCTCTCTCTCTCTCTCTCTCTCACACACACACACACACACACACACACACACACACTCTTTTTCTCTATCTTTTTCTCTCCTCCGTCTCTCTTTCACACGCACTTATATTCTCTCTTTCTTTCTTTCTTTCTTTCTTTCTCCCTCTCTCTTCCTGTCTTTCTCTCTCAGGGGAGGCAGAGGAGCGGGGACAAGCACACAGCAGTTGGTCCGAGGTCGTAGGGCCACAAGGGGCGGGTGGATTATAATTACAGTGAATGCTAAGTAGGAGGGGTGGAGGTGGAGGCCACAGACTTGGGCACACACAATCTCCAGCTTATCTCCTGCAGCCACGGAAGTTGGGCATAACTCCTGAGACTCGCAGGTGACCTAGATATGGACTGGCTGGCTCTGCGTTTTCCTGTTAAATAACCTGGGCCCAATAAATTCAGCTGACAAATACTGTCTTCAGGGGCCCCTTGCGGTTCGCTGTTTTGTCCATCAGATTTACAGCCCTCTAAAAGACCGATGGGTGACCGCTGTGCGAGTCTAGGATAATGTTATGTCTCTGTGCCTCTCGGTGTGTCTCTCTCTGTGCCCCTCTCCGTGTGTCTCTCTCTGTGTCTCTCTCTGTGTCTCTCTCTCCCTTCTCTCTGTCTCTCTTGCTCTCCCTCTCACCCTCTGTTTCTCTGTCTGTCTCTATTCCTCTCTCTTTTTCTCTGTGTCTCTCTCGCTCTCTCTCTCTCTCTGTCCCTCTCTCTGTCCCACTCTCTCTCTGTCCCTCTCTCTGTCCCACTCTCTCTCTCTCTCTCTCTTTCTCTCTCTCTTTCTCTCTCTCTTTGGTGGCACCACGTGGAGAAACTGGAGCAGTTTGGCCAATCTGGTTTCAGCGTGGAACAAGCACAGGCTCCTTGGAAGGCAGTCAGGAAGGAGGAGGAGTCAAGGAAGGTCTCGCTTGACATTCACCAGCGCCTCTTTACTTCCTGTTTCCTGCCTCCTGCAGCCCGGACGCTCTGCCTCTCCCTCCACGCTACGCTGCGTCTCGCTGGGATAATGTCAAAGGAACTGAGGCTCTTGTGGAAGAAACTGGTTAGTGAGCTAAGCAGCTGTTCGCAGGGCGGAGTAACCAGAGACACACACTAAAGGGAGGAGGTCTGATGTGTGATGGAGACTGTGTGCGTGTGTCGCACATCGCCATGTACATGTGGGCATTCTCTCTATCCCCACTTATCTGAGGCAGAACAAAATCTAGCTAGAACTGCTATATGACCAGTCACTCAGATCTGCCACTCGTTCAATATTTGATGAGCAGAACAAAGTTACGGTGCCAAAGCGATCCATAAGCGTTTCCTCTCTGCGTCAGTGTCACATGTCGGGGAAAAAACCCCTTTGGACAAGGGTTTCCCTTACAGCTGAGTTAACAGGGTGGATTACCATGACGATAGACGCCATGTCAGGACTAACATGAGCAGGATCTCTGCCCACAGCTCAGCATCACCGTGTCTCTTTCTCAATGGGTGTTTCCATTTGGGAAGCTGAAAGGATCCGATCAATATTGCTGAATTCTAAGTCAACAGAACACTATCAGCCAGGAAGAATGGCTTTGAAGTGAGAACGCTCTCATCAGACGTTAAACTAACAGATCCTTGTATCGACACAATGACGGCCGTTCTGAAGTCATTTAGTCTTCCTGCTCTTTGTTAAGGGATGTCGAGCGTAACACTTTGTGCGTGTTTATGTGTGTCTGTGTCTGTTGATGTGCATGTGTGTTTGTGTGTCTGTGTCTGTTGATGTGCGTGTGTGTTTATGTGTGTCTGTGTCTGTTGATGTGTATGTGTGTGTGTGTTGATGTGTGTGTGTATTTATTTGTATGTGTTGATGCGTGTGTGTTGATGTTTGCTTATGTGTTGATGTGTGTGTGTGTGTGTGTGTTGATGCATGTGTGTGTTGATGCATGTGTGTGTTGATGCGTGTGTGTGTTGATGTGTGTGTGTGTGTGTGTGTTTCCATGGGTATGGTAAGTTAAGTTCCTGAAAAAGTGTAGAACCAACCAGAAGGCAACTATTTACACCTGAAAATCCTAAAAGTCAATGCTTTCTACGTGCGTGTGTGTGTTTAACAAAACGTGTGTGTGTGTGTTTGACAAAACGTGTGTCTGTGTGTATGTGGGTGTGTGTGTGCGTCTGTGTGTGTGTGTGTGTTGGTGAAGTGAGGAGCGCTGGCAGAGAAATCCCAGTGTTGAAATAGTGTATCCCTGTCTAAACACCAACTCTATTTCAACCCTCAGGATAATCCCTGCACTCACTCAACTAATGCTAATTCATCATGCTCCAGGATGTCCTTTTCGTGCAGGCATTAGACCCTCTCTGGTCCTGCCCCCCAACACATAGGCAGGCTGGCAGGCAAGCTGGTGGTCAGAGACTCAGAACCCTGTCATGTGTCTTGACTCACTGTGGAATAGCCTTTCCATGCTCAAGAAAATTCCTTCCTCCAGTTTCTCTGTTTCTACGTATATTTTTCTCTCTTTCCCTCTCTCCCTCTGTTTTTCTCTGTCTCTCCCCACTCTCTCCTTCCTCTCTCTCTCTCTCTGTCCCTCCTCTCTCTCCCCCCACTCTTTCCTCCCTCTCTCTCTCTGTCCTCCCTCTCTCTCCCCCCACTCTCTCCTCCCTCTCTCTCTCTGTCCGCCCTCTCTCTCTGTCCTCCCTCTGTCTCTCTCTCTCTGTCCTCCCTCTCTCTCTCCTCTCTCTCTCTCTGTCCTCCCTCTCCCTCCTCCTCCCCCTTCTCTCTCTCTCTGTCCTCCCTGCCTCCTCTGCATCCTCTCTGTCCTCCTTCTCTCTCTCTGTCTCCTCTCTCTCTCTTCCTTCCCCTGCTCTCGCTCTGTCCTCCCTCTCTCTCTCTGTACCTTCCCTCTCTTCTCTCTCTCTCCTCCGCTCTCTCTTCCTTCCTCTTCCTCCCGCTCTCGCTCTCTCTGTCCTCCCTTCTCTCTCTCTCCCCCTCCTCCCTCTTTCACTCTCTCTGTCCATCCCTTCTTCTCTTTCCCCCTTCTCTCGCCTTCTCTCTCTTCGTGTCTTTATTCTCCAGCTCCCTCTCTCTCTCTCCCTGTCCTCCCTCTCTCTCTCTCTCCCTCTCTCTCCGTGTCTTTATTCTCCAGCTCCCTCTCTTCCTCCTCTCCTCCCCAGATCTCTTGGCAGGAGCTCAGCTCGCGGTCTGGCCCATCTGTTTTCATTCATTAGGACAGATCCGCTTCTGTGCTCTTCTGACACCTTTTCACGTTGCGCTGCACAATGTAATTAAGCAGGGCGGGGGAAGCATTTCAGTGTTGCACCAGCCAGACACTTTTACTTCCATCCGCTTGCTATCCTGCTCAGGCTATGGAAACTCCATGTCCGGCAGCAGAGGCAAACGCTCTGGCATTAACGCTCTTCTGAAACCTCAGGGGTGCATGAGCGATGCAGCGAACCACAATTAAAACTGCCATGGCAAATGATTCAGGGGTTTTCCTCCTGTCGTGGAACGGAGTTTGGCATCGAGGTATGAACGTTTCTTGGGAAAGACCGAAATGAAAATATTTCCCGTGCCTCTTCTCTAGAGACTGTCTCAGGGTGTGTGCTCTCTCTCTCGCTCTCTCTCTCCCTCTTTCTCTCTCCCCCCACTCTCTCTCTCTCTCCCTCTCTCTTTCTCTCCCTCTATATTTCTTTCCCTCCCTCTCTCTCCCCCTCTCTATTTCTCTTCCTCCCTCTCTCTGTCTGTCTGTCTGTCTGCCTCTCCCTCTCTCTTTCTCTCTCCCTCCCTCTCTGTCTCTCCCTCTCTCTTTCTCTCCCTGTCTTTCTCTCTCTCCCTCTCTTTTTCTCTCTCCCTCCCTCTTTTCCTCTGTCTCCATCCATCTCTCTCTTTCTCCCTCTCTCTCCCCCTCTCTCTTTCTCTCTCCGTCCATCTCCCTCCCTCCCCCTCCCTCCCTCTCTGCAGTCCAGAGGAGCGACAGGTTTTGCATTGAGCAGAAACATATTTCCCAGAAGGCTCTCTCTGCAGTGGCCACCCAGCCCCTCAGCAGTCGGCCCCCCGGCCCCCCAGCCCCCGGCCCCCCACCCCCAGCCCCCCTTCAGAGGGGCAGCTTGCCTCTACACGGGGGCTCCACTACTTGATTTCTTCATCAGCGGGAATCCAGACCCCTTCCCCCCCTCCCATCCCTGCCCCCAATACACACACACACTATCATGTTGGCACATAAGCTTACACATGTATATCCTGAATTACCACTCATACACATATATATATCCTGAATTACCAGACACAGATTCAGTATATATACTGAATTAACACTCACACACATATATACACTGAAATACCACACACACATATACTGTATATACACTGAATTACCACACACACACACACATATACTGAAATACCACACACAGATTCAGTATATATACTAAATTGCCACACACACACACACACACACAGTCATGTTGGCGCACATACTTACATACTACACACATATATACTGAATTACCACATACACACATACTGAATTACCACACACACACACACTTATATGCTGTGCCAGCCACCACAGAACACCACCACAGAACGCCACCGCAGAACGCCACGGCAGAAGGCCATGGTAGAACACCACCAGAGAACGCCACTGCAGAACGCCACTGCAGAACGCCACGGCAGAACGCCACTGACAACCAGTAAGCATGCATACGTCAACTAAGCGTCAACGTCATTAACTACGTTCCCCTCTGGATGAATCCATCCTGAGCGGTCATATCAGAATCGTTCAATGTCTCACAGATTTGTCCTCCAGACGGTTGTGTTTGCGTAGTCCTCTTACGCGGGTCTGCGACAGAAACCACGCTCCTCTAAGTAAACACTCCATGTGAACAAACACAGATGATTATCTCTCTCTCTCCTGAACTCTCCTGTTTTCTACCTTGTCTGGTTCAGAGATGTTGGAGCTGAGGTCTACCAGGAGAAGCGATCGCCAAGGAGGCGTTCAGACCTCTGACCTTCCGGGAGGAGATAGAGAGGAGGATCCGGTGTTTGGTTGGGGGACTCCCTGAAGCAAACCGACACTCTACATGCATTATTCATCCCCACGTACGTAAATGTGAACCCATGACCTTCAGGGCGGACCTCGTAGTGGCTGGGAAGTTGTCAGTCTGGCTGGATTGATTGACTTCTTTTCCTGTGGGGTTGCAGAAGATGGAAGTGTAACCAAGCTTACAGGGAGGAAGCTAGCCAGATAGCTAGCTGGCTTTAATGTATTTTTCGTGGACTCCACTGGCATACTTACAAGCACAGTATAGTGGACTTGGACGTAATCCACGAGGACTACTAACCTAGTTCTGAAGACAGGATTCTAGCAGCGGAACTTTGGAACAATGGGTTCCGGATTCAAATTATAGACTGGGGATAAAAGATGCCATCAGAGGAATTTGTCATTGTCAACTGAGAAGAATTTTTCTGATTCTGGGAATAAAACCTGGACTCCAGCGTACAGCTATCGTACAGCTTTTATTATTATTCTTTATGAAGAAATTCCCACAATGCAGTGCAAGAAAGCAAATCTATTCATACGTATTATACTATACGCTTTTGAGTGAAATACAATTTTATATTCACTCATTAATTGAGCTCAATTAAAATGGTTTAGTTTTATTATCAACACATCTAGTAATTCAACGTGACTCTCATTAACTATGAGTTATAGCTTGAATTATTATGGTTATAAATACATACCCGTGAATACATAAAGGAATACCACATCTGAACATTGTTATTCACATTCAATAGATTTGTATTTACTGTTTTATAAGTAAGTTCTGTAATGCTACGGAAACCCACCAAATATCTTTTCTTCTCTGAGTTGTAAAAGTGGCATGTGTCTTTCAAAGCAAGTCATTTTAAGAAAGATTTCTAATATCTTAAATCAAATCACCTTTTTGATCTACCTCTCTCACCTTCCCACCTGACCTGCCAGACAAAAAGCAGGATGTTCTCTCTGTATTTCCTGTTCCAGTCTGATGAGAAGGGCAAGGGTTGGGTGAGGTTGGGTGGGTGGATGGGTACACACACACACTTTCACACTCACACTCACACACTCTCTCTCACTGACACACACACACGCACATACGCACACACGCTCCGGAAAGTTCCTTTGATTAACGCTGACAGGCGATGCACACCGTGCCAGTGCATGAATATTAAACTTTTAAAACGCCTGTGTGTGCTTTTAAAGAAGGTAATGCTCTATGGAGAAAGGCTGAAAGGAGACGAAGGAGAGAGCAAGCACCGTTCTGGCTTTCGCCCAAATATTGTATTTGCACTGCTTGTCCTGACTTACAGGTCTTTATAACAAAACCTCACTGCTATATTATGGGGTTTAATTAGTGCGCTTTCTTTAGGATAAGAAGCTGTTTGAGTATGTACAAAGTGCATTATTAAGAGGCTTCGAAAGTTACATGACTTGGGGTGTTTAACATTCAATCCCATGGTAAATTAACATATCCGCCTCCTGCTTGCTCTGGGAAACTCTGGGTGTGGAGACTGAAACCTGGCAGAGAGGAATGGAGGCAGGAACATTGCTCAAACACTGGGACAGTCCTTGTTGTGTAAAACTAGAATATAACAGAGTTAATTAGGAGTTCACCGTCTATGAATCCATTCTGAAAAGCAGAGAAATTAACATCACTATACTGTCCAAACATGCATTCTTTTTAAGATTTCCTGTTTTCATTCAGTCGTGTATTTTTTTTAAATTTTGGCGAATGTTTATATGTATGAGACTAACCCTTGTATCGTTCCCAAGCTAATTTTTTTTGCATAATTTGGGAGCAGATGTCGAGTTTGAACAAATATGCAGGAAACATTTGCATATCATCACGACAGGAAATTCATTGTATTTTCAGCAGTTGGCGTCACTCAAAAATCCTTGTCCAACACAACAGAATGCCTGTATTTCAGTTACATGACCTAAGCTTGTGTGGCTGAGGGCTCAGTATTGTGAATGTGGCTTGTTACTTCCTGCGATGCTGAGAACGATGCTCCACACTTAAGTATGCTGTCGTCTGCACGTGACCAAGAGTTGAGATACAAGTTGAAATCAGGTGAACCCATTTTCTTGTGAATGAATATGACACTGGTGGTCACATTGGAATCATCCAATGTTCAAATGATTCACGCTTCAAACAGTCATGTTTGCATTGTCCTCTTACCCTCCTCTAAGGAAACACTTCCTGTGAACAAACAGAGATGATTATCTTTCTCTCTTCCTGAACTCTATCGTTTTCTTCTTTGTTGGTTCAGAGATGTTGAATCTGAGGTGCATCAGGAGGACTGACTATCAATTCCACCTTTTTCAAACACAATGTGGTGCTCGTCTTAATCCTCCTCTCCAGACCAGAGTGGCCCCCGAGTTGGGGGTGTTGCGTGTGCCAACTTGGCAACCCAGCATCTCTGTGGGGCGTTTGCCCCAGGCTCTGACAGACAGGTTGTGATCAGCGGGCTGCGGAGATCAATGGTCAGCCCATCCATCTCCCCTCCTTTTGCCACAAGCTCTCTCAGATCACCACAGGGGGGCATCTGGCCCTGACAGCCTAGCAGCCAGGGCCCAGTAGCCCTCCTCTCCCTGCCTGTCGGCCAGCCTGTCAGCGGAGGAGGACCTGCAGGAATGGATGGAGGGATGGAGCGGAGGTGGAGGTGTGTATCTGCAGGGGCGGAGGTGGGGTGTTAACAAGGTGGTAACTAGGTGTTGCGTCCGGCCCTGGCGACGGAGGTGAGACGTCCGAGGGCAGTGACGTAGACGCTCTCGAGCAGTTGGTCCCTCCCTTTCGCTTTCGCACGTTCGAACGCTTTTCTTTCGACGCTGCAGTATGAACACGTAGTATGGAGATAAATCTGGGTCTCCATCTCTCTGAGATGTGTGTGAGACTGTGCCTGTATGCAGTGTGTGTGTGTGTTTGCCTATACAAGTGCGCGCGTGTGTGTGTGTGTGTGTGTGGTGAGTGCCCAAGCAAATGCTCCTGCCCATATGTTGAGGTGTCAGCTTGTGTGTGTGTGTGTATGTGTCTGTGTGTGTGGACAGTGTGATTTACTTATGGGCTGGCCCCCGGAGGGTCTCCTGGGGTCCTCTGTAGAGTTCAGCTCTGCAGAGCATCCATCACTGCCACGGAGAACAAGCAGGGCAGAGAGGCTGCTCCAAGGCTGCCCCGAGTCTACCGTGTCCCTGATCTAGCCTGAGCAGGGGCTGCCCTGATCTAGCCCCACCAGAGAGCAGGGGCTGCCCTGATGTAGCCCCACCAGAGAGCAGGGGCTGCCCTGATGTAGCCCCACCAGAGAGCAGGGGCTGCCCTGATCTAGCCCCACCAGGAGAGCAGGGGCTGCCCTGATGTAGCCCACCAGAGAGCAGGGGCTGCCCTGAGTAGCCCCCACCAGAGAGCAGGGGCTGCCCTGATGTAGCCCCACCAGATGAGCAGGGCTGCCCTGATGTAGCCCCACCAGAGAGCAGGGGCTGCCCTGATGTAGCCCCACCAGAGAGCAGGGGCTGCCCTGATGTAGCCCCACCAGAGAGCAGGGGCTGCCCTGATGTAGCCAGAGAGCAGGGGCTGCCCTGATCTAGCCCCACCAGAGAGCAGGGGCTGCCCTGATCTAGCCCCACCAGAGAGCAGGGGCTGCCCTGATGTAGCCCCACCAGAGAGCAGGGGCTGCCCTGATCTAGCCTGAGCAGGGGCTGCCCTGATGTAGCCCCACCAGAGAGCAGGAGCTGTGAGACTGAGTTACAGCACACAGGTAAACACAGTGGGAGAAAATCCACTCTGACGAATGCATCACAGCAGATGTACCCCGACAAAAAGCAACTTTGATTAATGTTCCCAAAAAACCCCACTTTCAGATGGAGCGAACGCCCCCGAATTTGGTTCGCCGAACAAGTTCTGCGGGTAAAAGCCGGCAGGCAGCGTTTCGACTGCAGACAGCATGCGTGAGTTTGTCTTATGGTAACGTGTGTGGGTCTCTGTGGTTGTGCAGTATAGCATACGCTACCTTGACAACCACATCAAAGCAGGAGTAAGGAGTGATTTGAGGCACGAAAGCCCAGGTGATGCTTGAGAAGTATGGAGGATTGAGGTTGTTTGTCTGGGAGAAGGATTGCCTTTGGTACCATGGAGGTGCAGGAGGTGACATGGAGAAGGGGAGGGGGGGTTCTTCTTGAAACTTCAACACTTCCTTATCCAAAAAGACACTCTGTGTTTCTCCCACAAAGTCAAGATGACAAGAGCATCCGTTGTGTTTTCCCTGGTTGTGACAAGGTGTCGAATTGGGACAGGAAGTCACAGGGTTTAGCAGTATCCTCGCCACTGAAGTACAACTTGTGTAGCTATCTGTGGGTTGCAGCTGCTCTCTCTGAGAGAAGGTGTCTACTTCAGGTGTCTGATACCCAGATGATTTACTTGGTATTTGTCATGAGAGCTGCCGTGTATTTAGAACGAAACAGACAGCAAAGTTCACAAGGCTTTGCAAGAGATGTCGCTTCATGAAAACTGGAGCCTGACCTTCAAGGCAGGAAGTGGAAAAATGAAAAAAATTGTATCATAAACTCCTACCTTAATACACTTCAGGTTTTTTTTCTTCAAGAAGCAACTTGCAATGTCCCCAGCGCCAACTTAGAATCCATGTTTCAAAGTTTACTTTCAAAGTTTATTTGTATAGCCCTTTTTTTTACAAGTAATGTCACAGAGGGCTTCACATACGCCCATAAAACTGCCCCTCGGCCAACCTAAACCCTCAAGCAAAGCAAGGAAAACTATCTGGAATAAATTGCTCCTCCTTTGGAGGATTCAGTGAGGGACCCCCTCCTCCAGAGACGGTTGGTGACAGAGAGGTGCAGAACACAGTCTAAACACAGTCACACAGCGAGAAAGTAGTCATGGGTCATGTTTATGCCTTGTATCTAAGTTACTACCTCATTGAATGAAAGATGGGTTTTTTTATTTGCACGTTTGAGGAGTGCGTTCATGAGTTTGTTTGAAAGGCAACTGTCCATGGTTCTGTGTTTGTCGTGCTTAAAGGACACAGACGGATTGAGAAAGCAGTCGCCTGTATTTCCCTCTCAGAAACACCCAGGACTTTCCAGACAACACAAGCAGACATGGGGGGGGGGGGGAGACACGCGCTGTTTTCTGTCTGGGGAGTTTCGAGGAGAAAGATGTGGCAAACGAAGTCTGGAAGAACAGGAAAGACTCACTCTCTCTTTTCTATTGTTAGAATCTCATCTGAACTGAATCAGAACATGGGAAGGTCACTCACAAGTCTGTCTCTCTAAACAACTCATATGAAGAAGCAAGACACAAGCTGCTAAAGATGGATATCTTGGACTGGCTGCACTCGCTCACGAGAGAGAGCGCACACACACACACACACACACACACGCGCACACGCACACACACAGTATCAATCACAGCACTGTCACAAGCACACAGTTAAAGGCCAGACCTGTAGTATAAGCAGAGGGGAAAAAGCAGAGATGTGGAGTCAGTCGGGGCAAATGCCAAGTCCTCGACCATCTGAACGCGTGGAGCTTGGCTGGGGCGATCAGTGCAGCAGAAACACAGGAGGAATCGACTCTCGCCTAGACACATTGGAGATGATCTTTTATATTGTTGTTGTATCAAATCTGCAAGATACTTTCAAAACAAACTGCATGTAGCATAACTAGGGTCATCCCCTCTGCACAATATTAATGATGTGTTTATAATGTTCATTGTATAATGCTATCACATCATAGGTGGAAACATATTTATAGTTTAATATTTGTGTTCTTGTGAAAGAAGATTACGTTGTCTAAAAAAAAACATTTAGCCTTCAGCAATCACTGCAAACTACTTTCCTGCTCTCTCAACTCGCCAGCTCCTGCTTTAAAAGCTAATTTAATTATTTTTTTGTCTTCTACTAATCTTTCGAGGTCAATTTAAGTGACGCAAGGTTAATTAATTAATTAAGTTAAATGGGACCCTTGCAATCACATCACAGTGTTATATAAAGGTCTTTATTGAAGATCCTATGCTGTTTGCCAGTAGCTTATTGATTGAAGAACCTCATTCTAAGTCTCTGGGTGAATTATCGCTTTCAGAAAGAACGAGCGAGGTGTTTCTCAAGCCGATCTGAGAGCGCATGAGAAAGGAGAAAACGTGACAAAGTAGCCCAGACATTTTGGCTTCAGCAGTTCTGTTCCACGTTAATTAATCATCAGGCTTGTCTTTCCTCCTTGTAAAATCCTCTCTATTTAATCGTTTGGTGTAAAACTCTGAGCTTTTAAACTTGCGATACATCAGACACGTTATAAACAATCCCAACAGTTCACGTCGCTGGAAAACAACTTTGAGAACAACTTATCTCAATGCTTTGAAAAACAACTCATAACTATGACATTAAGCTGTCATAAAACGAAGGCGTTTTGGTGATAATTGTCACACCTGTCTCCCATAATGGTCTGAATTGGGTTTGGGACTCACTGCTCGTTGAAGGGAGGGATCCTAATGCCATTAATAATAGTCAACCGCCTAAAGAAGTTGCTAAATAGCGTCTTATTTAGCAGCCGAGGTGTGAACTGCCGGTAATTAACATCGGAGCGCTGAAGAGCTTAAATCTGAAGTGTTCTCAATGGCCTCTAGTTCAATCTGATGAAGAATTTCAGAGACAAATCTTCACAGGAGCTGTTTACACTATGCAGAAGTACTCCTCTGTATCTTTGACACTGCCATATGGTCATACTATACATGGGGGATTTGCAACAATATATGAAGAGCCAGAATATCGCTGCGCTGTTCAGTTAGTGGGTCATATCAACGTGCTACTTTTAGATACTTCACACTTTAACAACATTTTCCCCCCTTCTATCTCCTTCCGTCAGTTAGGCCCAGAAACGTTTCGTATCGCTCCTCTGGTACTAACATGATATCTGTCGCCAACCGACAGCTCGCAGGTTCACTAATTAAGCGCCTGAACTAAAAGACAAACGTCTGTCTTTTAAAGTATTCGTAGGTACACCGCCCCGCTCAGCAAACAGTAGGAGTGCACCACAGCGTGAAATGAAGAGGTACCCCTCACGGTAAATATTTGGTTTCTATTCCGGTATTAGCATACAAAATGTAATTAAAAAGAAGAAGCGACTTTACCACTTTCGGTCGGTGAAACGGTACGCTCCGATTAAACCGCAATAAAGCATTGATTTTTAATTAGCAATCCCAAGACGTGACACTGACAGGAATGTAAACTGCACGTTCCTGGTCACGAATAGAAGGTTAATATAGGCCTACTATACCCTTCCCCCTTACGCACACACTCAGAAACACATCCATCCATCACCTTTTAATCAACCATTTTGTACATGTACATGTTTCGCGTTGCCACTTTCTTAAGAACACACTTGCTCTGTGGATAGTGTAAAGTAAAAGTTATATTTAGTTTGATTTGTCTCCAATACAAAGAATGAAGGAATGAATGTCTCCAATACTATAATATATCACATCAACAAAAAGCCAGTTCCTAAAACCACAATAGTTTAGCTTCGCCTGTTAGAAGCGATTTACCTTTATCTGAGGAAAGGACAGAGAGTGTGTGGATCATTAAACTAACAGGTCTTTATTTCCACTGCGGTCTGTAGAACTGCTATAGTTCTCTGCTCTTACTCGTCTTTTTAGTGCAACAACCGTCTTCGCCTGTCAAACGCTTGGCTTGCCTCTATATTAATTTCCTTTCGTCTGTTGTAAATCTCACATACTTCATGCAGAACAAGACACACTGTAACTCAGGCAGGAATGTCTTGCATGTAGTTAATTGTGAATTATTTACGGGTAATGGTAAAGAATATGTGCCATTATCGCAGTTTGTTGAGATTTATTGACATACACTTTTAGTAGGCAGAGCTATTAGCCTACACAGTTTCAACACGCCTCCTCTGATACACTGTAGTCTGTCTAGACTGTTTTGAAGGTACTTAAAATAACTATTTCTTTAACTGCTTCTTGACTCTGGTTATGGCTGGTATGAAAGACCAGTCAGAGTACTATGTCATTGTTTAGATTTACTGTTTGCTGTTTAAAAGGGAAATATAATCGGACCAGGTGACAGTGAAACTACATGTTTTTATTTCCATCCACCCCCCTCTTTCTATTTTTGTCTCTCTCTTACCATCTTTCTCTCCTTCTCTCCTTCTCTCCCTCTCTGTCTGTCTCTTTCTCCGTCTCTCTATCTAACTTTCTCTCCCGCCCTCTCTTTCTATCTCTCTTTCTCTGTCTGTCTGTCTGTTGTCTGTTCCTCTTGCTCTCAGCTAAGTTTCTTCTTGTTGTTCTTGTGTTGCTGTCGTGTGTTTTGCCCTTAGTGCGGCATTCTTGTTATAACATAACTCCATTTATGTATTTCTCTCTAAAATCATCGTGAAGCTCAGAAGCAGCGCAAAAATATAATACATTATGGATTATGCTTTGCGGTAGGGGTAAGGAAGAGTGCGATGCAGGATGAGTGTCGTGTCCTAAATGAATAGGATTTGTGGAATGTATTAGTCTACTTTGTTAAAGGGTAATTACAGAGGAGCTTCTAAGCAGATTCGCAATGAAGCCAGGTTGGTTAATGGTTTTCTACTATCCAGTTCCCACTATTTTTGATAACTTTAATGGATCCATACCTGTATATGCCTGTATGTAAATCTCGCTACGATTTTAATGTATACATCCGTTGTATCAAGGCCTTGTATGTATCATCCTGATGTATCATCCCTACGTTTAAATTGTATCGCTACCCGTATACAGATCCTTAATGTAATCTACCTATTATGTATACAATCGCCTGTTTCTCCCTAGTATGTATCATCTCGACGTATAAATGTATCTCCTGTGGAAACCCACAGACTTACTGGCTTTGTTTTCCGTGTTTCATTTGACAAGCTCTGCTGTTTGACGTCTCTCTAACAAGTGACGGATTGGGTAATACTGCGTGAGCTATGATGGGGGGTTTATTTGTCCGGAGGCAGAGCAGAGCTGACGCGGGGGCTACGTGAGGGATTAAAAAGCGAAGGGTTATGGTTAGGCAACACCAGACACTCAGCGTGGCGTTTTTTTAGGAGTTAGTATTTGTCTAATAAATCGCACAAACAACTTCAAAGTCGTGTAGAATGCGATTACAGCACAGCATTCGATCATCCCATCTACAAATCGTACAAAAGTCACATCGCCAATCCTGTTGTCATATTTCCGGATGTTAAGTCGTAAAGCGTACGTATCAACAGAGAAGCACGGACACAGACACATACAGAGACACAGACACATACAGAGACACAGACCACAGCAATACAGAGAAAAGGCACACACACGCTGCAGAGACAACAGAAACATTCCGGCACAGACAACAATAGACGAGCCACAGGACTACCAACCCTAAGAGAAGACACATCAGAGAGACAACAAGGATTCTCTTGTATGACCAGAAATTACGGACCAGACAGATAAGAGAACAGACAATTACAAGACTACAGATCATACATGTGTACAGGGAGATACTGACTACAGAGACAGACACTCCCACATGGTTTCTACTCATATGACACATAGCAGAGACACGGGACGAGACACACACTACAGGAGTACTACGAGGCACAGCGCTTATACGGAGAACCAAGAAGACGAACAACAAGTATGGATGATGTAAAAGAAGAAGATGAAGTTAAGAACAAGATACATACGCATGACACGGGGGAACTGACGAGAAAAACACAAAACAAAACGAACACAGCGAAATCAACGCGTGACCGGGAAACACCAAAACATACCAGGGCTCTTTTTTCACCCAAGGGCTTATTAAAAGGTGTTGAAGCTGGAAGGATGCTGATTGAGTTGAACGCCTTGCTATTTTACACATTGTTTACCCACTGGATGGCTGTAGTCTTGCGCTGTCAGTCTATGGGGTGATGCCGACTAGAGAGGCACTGATACAGATTGTTAGCAGCATGCACACAGACCAGGAAGCAGTCTGTGGAAAATTGTTATGTTGTGATTATTTTAACAATGAGACGGGTGATGTGTGTGATGTAAGGTAGGAGCGAAGAGGAGGAAAGAGTAGAGTGAACGGGTTTAAATGTGGTGAGAGATGTGTGGTGTTTTTTGAGAGAGACGTGTGTATGTTTGAGGAGGGGATGTGTGTATTGTGAGAGAGGAGAGGAGATGAGAGAGAGAGCTTTATGTGGGTATATGTGAGAGGAGATGTAGCTGTGTGATATGTGGAAGAGAGCGTGTGGTATAATTGGTGAGGAGAGAGAGCGTGTGTATATTGAGAGAGAGAGTAGGTGAGAGTGTGTTATTTGTGGAAGAGAAGAGAAGTGTGTGTGTGAGAGAAGTGAGTGTGTGAGAGACTGAGTGTGAGAGTGTGTGTTTGTGAGAGAGAGCGTGTGTGTTTTTGTGAGTAGGAAAGCGTGTGATGTATTCGTGTGAGGAGAATGTCGTGTGTGTTATATAGATGAGAGGAGTACGTGATTCCCTGTACTCATATAGCTAAAAGTAAAGCTTGTGGTGGCGCATGTTTATACATTTTTTACGTTTTGCCTACGCGTTTCTATTTTTACAGACCAGGGCCACATCAGATGTGGTAATTCTGAATTCATACTGTAAATGTGCACGCAGTTGAAACGGGAGCTGTTGGTTAGAGATCAATTGCCTTTATATCTCTTTTGGGTCACCAAAATGGATTTTGAAATTAGGAGTGTAATAGCTGGTTATGAAATAATGATATAATAATAATAATAATACTATTAATAATATAATAATATTACTCACTAAAGTGTAAAGTGATAAGAGGGAGAGGATTCATCTGGATACAAAGTTGGTTTTCTTTCGCGTCAGAAAGAAGCTTGGACACTTTGGAAATGTTATTTGTTTGATTAAAGCGCTTGGAGAGAAGAGACTTGTTCGTCTTCTTCCGTGGCTGGATTCAGGGCGTCGCGTTCAGAGGTGGGTAGATTCTACTCGATAACAACAATGCTGAGCAGCGAGAGTCGGAATAACAGACACTTAGCTACCAGATAATTGGAATAATGGCCGTCATTACCTCATTGGTCAATTTGTTTGAGATATCCTGGCGTTTTATTAAGGCCTGCGAGAATAAAATGAAAGGATGATACATGAACTCTTTGCTTATTAAGGTGTTTCAGATAAGTTTCAAATTTGTAACAACGGTGGCTACTGTGCATACCCATCAGTAAGATGTATGTAAGAGGCCAAACGGATACGAAAATCAGGTTGGTGTCCGTCCATAGGAATTGGTGGCGCATAACCTGTGCCAAATAGCATTCTTGTGCGTGGAATGCAAACTCCCACATGCTGTTCTTGACAGGTTAGCAGAGGGCTCTTGTAATTAATGCCGCAGATGTTTTTGTGGGGGTTGAGGACAGAATGAAAACAGCAAACAAGAGACATCCCGTCCCACCTCACAGGGCTCCCACTCACCACTTTCTGCAGTCTTATTAAGTCTTCTGGGGCTCTCTTCACAACATGACCACCACTCTCACTCTACCGATCTGCTCTACCGTCAATGGTTGCCTAGACTTCCAGCCCCCCCGGCTGTACAAACACAGCAACGCATTTAAACATGCCTCTAACATATCGCGGCCTTACTTCTTTGCTACTTTCAAAGTTAACCTTTTCATAATGTACTCTCTATAGATTACCAAGGCAGGTGTTTATCAGGATCTTATCCACAGGCTGTTAGCTGAGAGCTTCGACAGTGCTTCATAACGCTCGAAGTGGCCAGTAAGGATTATAATTATTGGCTTTAGTGACACTCGTTTGCTCTCTCACAGCGCTTTCAGTCACTTCAGAGACTAATGTCGTTAAAACCCTGACTGACACAATCCCAATCCCTTTTCCAGCACATACATTTACTGGTCACTTGTTAAAAGTTCTATTAACAGATCTGTTCTGCAAACGCAGAATCTTTCCAAGCAGATGAGGAGGGGGAAAAAAGCCAAGCCGTAAGAGGTGGGGGTGCAGTTTCCCGTCGACAAACAACGACAGCTAAAACAATAGTAACCAAGCAACTGGCGTTGCCGTGGAATTTAAAAGGCTCCCGTCTGAAGGAACGTTGCAGAGCCTCGTACTCAGTTCAGATATCACACGCTATCGATCTGAAGCACCGAGGCCCCTGGGAGCCCACGGATCCTGGAAATGAAGTGGCCTCTTCCTGCTCTCCGGTTTCGCTAACGCCCGAAGAATACTCCAAAACAAAAGGGAGCAGAATTAATTATTCACTGCCTCGAGGAAAGGAGCTATGTTCCAAAGCCAGGCGTGCTGTGTTAGACCTGTGGAGGTTAAATCGGCGTTGGTGGAGGTTAAATTGAGTGAGCAGACAAGAGTAACACTTAGGGACACTTTGACAGAGAGCTTCCTCTTGCTTTGGGTAGTGCTGACACATAGCAACCACTGCTGAGTTTACCCAACCAACTTCCTTCCTCCTATCTCTGGGATACACAGAACAGAAATGATACGGGGGTGCATTTTAGGGCAGGGCTGGATCGTGCGTTTAATTTAAAAATGTTTTCTTTTATATCAACACGACACACGGAACTCTGTACACCTGTTTATGTTTACCTTGGAATCGTCATGGGAACGGCAGTACTTCTTTAAAGCAGTGTGCTGTGTCATCGTTCTTCTCGAAGTAAACAGAGAGAGGAGAGGTAGACAGAGGTAGTTAAAAGAGAGAAAAATAAGTTGTCCTCACAGTAATGTTCTCCCCACTGGAGGCTGGGAGTGAGTGCTACAGACAAATGAATTAATATGTCTTGGCACTGAGCGTAATTGTTAATTAAGGCCGCAGGATGTTTTTGGGGGGTTGAGGACAGAAACTGAAAAACAGCAAACAAGAGAACATCCCCCCCGTCCCACCCCTCCCCCCCTCCCACCACAACACCACCCTGGTCTCTCTCTACACACACCTCTCTCCCTCTCTCTCACACACACACACACACTCCCTCTCCCGCCTGCCTCCTACCTCACTTCTCCTAGACTTCCAGCCTCCCCCCCCCCCCCCGGCTGTACAAACACAGCAACGCATTTAAACATGCCTCTAACATATCGCGGCCTTACTTCTTTGCTACTTTCAAAGTTAACCTTTTCATAATGTACTCTCTATAGATTACCAAGGCAGGTGTTTATCAGGATCTTATCCACAGGCTGTTAGCTGAGAGCTTCGACAGTGCTTCATAACGCTCGAAGTGGCCAGTAAGGATTATAATTATTGGCTTTAGTGACACTCGTTTGCTCTCTCACAGCGCTTTCAGTCACTTCAGAGACTAATGTCGTTAAAACCCTGACTGACACAATCCCAATCCCTTTTCCAGCACATACATTTACTGGTCACTTGTCAAAAGTTCTATTAACAGATCTGTTCTGCAAACGCAGAATCTTTCCAAGCAGATGAGAAGGGGGGAAAAAAAGCCAAGCCGTAAGAGGTGCAGTTTCCCGTCGACAAACAACGACAGCTAAAACAATAGTAACCAAGCAACTGGCGTTGCCGTGGAATTTAAAAGGCTCCCGTCTGAAGGAACCTTGCAGAGCCTCGTACTCAGTTCAGATATCACACGCTATCGATCTGAAGCACCGAGGCCCCTGGGAGCCCACGGATCCTGGAAATGAAGTGGCCTCTTCCTGCTCTCCGGTTTCGCTAACGCCCGAAGAATACTCCAAAACAAAAGGGAGCAGAATTAATTATTCACTGCCTCGAGGAAAGGAGCTATGTTCCAAAGCCAGGCGTGCTGTGTTAGACCTGTGGAGGTTAAATCGGCGTTGGTGGAGGTTAAATTGAGTGAGCAGACAAGAGTAACACTTAGGGACACTTTGACAGAGAGCTTCCTCTTGCTTTGGGTAGTGCTGACACATAGCAACCACTGCTGAGTTTACCCAACCAACTTCCTTCCTCCTATCTCTGGGATACACAGAACAGAAATGATACGGGGGTGCATTTTAGGGCAGGGCTGGATCGTGCGTTTAATTTAAAAATGTTTTCTTTTATATCAACACGACACACGGAACTCTGTACACCTGTTTATGTTTACCTTGGAATCGTCATGGGAACGGCAGTACTTCTTTAAAGCAGTGTGCTGTGTCATCGTTCTTCTCGAAGTAAACAGAGAGAGGAGAGGTAGACAGAGGTAGTTAAAAGAGAGAAAAATAAGTTGTCCTCACAGTAATGTTCTCCCCACTGGAGGCTGGGAGTGAGTGCTACAGACAAATGAATTAATATGTCTTGGCACTGAGCGTAAAGGCAATTTAGAAATTAATAAATTACCTCAGAACGTCGGAGCGAAACCAAGGAGATGCCTCACTGTTGGTCTGGCCCGTCAAGTGGAGTAATGATCACCAGTGAAGACTGCCAGACAGTAAAAGCTCAATGAAGCAATGATGTATGTCAAACTGAGGAATATGTTTGTGTGTGTGAGAACAAGTGTGTGTGTGTGTGTGTGTGTGAGTATGTGTGTGTTCGTGTGTGTTCGTATGTGTGAGTACGTGTGTGTTCGTGTGTGTGAGTATGTGTGAGTATGTGTGTGTTTGTGTGAGTACGTGTGTGTTTGTGTGTTCAGGTATGACATCGCATCACCCTACGTCTCTTTTACAAAGATATTTTCAGGACACATTACTAAACACACAAACACCACACACACACACCACAACCACTGCTCCTCTTAAAGTGAGACGGTGTATGTCTGGCCCTCAACTGCATAACACACACCTGCAGAGACTGACACACCTGCGGAGACTGACACACCTGCGGAGACTGACACACCTGCAGACTGACACACCTGCAGACTGACACACCTGCAGACTGACGCACCTGCAGAGACTGACACACCTGCAGAGACTGACACACCTGCAGACTGACGCACCTGCAGAGTCTGTCACACCTGCAGACTGACACACCTGCAGAGACTGACACACCTGCAGAGACTGACGCACCTGCAGACTGACGCAACTGCAGAGACTGACGCACCTGCAGAGACTGGAACACCTGGCAGAGACTGACGCACCTGCAGACTGACGCAACTGCAGAGACTGACGCACCTGCAGAGACTGGAACACCTGCAGAGACTGACACACCTGCAGAGACTGGAACACCTACAGAGACTGACACACCTGCACAAACTGACACACCTGCAGAGACTGGAACACCTACAGAGACTGACACACCTGCAGAGACTGACTGACTGACTGACTGAGGGAGCTGGGCTCAGTCTAAGAATGTCTCACCTTTTCTGGTCTCCCCTCAGATCACACCTCTCACCTCACATCACACCTCTCACCTCTCTGGTGTCTCCTCTGAAGCCAGGCAGTCCCAGTATAAGAGCCAGCAGACATGATCGCTCACCACATGTGTGTCCTGACAATAATGGAGACTTCCAGTGAGTTTATTAGAATGTGAACTGTGTGTATTCACCAAACAATTGCATTCTTGCTCAAAGGTAGGCTCTCAACAATAATTATAGTCAGTATTTGTTTTATTTATATCGCGTTTGATGGACTTGTTAACGCACACGTGACGTAGTTTCAGTCAGTAAGTGGTTCAGTCTCAGTTTCATCATGGTTAGATGACAGTTTGCAGTTCACTGTGAGTGTTAAAACACCTAAATTACTGTATGCAATGTTAGCTATTTTTGACCCCACTTCACAATTCCTCTCACAGAAGATGTCCTTCTTCATAACAGCACAGATGTGCGAACACACATAGCACAGAGTCAATCTCATTATTTATTAAAGCCAGTCTATAAAAGGAGTGCAGTGTTCTTTGAAGTAGAACAATTTCAAAGTTGTCGGCTTCTGTAGGGGCTGAATAAGAGAGAACCCGATTCACCAGCCTATTGATTAAAATATTTGGCATCTTCATCTATATGATAACAAAGAGTGCAGAATTAAATCCAAAACACCTTTGCATATTCCTTCATTTTTCAAAAGTATCATATTCGATATCTGGAAACTTCTGAGTAAAAAAAAACAAAACAGCGATGGTCCGATTAGAATTTGTATTCTTTCAGACTCCCTCTTCGTCGAGGATGAACTCACACAGCCATGTAAGCTAGCAAATGCCTTACTTTCATCATGCCAAGGTCACCTTCCTTGAGTGAAAGTATAGCTCTTTGTGAAACTGTGAACCAGCAGGTAGCATTTAACCTCAAATATTTCTTTTTTGGATAAAATTTCCCCCCTAAGCCGTTAAATGCTTATTTGTTTTATACACATTTAAATTTTCTCTGGTATTTCCTCTGATAGCTCTGCCTTGGCCCTCTTAGCTACAAACGGCTACTGACAAGCCTATATGAGTCTGAACAGAGGAAAGTCAATGAGAGACCCTGGGACAAGAAGGGTTAGCATGATAAGCCCATCTGTTAAGATGATCAATACTTCAGTCATTTCATCAGCAAATTAATTTTTCTTGCCCCCAAAACTTCCCGAATTTTGTTCTTTTGTTCCCTTTCTTGGCAGGAGTCAAAGCAAAGCTGTTGTTTACGATCATGGTTAGTCAGGCAACTCCATCGTTATCTTGGCGAAGTGAAGAGTCGCTGTTGTCCCGTCAGGGAAATTATCCACCTGTTATGCGAGGACAGGAAATCTAGTTTGTTTTTCTGCTGGATGTTGGAGGGAAACTCACACATTCCTCAGTGCAAAAGCTACAATCCAACTTGCAGGTCTCATCCTTCATTCGCTAGGATGGGTACGATTTTTCCAACTCCATCCTTGAAAAATGACCGAGTGAAAATAGCCACCAGGCAACTGGATAGCAAATATTTATTCCTTGCCTATGGTTAGCCACGACACAAATACAATCTTCTATCGGTGTGGGCTTGCCAGAGGGCGAACCCCGGCACAAACACATTTCCATGAGGCAGAGTGTGGAATACTTTGCTGCCAGATTTTGATGAACGATTGGGGACCAGCAGTCCATAAATCCTGACAGGGTGAATCTCACACTTCGAAAATTAATATAAAAACAAGGGGAGTTTCTTCTGGGGGTAGAGAAAGAAAGAGCAAAGAAGATTGAGAGATGGAGCCAGAAGAGAGACAGCACGAAAGAAGAGAGAAGAGAGAGAAAAGATAGAGGGAGATGGAGGAAAGAGAGAAATAGCAGATGAGATGGCAGGAGCGAGTGAAGGCTACCATGAGGGAAGTAAAGGGGAGGGTAGGATGATAGATGATATGAGTCAGATCGTGAGAAGCAGGGACGATGAGATGATAAGAGCAGGAAGTACAGAGATGAGAGAGGAGATAATAGAGAGGGCAGTCATGATAGAGGGAGAGGGGGGGGAGAGCCAAGTGTTGAGGGATGGACGGAGAGGGAGAGAGCGAGAGGGGGGAGAGAAGAAAAAGAGAGAGAGGGGAAGAGGGGAAGAGAGATAGCCGGTGAGAGAGAGGGGAAGAGAGAGAGGAGAAGAATGATGAGGGAGGAAATGAGAGAGGGAAAGAGATGAGGGGTAAAGAGAGAGGGAAGAGAGAGTGTGAGAGTCAGAGTCTAGAGGTGGAACAGAGAGAGATAGAGCTAGGAAGGAGATGAAGCAGAGAAATACAAGACAAACAACAGACTTTTTGATTGGGGGGCGCGTGCCTCTCGTGAAGGGACTTGGTGTGTCTCTCATCTACTACCAGTTGTGTCCTAATTATCGCCAGGCCATAGCATAGCTAAATGACATCAGCGCATTAGAGTGGCAGTGACGCGCATGAGGGGAGGGTCGAGGAGGGGAGGGGAGAGAGGGGGTGGAGAAGGGATGAGAGGCGGGAGGAGGCGGGAATGCCAAGCTAATAGGTGCCGGAGAAGGAGGAGGTAAGTCATCCGTTATCCTTGCTCGCTCCATTCACAGTAAATTGCTCTGAGACTTAAAAGCTTCTAGTTGTGTTTTCACCTGGGAATCCGCTCAACATTGGATCTTTGCCTCATACACTTCCAGCTTGTGCTTCGCCAACAGCCCGGCCAATTAAATTCCTTGTCCCCCTTTCCATTGACGAATTTTCTTCCCTTTTGTTACGGGACGAGCAACGACAAAAAGCTTCTCCCTCGCGGTCAAGTAGGGAAGGGTAGACCTGACAATGATGTGATGACGGAGACTTAATGTGTAGGTGAAAGGGTTAAAATCACATAACCATGCACCATGATAGAGCTGGTGTCTCATAACATATGGGTTAATAAACCTGCCTGTCAACTGCCCTGCACGTAACCACAACCCTAATTACCCAAGGTCCTCCAGAGTGGAACAGAACGACGTATTGGTGAATTAACCCACAAGATACCCAAGCCTTCATCTTTAGATTGCAGTCTCAGACTAAGTTGTGGAAGCCCTATTAGGCACACCAGCCTAATGGCTCCCAGAGAGAATATCCTTGCTTTTCCAGTTTCCCACCGAATGGGGTAACTTGCAATATCCACGTCGTGTTGTATGGTCAAATAAAATATGCATCTGTTATTGACTCTGCTGGATACCCATGCCTCGGCGGAATTGCTGACTCGATGGAAAAAGGCAAGTTTTAAAAATATTGGAAAAGCCTTCCGGTGAGGCTGTGGCACGAGGTCCTTTTGGCGTCCTTCGAAAGTTCCCCCGCACGTTTCCTCTGCTTCTTGTTACTGGCCTCCGCTGATATAAAAGTTTCAGGAGAGCTAATGGTAGAATATTGCAGTTTCACAAAAGTACAGAGTTTGGGGTGGGGGGGGCTGCAGTGTGTAGAGCACGTGTGTGCGTGTGTGTGTGTGCATACACGCCTGTATCTACAAAGAGAGGCCTCCACACGATAATTGACATCAGGTACCACAAACGTACACAAACATTCAGCGTTAAACAACAAGAGCAGGCCTCTTTCAGATACAGCCCTGATGCAAGCTTCTCTTGCAAGCTTTGATAAACCCTCTAATTACTGTTGCCGTTAGGCCGTTCGGCTTTCAGCCAATCGTGTCTCGGGTCTGAACTTGGGAGCTGCAGCTCAGAACCAATGGAATCTCCGGGGGTCACTTGCCTGAACCAATCAGGGTCCTGCAGGAAGCTCAAGACCCCAGGAAGTTAACAATGTCAACTTCGTAGAGGGAAGGACTACAGTACCTCGAAGGACCAGCTCTGACCTTCAGACGTCCCCACTGGGGGGAAAAAAAACTTCCAGAACGTTCTCTCTAGTTACACTGCCAGGTTAATTAGGTTTCAGTCCTGTGTCTACCCTGTATTCCTCTGTGAAGACCGCAGACAGTAACTATTTGCATGCTTTTAGTCACGGAAACTTCTGCTGGCAAGCATTAATGTACCAAACATTATTTGCGCTGCACTTTTTAATTGTGATGCATGATGTTACTGAAGTTAATTGCAGTTTGCGGAGCCATGGAGGTCGAATAATGGGGATCGCTTAAACGTCGACTTTCCACTTTCTAGTTGACTTTCAGAGAGAGTTAAGCTCTATAAAACCTGTCAGGGAAAAATCCAACTTTTTGGCTCTTTTATTCCACATAAAAATCCCTCCCGAATCATTTCCTCGTTCAGTATTTATTCACTCTCCATCATACAAGTAAACACAGATGTGGTCCTCTATCTATGCGATGGAAGTGCTGAAGATAAAGATCTAATCCTGACTGCTGAGCGATATCCTCTAGTGTATTTTGCTGGACAGATAGATCATCTCTTATCACACCTAAACACACACAGCAAACAGGAGCTTTAATCATTAGGTACAGTTCTGCTAAGGTTTTGTGGCTCTCGCATCTCACAGATAACACAAGCAACCTGGACATTTTCTATTTAGTGTCCTTAATCCTAGAAGAAGACAACTGTCTGTGTCGTGTGTTGGTTCCTACTCTGCGGTTGGTCTTTGTCATTCAACTGACCTCCCCTGAGGACGTCGAGACGAGGTAAACTTGAGGTGAACCTGAGGAGAACCTGAGAGGATAAAGGAGGACCTGAAGAGAACCTGAGAGGAGAACCTGAGGAGAACCTGAGAGGATAAAGGAGAACCTGTGGAGAACTTGAGGCCCTGTTAGGTTCACACAGGAATGGAACGTTCCCGACTTGATGGGGTCACATTCTGAGCACATTAAGCAGGCAGGATTCCTCCTCCTCCTCCTCCTGAATCACACCTGGCAAACAGACGCTTGCTGTGAAGCCGTTGTGTTTTGTCGTCTAACAAGGTTGGCGGTATTGCTGGTTATCTCCTCACATTAGAAAGCAAAGCATCTGAAGAGGGGGGATATTTCTCTTTATCACACTCGCTCGACAAGCCGTCAAAGCATCCATCTGTCTTGAAGTACCTTGTCTTCCTCAACAAATCCTGTTAATTGCTTCGGCAGGGCAAATGTGAGTGACATCGCTCATCTTTTCATATGTTTCAAAACATCGTCTGTGAACAACATGCAGCAGTATACTTCATCAAGAGCGGTAGCACACGTGCATTTAAATGACTGATGACAGTCACCTTCAAATGCATTTCAACACTATTGTTCCACTCAACTGGACAAGCTGTGATAACATAATGATAATGTACTGTTACATAATCACTAGCAATGTTCCTTGCTGTCTCTGTTCCTTTTAAAACTTCAAATTGTCACAGTCCATTGATTCTTCAAGAGTTCAGGCTTAATGAAGTGCCCCCTCTCCCTCCCTCTCCCTCTATCTTTCTCCCCCACCTCTTTCTCAATTTCCCTCTGTGCCTCTCTCTGCCTGTCTGTCTCTATCTCTCTCTCACCATCCTATCTCTAACTGTCTCGCTCTACCTCTCTTTCTCCCCCCTTCTCTTTTACTGTCTCCCTCTCTCTCTCCCCCATCTCTGCCACCTTCCATCCCCCTTTCTCTCTCCCTCTCCCTCTCTCTACCTCTCTCTCTCTCTACCTCTCTCTCTCTATACCTCTCTCTACCTCTCTCTCTCTCTCTCTACCTCTCTCACTCTCTACCTCTCTCTCCCAGTAGGCAGACACAGTTCTCTTGTCGTTTCTCTTACTTCTAACCCTCCTTCCTGTTCCTCTACCGTTGACGCTGATCGCACCATGCTGTGCGATGCCTCTACGTCTGCCTCAGCCTCTCCAGCGGACAGCTTTGTTCACAGCAGAGTCCAGCTGAGTGGGGCTGGAGGCAGGAGAGAGGAGCACAGGTCTGTTTCAGTGGTTTTGGCTGGTGAGAAGGCAAACAGTTTCCACCAAAAGTCAAAGAATGCTTGCCTTTCTCAAGCTTCAATTCAACCATTAAATGTCAGTCTCAGATATATAGACCTTCCTGTTCACTGTATATCAAGAGACATTTATCAAAATAAAGTTGTATATATAGAATTCAGTATATATGTAGTGTATGCACGTTATGTATGTGTACATACAGAGAGAGAAAGAGAGAGAGAGGTGATTAAACTGAACATTATGCGCTGATATCATGTGTGATAATGTAGCAAACAACAGTCATTTTAATCTTGTGAATCTGTTGTCTTTGTGTTGGCACCGATTCGAGCAGGAAGCTCTTAGCTGAAGCACCTCGGTGCACTACCACTCAAACGAACGGCAACCGCAGTGTACCGTCTGCGTAATGACCACGTCCCACTTCCTGTGGCGCACGCCACGCGCCGCGCGCCAACCTGGGGTTACGCTTGGCGCTGCTCTGAGTAGCAGACGAGGCCAGGTGTTAGGCCAGCGTGACAGCTGCTTCTCACCCCCACAGACTTCATCTGTTTCATTCTGCTTCACATGCAAGTCCCTCCCCTTACACCCCCTGTCCCTCCCTCCCTCCCTCCCTCCCTCCACACTCGCACACCGCAGACGTCCGCACACACACACGTCTGCACACTGCATTAACCCTCCCGCCTTCGCCGGTGAAAGACCTCATTTGTAATCATGAGACAAGAGAATGATTAAAACACCCAGCTTTCCTTCACGCCCACTGTACTCTCGTCCAAACCTGAAGTACATTCTCTCCGTATCGTTACCGTGCCGACAGAGCCGGCGCCACTCATTATCGTGTGAGGTTATTCCAGCCTTTGCGTGGTATTACCGAGAAGTGAAGGATGGAGCAGGAATGGGATTAAAAGAATGAGAGAAGTAGAGTACTTTGTCGGGTGACCTTGATAAGTGGAATATGACTCCCACGCTTGGTAGTGTTTCCCCAGATAGATGTGAAGTCTGTGTTCTGGTAAACTGACACTGTTGTATCAGTTGCAGTGTTTTCCCTGCCACCCTCAGCTCCTGCTGAGCAGCCTAAAGGCCAACACCACTCACAGCTCACAGGAAGTGACATAGAGGCAGCAGGAAGCTCTCGTCAATACTCTCCACGAGCAAACCAATCGCTTCGGAGCCACAGCCTGGCAGATCAATGCATGATTCATACACCTATATAGCCCTATTAAAAAGCGCTCACAAATGGGACCACTTTTATTTTTCTATTAATGCCACAAACTCCTCGTTCTGATTTGACTGAGGGGTAAAGTGGAGAGATGTATTGATCACGTAAAGTCTAGTCTCGTGGGCTGTCAGAGCAGCCAGAGGTGGAAATGGATGATCAATAGGCTTTGTTTGTTTAGCTGGATTTAAAGTATCTGTCTGAAACCGCTGGGATTTTCCACTGTTTCCATCAACAGGATTTTCACTGTTTCCAACACGCTGGCTTCGAAGGTCATCAAAAACAGGGATTACATTGGAAAAGAAGGGTTCTAACTTTGTCCTGGTTTTGTGTTCCAGTGGGTTCCTCTGATGAGTTGCCGTCAGGACAGCAGGCAAAGATTCAATACAGTCATACAGATTCAATACAATAAAGTCTCGTAACTCTGGAATACAAACATCCACTCTAAAACACAGCGGACAAAAGAAACCCCAACCCAGAACACATCCGGGTTGGTACCAATATAGCAACAGGCCAACAAAGTTGTCCAGTTAATCAGGTAACAGGTGAAGGTAGTTAGTGATGTCAGGTGGAAAGTGTGGTAAGGAAAGTAGCCTGCAAGAGGATCACAGATTCTGCAAACATAGCAGCAAAACACACACACAGACACACACACAGACACACACACACAGACACACACAGACACACACACACGCTCACAACTGAAGAATATCAGATTTAGGTTGAACCACCGATATCATCCCTGTCATCTGTCACATGTTACTGGTTTCTGTTTCAGTTTCTCCTTCTTAATCTCTCTTCCATGGTCTTGGTTCTCCAGCAGCACGACTGTAGAAAACTGCCCCTGATTTCATCCACAGACAGATATCCAACCTTCTAATTAACACAGGATATCTCCGTCATGATTTGGAAATAAAGTCCAATTTAGTAGAGAAAGCAATTAAAGCGAAGGTGGCTTCGAAGGTCATCAAAAACAAGGATTACATTGGAAAAGAAGGGTTCTAACTTTGTCCTGGTTTTGTGTTCCAGTGGGTTCCTCTGATGAGTTGCCGTCAGGACAGCAGGCAAAGATTCAATACAGTCATACAGATTCAATACAATAAAGTCTCTTAACTCTGGAATACAAACATCCACTCTAAAACACAGCGGACAAAAAAACCCCAACCCAGAACACATCCGGGTTGGTACCAATATAGCAACAGGCCAACAAAGTTGTCCAGTTAATCAGGCAACAGGTGAAGGTAGTTATGTCAGGTGGAAAGTGTGGTTAGGAAAGTAGCCTGCAAGAGGATCACAGATTCTGAAACTAGCAGGCAAAACACACAAAGACACACACACAGCAACACAACCACACAGACACAGACACCACATTCGCTCACTACTGAAGAATATCCGATTTAGGTTGAACCACCGATATCATCCCTGTTATCTGTCACATGTTACTGGTTTCTGTTTCAGTTTCTCCTTCTTAATCTCTCTTCCATGGTCTTGGTTCTCCAACAGCACGACTGTAGAAAACTGCCCCTGATTTCATCCACAGACAGATATCCAACCTTCTAATTAACGCAGGATATCTCCGTCATGATTTGGAAATAAAGTCCAATTTAGTAGAGAAAGCAATTAAAGCGAAGGGTAATAGTAAAACAAATGATAGCACGAGGTTAATGGGAAGGGAATTAAAAGTGAGATTACACTGATTAGCCAATCATGTGGCTGGAACAGAACAGCGGCTAAGAAAGAGGGAGGAAGGAGAATAGGAAAGTGAGGCAGATAGAGAGACAGAGAGCCAACGGAACGACTCTGGAATGAGCAGATTGAACGTCATAAAAATAAAATCGATCCTTGCAAAAAAAAAAAAAAAAAAAAAAAAAAAAAAAAAAAGGGTCTTGGGAAAATGAATCTGAATGATTTTTCATTGCTGCCACGCAGTCGCATAATTTATCGAAGTGTAGAGAAGTAATTTGTAGAAAATAAGAAGAAGAAGAGGAGAAGAAGACATCCTTCCCTCCTCATCAGGCTCTGAGCCTGGGTGTGTCTGGTGTCTGGAACATGCTCACCATCCAGCCTCTCTTCATCAGTAACAGCTCTGTATCAGACTAATAGAGACCTGCTCCTTCTCCTCACGTCCAGGAGAACTGGACCTGAGTGAGACCGCCCAGCCCCCATCATGCCCGGCTCCACGGTGGCCGACCAGAGCAGACGACAGAACAGAGGTGACAGCGTGAGATCCCATTCCTCTATCAGCCAAGTCTGATTGGCCGCAGCACAGGAGATGCATGCTGGGATAGGGAGTGGAGTTGAGACAGAGATGGGTGTGTGTGTGTGTATGTGTGTGTGTGTGCAGGTGCGTGTGTGTTTGCGTGCAGGTGTGTGTCTGTGTGTGTGTCTGTTGTGAAGATGTGTGTGCACTACACAGCTTCGCTTTTCTTTTCTCAATTGATTCCTTTCCCGCACTCTCTAAACTTGCTTTTTTTTCTCCTTGTGCTTATTGCTCAAATCAAATTACAAAATGTTTGTGCCAACTCTTCACCCTGGGCGTCATTTGTGAGTTCATTTTTGTTTGTTGATTTGTGTTTTTGTGTATCCACAACCAACGTAATGACTACTTTTGTTATAGCCTACAAATGGTGGACTGGCTGTGCACTGAAACAGTACCCAGTAGAGGATATTGTTAAGCGTTTGTGCTACAAAATAAAAATGGAGAATTTGGAAACAGCCAATACTCTATGTGAATCGTAAACTACAACAGCTACTGGACACTGAGCAGTATATTCCAAACACGGGCTAATGCTTTGGTACACAGTTTTAAGGCCTAAATCTCCAAATGTGAATTTATGGAGAGGATAACCCCTTGAAACGTAGCATTTCATTTTCAAGGGATTCTATTGACACAGTTAGAAAATGATAGATTCCATGCAGACAAAACAACATTTTATGAAATACAAAACACATGAACAGGAAGCTCGTTCACCCTCTCCCTCCCGCTCTCCCTCCTACTGTCTGACCTCAGCAAATCACACAATGGCTTCAAGCAGTCGTTGAATTAACTAGTGCGTCTCTCAAAAGCTATTTCATTTCCTGGTTCTCCTGAATCCTGTTTAGCTGGTGGGTGAGCGTGTCGATACACCTGTGAGGCCAGGTGTCTCCAGTTTCCTGTCAGGGACCTTGTGCCCCCCCCCCCCCCGTGGCTGTCTTCCTCTCTGACCCCACTGTGATCCCACCTGTGTTGGGGCCACCTGACACCCCCCCCCCTTGCTATTCCCAGGGACACAGTGTCCTCCAATCACAGTAAACCTCTACCAGATCAGCTACGGTTTGAAAGATGGTCGAATGGAGCGAAACGCCAACACACAGTGCTGCATTGCACCACAATGAGCCAGCTAACTGCCAGCATCAGGCAAAACAAACAAGCCAATGATAACACTGACAGCAACCACTGACAGCAACCACTGACAGCTACTACTAACAGCAACCACTGACAGCAACCACTGACAGCTACTACTAACAGCAACCACTGACAGCAACCACTGACAGCAACCACTGACAGCAACCACTGACAGCAACCACTGACAGCAACTACTGACAGCAACTACTAACTACTAACACCAACTACTAATAGCTACTACTAACAGCAACTACTAACAGCAACTACTAACAGCTACTACTAACACCAACCACTAATAGAAAAACAGCAACACCCCCCCTATCCCCCTGTCCCCCATCCTAGTTATGGTTCCACTGCTAAAATTATTTCGATTTCAAAAAGGGCTGACATTTGAAGTGTAGAGTGAAAGGTTAGCAGCTCACAAAGCTCCATCAGGTCCAGTCCGTCCATCCGGCCCTCTCCTCTCTACTGGACAATGAGAGCGTCTGTGGGGGTTGTGCTAATGGGCCGAGCCAACCCTTCACAGCCCCTCTGCCTCACCCTGTCTGCTCGCTTTAATTGGGCCGTTCCACATCCTGTGTCGGCTCCATTAATAAATGATCTGAGAGCTGAGGTTAGCGCGCTGGTGCTACCAGGTCGAACCGGGAGTAGCCGCATCACAGATCCCTCTTTCACTCTCCTTCTCTGTCTCCTTCTCTCTCTCCATCGCTTCCTCTTTCTGTCTATCTACATCTCTCTCCCTCCCTCCCTCTCTCCCTCCATCCCCTTTCTCTCTCTGCCTCTCCCTCCATCCCTCCCTCCCTCCCTCTCCTCCATCCCTCCCTTCTCCTCCCTCTCCCCCTGTCCCCTGTCCTCCATCTTCTCCTCCACCCTCTCCTCCATCCCTTTCTCTCTCTGCTATCTCCTCCTCTCCTCCTCCTCCCTCTCCCTCCCTCCATCCCTTTCTCTCCTTCTCCCTCTCCCTCTCTGCCTCTTCTGTCTCCTGAAGGCTTGAGAGGCTTGTGTTATTGTGTACCTTATGTACCTTCACAAAAAGTTAACACCCTTTTTTCACATGAGCTTGTAACAAAGGAGATATTGAGACACAGATTTCAAAAGTAACAGTTTACAATTTCCAGTTTTCTGGTCTCAGCTTTGAATCGTTTAATCTGTTTCAAGAGAAACATTTAAGCAGATATGGCAAAAGTACAAACGTCCTTCACTCAAGTACAGAGATACTCCTGTTAAAAGACTAGTACAAATTGAGGTATTGAATACACTTTCACCTAAAAAAAAACCTTCAGTATAACAAAATAACAGTGTAACAAAAAAACAAACATCCTGGCTTGAATGATGTACGAAATTTAAGACAGTAAATAAATTTGTGTTAAAATGTAAGGAGTGAAAACGTTGAAAAACGTGAAAAAGTTGTCATTAAAATGAATAGTGTAGAGAAGTACTGATACCAGATAGATCTACTTCAGTATAGGAACAAAGTATTTATTTCTTCCCACCTGTGGACTGGAGTAACTTTAGAGTTGTGATTTAAGTGCCGAGTACCCCGCTACCTTAGCGCCTTGTTCTGTAAACATCAGAAGCATTCTGTAGGTTGGACTTTATCCTAGGTAATAATACCACTTTCTGTGGGGTGCCTTAGAAATCAGAGAAGGCATTCATATCGATCTGAATTACACAAAAGAACCCCCATACAACTCCACTGTATGTTAACACTGAATGCCACTGATTTGGAAAAACACTTCAGTCGTTTCAACACCCTGATCACATTCCCAAAAATGCGACAAAATCCCGCACTCTTCAACATCTAACCCACCCTCGCTCCCCCCCATGCAGTCCTGAAGCTTTTTTAAACAATACACGTTCCATATCTCATTTACTCTCTATCGACAGGTCTTTGCCGGCTTCGCGATAAAAGTAATTTCCACGTCGCGCTCTCCCCGAGCTTCGCTCGTATTTACTCTCTTGTTCTCTAGTGAATAATACCATTTCCAATTCATTAAGCCACACTTGTTTTAGAGGGCCTGCAAATTAAAGTGGAGGGTATGTATTTTACAAAGCTCGTCCTCACTTCAGACGGAGAACGTGACTTTCTGCCTACCTCGCTCATACAGCGTGTTTCCCCAGTCGTCTCCGCCTCCACGGTCAGGGGAATAGGACTCCGGCACTTGTCTTCCACATTATTTTCTCCCTACCAAAAGAACCACGGTCAGAACATATGATCGCTTGATCTTTACTGCACAGTTCGTTGCTGGGTGCTTCGTGTAACGGCTGTCGGTGGGTTGAAAGATTGGCATGTCTAAGTAGGGGTGTGGTCGGAAAGTGAAGTCAATCAACCAGTACGCAGGTATTTCACCTTTCAGCGCTGCGAGAGGAGAGGAACCCCTAGGTGTGTGATTACACCTTCGGTCTTTTTTACTGCCAAGGCCACCGAAGTGACATCTGACTACCTGAGGCTTTGAGCACATTTTGCATTTACACATTGCGTTTATAGTAGCGTGGTAGTAGTACATAGCATGTATAGTAAGTATCCTGGCATAGACAAATAGGCCTATTTGCATGTAAACGTGGGCACAGTTGAGGGTTATCTGAAATATCATGTAGCCTACTTAGCTCAAAATATCACAAACCTTACGTAGCCAAAGTGTGCTTATCATGCTCCCATGTGAATATCTGGAGTGAGTGAGGGTTCAAGGAAAGAGCTGGCATAATTAGCCTACATTATCACCATGCATAAACATGCTTTACACACCGGGCTTGGCTGTGAGAGTGATTCAACATAATCATCTAATGTCCATTAGGTTTTATTTTGAAGTCTGGTTCTGCAATAACTTAGCTGTCACAGCAGATGAACTCTTACAGTGAACCTAGACGTCATGCAACGCTTGGTCGACTATACCTCGTGCATACTCTTGCTTTCTTCTCCGACAGACCAACTGCTTTTCTCCACTTATGTTGGTCACGAAGACGGTTTCATCGTAGCCTAACGGTTTCTTTTTTTCATTATTATTATTTTTTGCCGCTTGTCAATTCTAACCCAAGCTCTGGAGTCTTGTTAGAAACCCAATTCCTCTTCAATTTAAGGCCTTCAACTCGCCAGCCTCTCCTTACCCAGGCCCCCTCTTAGTGGAATTTGTTGCTGGAATTGAGCTGCAAAGACGTTTTCGCTCGTCCGTTTAGCAGGAGGCCTTAAGAGGCTTCTCGGCGCCACTTGAGATGCAAGTCAGGTCAGTCAGCGCCGCGCCAGAGTCAATCTGTGTTAATAAAGTTGTGGGAGAGGCGAGAGGGGTGGGAGCCAGGAGTAGGCTACACCGGCCTAGTTACACGCCAGGAAGCTACGTTCACTCTCCCTTAGCGACGAGAAGACAACTGAAAGCATCAGAGGCGCGAAGAGCTGCGGTTTTTCGAGACGAGAACTTTCGAAACGGCGTTCTATCCGAAGTTACGTTATCCGACTCGTTCCACTGCGAGGTCAACGGCAGCTGAGTGAGATGTACCCAGATAGACACGTTGGAGATTGTGCTAACCGCTATCGCTAACCGCTGTGCTAACCGCTATCTATCAAACACCACCCCTGGAGAGCAAACATACTTAGCGCTGTGTCCTTTATCTACCCAGCGCCGATTAGCCCGGTTTAGTTTGTCCTGAACGTGTAAACAACTAAACATAGCCTGCTAGGAAGGGCGGCTTAATGAGAGCGATATGAAAATAATCGGGTGATAATGAAATGAAATCTGCTGGCTAATTGCATGGACAGTCATTCTGCTGTAGCAAAGATCAAACAAGTCAAGTTAAGACACACAAGGTCACCTCAGGCTGGTAGATTATGGCGTGAAAGGCCTCCTTGTAGCTGTACTAATTACTGGTAAATTGCCGTACAGTGACACAGATGCTAAGCTTTTCTCATGGTGCACTAAGAATACAGAAATCCATTGAGTGCTATGGATTCGACACTACACACTTCCATTCTCATATGACCAGTTGAACATTATAAGCTTTTTTCCCCTTTTTTCCCCTCCAGACGTTCCTGCGCTAGCTACTTTTGTTGATCCTAATACGATTTATATAAGAGTCCGAGGTATAATCTGCAGTAATACCTTTTCAATTAGGGGGGTTTTGGTAGATATTCTCCTGTGTGTAGAAAAGCAATGTTTGGAGGAAAGAGGGCAGGAGAGAGAGAGAGAGAGAGAGAGAGAGAGAGAGAGAGAGGGAGAGAGAGAGAGAGAGGAGGGAACGAGAGAGGGGAAGGAAAGAGAACTAAAGCAGGGGAGGGGAAGAGATGAGCAGAGAAAGTAAGTTGGAGAGAAAAAAGAGGGGAGAGAGAGAAGGAAAGAAAGAGAGAGAGGGAGAGCGAGAGAGCATGTGCATGAAGCAGGGATAAAAATAGGGTAAAACATGCAGCATTTATTTCCACACAGAGACCCAGATTCATGTGGTATTATATAGTCCACCATCGCTTTTGTGGCGTTTTATTTAAGAGAGAAAAAATGGTTTTTTATCAAAGAGATTCTCATTAAAGACCCCTTAGGGTGCAGCATTGGACGGATTTGTAACTAACTCTTTTTTTTTGCAAACCTCCTTCTCCCAAACCGAACCCAACTGTTTCATTAAGAGAAATTACCATGTACACATGCAAACAAGCTCTTAGAAGCACACTAGCAGTTTTTTAAAAGTGTGATATTATGCTACAGATTAGGAGACAAGATAAAACCAAGGCTCCTGGGGTATCTTGTTAGGTAATGGTGTGTGTCTGTGTGTGCGTGTGTTTTGTCTGTTCACACACCCATCTGTATGTGCAAATGCCTGTGCATGAGCCTGTGTACTAGACATGTGCAACATGTTTGTGTAGCATGTGTGTGTGTGCGTGTGTGTGTGTGTGTGTGGGTGATGCGTTTGTTCCGCACAGTGTGATTATGGTTCCACTTATGAGGTGTCTGGTGTTCCGCTACAGTCCATCACGCGCGATGACATGGCATTATGGGTGAGGCGTTTGTTGTTTCTTTGTAGTCATCCTGTTATTCCTCGAGACTTCCTGTCATTCCTCGTGACTTCCTGTTATTGCTCGTGACTTCCTGTCATTCCTCGAGACTTCCTGTTATTGCTCGTGACTTCCTGTCCAACCTGAGCAGGCAGTGAGCGCTGATCAGACCATCATCAGATCACTCCAAGTTCAAAGAGCAGCTGGATGACATCATTATTTACAAGGAGGAAGGAGGAGGCCCACACCTTCATCATTTTTATCTCCTTCAGATGTTTTGTTCAGATTTTTTTCCTTCTTCGTCTCTCTTTTCGTGCGCCTCTCCTTTTCCCGTATTTCAACTTCCCAATTTACGGACTATATATAACCGGCCTGTCCACTTGAGACATGCCTTGTCTGGTGCAGTGTGTCTAGCCTGACTAGCCTCACACACCAGACGTCTGCAAATCCTTCTGACAGGAGAGCGATGAGACTGACACCAGCGGTTGATGGATCAATGTTATTTCTTCCCCACTGCAGACCCACCATCTCCATGATCGTAAAGAGAGTCCTCGGGAGGGAGGGGGGGGAGGAGGGGAGGGAGGGGGGAGGGGGAGGGAGGGGGGAGGGGGAGGGGAGGGAGGAGGAGGAAGGAAAGGGGGAGGGAGGAGGAGGGAGATGGAGGAGGGAGGGAGGAAGGGAGAGGCAGGAGAGGGAGGAAGGGAGAGAAGGAGGGAGGAAGGGAGAGAAGGAGGAGGTGAGGGAGGGAGGGAGGGGAGGTGAGGGAAGGAAGGGAGGGAGGGAGGGAGGGAAGGAAGGGAGGGAGAGGGAGGGAGGGAAGGGGAGGGAGGGGAGGGGAGGGGAGGGGAGGGGGGAGGAGGGAAGGGAGGGAAGAGGAGGGAGGGGAGGGAAGGGAGGGAACCTGAGATTGATAAACAGGCTCCACAACAAGCCGATCAACAGTGAAGCTGAATCTCCAAAGCTGACTAAGAAGAAGAAATATGTATTGATCATGTGATGTGACACACAAAAGGAGAGAGGGAAGGGGAGAAAGAGACAGAGAAAAGAGAAAGAGAGAAAAAAAAAAAAAAAACACACTCACACACATGCATGCACACACACACACGGACGCACACCCATGCACACGCACACACACATACGGACGCACACCCATGCACACACGCACACACACACTCACACAAGTGTCCATCGATGAAATTCCATCTTTGCTTTTCTCCCATCCTGTTATTCTTCCTCCAAGGGCAGCCAGGAGCAGTGATGAGCCACATCAAGGGCCTTATGCTCACCCATATCCTGACCAGGCCTCCTGGACTGTGGGGGTGGAGGGGCAGGGGAGTGGGGGGAGTGCAAGGGGCAGAGGAAGAGTTATCTGGCAAAGGTCAACCCTTGCCAGATAGAGGTAGAAATTCAGGCTTACACTGTAGGTTCCTAGCTTGAAGCCACAGTACATTTGTGCTCTGCAAGCTGTAGGATTCGAGAAACACTGGATCACAGTGCGAAAAACTTGTTTCGCTCTTGAAAAACTAAATGCTGCCAACCCTCTTTAAAGAACCCCTCCCTTAGCTGTGCAAAACACCAGATGTCTAACGATTGCAATATATGAGTCAGGAACCATCAATGACTGGCATTGCTTAGGACATAGGCTTCATGCTGTGAGACATGTATATTGAAACTTTTATACAACTTCAATATTTTACCTCTAAAGCTCTGCTGTTCCTTTGCAACCATTTAAAGATATCCTAACTCAGGGACCAAAAGACCACGTGTAAAATGAATAATGCAATGCACAAAAGGAGGAGGGAATGTAGTCCTGATAACCCGCTAGGAATGAGCTCAAGGTGAACACTTGGATATACGCTATATCCAGACTTCCCTCCTCAATTACACTAACACGCGTCCCGCGCGTGGATCCTCTCATTTTACATTCATAGGTTAGGCCGTGCGCGCTCCAACTTCTTTTTTTTCTCTCCCCCAAACGTCTGTTTCGCTGTTGTTATCAACGCAGAGCCGCAGCCATTCGATAAAAACCGGACGGTTCATCCAATACAAGTCGGCTAACGCCATAAATATTTTGTCAGAGCTGAACAGTTCGTGCGTAGCTATAATACAGAAAATAGGTTCGCTAGACTCCTGTTACGGTATCGTATGTTGAGGGAATACTGAACTAACGACTGCTACCAACACTGTGATGTTGATGTTGTTCTGTCCTTAATCATTCTCTTCTAACTGATCCTATACGATTCGGAAAGAAACACACCCTTTATATTTCAGACACTTGTACACTGAATAACACTGTATGTTGATTAGCTGTCTACAAAGGGGTGGAATTCATGTTTCCTTTGTGAACCTCACATTCAATCGGGTTGATGTATTTTAATCCAATGGGCCATTACTTAGAGGTAATATGAACACTACACTAATACAACAGTAGAAGCCAACATATAAGACCCTTTTAGGTCGGTGAATTCTGATCTTTTGCTGTTGTTAAGTCCTGGTAATTACTATGAAGAGCCTAACAGTTTAAGACTTCTATCTCTTCGACCCGAAACCAGCCCAAGCCATGACAATCGCAGTCCACTGATTAGCTTGTATTTAAAGGTAACAAGTGTGAAAATCCCTCATTCCACCAGACGAACGTTTAGCCTGCCACTACCCAGATTCAAGAGCCCACAATCAGGCCTGTAACAAGAGCAGTCTAATTACCCTTCTATCCACCCATCTCTCCATCTCTCCATCTCTTCATCTCCTGGTTTCAGATCCCAGGAGAGTCCAGGAGGAAGACAGTAGATATGAGGAAGGCTATTGTGCCTGTAATCCCCACAGCCTTTATTTCAAGATGAATTACAATAGGATGCCAATCAACGTACTGAACTCAACAACATAACTCCCTCTTCTTATTCTCTTCCTTTCTCACCGTGAGGGTCAAATATCAATGCTTGACAGCGATAAAAAAACAAGCTACAAGACAAACCTTAAACTAGAGTTAGCGAGATACTGTGGACTTATTGCTGCTTATTGCTGACAGATGAAGCAAAGTGGATCACAATGTAAGACGCATCTGCATCGCATTGTGTTTTCTGTTCTGTTACATAAAGGAAGCACTTGGAGTATTTTTCAGCTTGGTCCCTATGGACTGCTATGTTGCCAACTTCCTCAACACACTTCGTCCTAGCTGTGTGGAACACGAGCCTTCTTAGAAAATAATTTAGCACTCGCTAATTGCTCTAAGAATGTAATTGTTTAGTTTGATGTTTTTTCTCCTCCTGTTGTGAACCAGCTCTGATTGCAAAGCATAGGGCAGCATTTCAGATGGTGGTTCCTGGTGTGCTGGAAGTTTATTAAACTCTGCATCTTACATCCTCCATAAATGTCTTTGTAACCGAACATGTCACTGTAGTTGTAAGATGCAACGCAGAATAGCAAAACAAATAAGACACAAAGATAGGAAAACTCACTTTGATTCTTTTCATGATTATTTATTTATACATTTCAGAGTCATATTTCAAATATATTTTTCCCTCTAAAATATTTCATTACATCATGACAGAATATACAACAGCCGGCACTGCTAACTTTCTGCTCTTCACGCCTTCTCTTTAAACCATTCTCTCTCTTTCTTTCTTTCTCTCTCTCTCTTTCTGTCTCTCTCTTTCTCTTTCTCTCTCTTTCTTTCTGTCTCTCTCTTTCTGTCTCTCTCTTTCTGTCTCTCTCTTTCTGTCTCTCTCTTTCTCTTTCTCTCTCTCTCTCTCTCTCTCTCTCTCTCTCTCTCTCTCTCTCTCTCTTTCTCAGGTCAGAGCACATTCAACACTTGCAATGGTTTCTGTTGGCCTCTCTCCTCCTTAGCAGCTTCTGACTGACAGGGTAGTAGGCTAGTCCAAGCGAAACTCAACAGTCAGATCCACCATTACTGTTAACCGTCATACAAATGCCAGTTTGCGTACCAAATGTGTGTCCGGGTGTCTATATAAATATGTATGTCGTTTGCGCGCTCGCGTGTGTGTACATCTACAGTATTAGTAGTGTGTGTGTGTGTGTGTGTGTGTACAGTAGTAGTGTGTGCGTACCTGTAGGTGTGTGGATTGCTGTAACAGTAGAGATGGGCTGGGTGCCATGATCGGTTGCTGTGGATCTAACCTGGAGGTTATGTAGGTGATGAGACCTAGGTCCTGACACATCCAGTCCAGAGGGTCACACAGGGTACCTCACTGACGAGAGACCAGGCAGAGGTGGAGGAATAGTGGTAGCTGATGGATATCCTGAACTTGTCTGACATGAACCTACATGGCTTAATGTTAAGAGTCCAGAGAGAACAACAAGGAGACGCATCAGAAACAGACTTTCCGTCTGTGGCGATTCCAGAGACAATCGACCAAACATCTCCAGGATCTGACTCAGCAGGAATGGACATACTGTACCCAGTTCAGCACCCATGTGTTCAACCCACAAACACACAACAGATGTTCCTTATCGACTTGATTTAGAGCCTGGGTCTCCAATCCTGGTCCTCGAGGGCCGCTGTCCTGAAGGTTTGAGATGTTTCCCTGCTTCCCTGCACATCTGATTCTAATGAATGAACCATTACCAAGCTCTGTGGAAGCTTCATAATGACCCTTTATTAGAGTCAGGTGTGCTGAAGCAGGGAAACATCTAAAACCTTCAGGACAGCGGCCCTCGAGGACCAGGATTGGAGACCCCCGTGATTGAGACCCACGAAGACAAATTGCGTTGCAGTGGTGGGGTGGAATTCAATGGCGGATGGACAATGAGATGTACGATCATTTCACACTGAGGTGTATGAGTTTGGTTAGCGCCACACGCTTTTGCGTAGCCACATTCTGCAACGTGCACCGAGTAAATTAATTCAGCGGCCAGAGAGACCTACTTACTGATTTGTCATTACAAAAACATGTTAGGCATTTCACGGCTTACATCGGAGAGTATAATCTAGCAGACCATTGTGGCTTTTAATTAATATAAATTTCACGGATGAATACAGATGCCATTCTTAATATGTCAATGTTGTCAAGGCTAAGTTCTTCCAACCACAGGTGTATTAAAAACATCGAGAGAACGTCTGTTTTCTACAGACTTTGGGATCGGTCTAAAGAGGCACTTTGACCGTGATGACATAACATTTAGCAAAGCAATGTAACTGTACAACTGTCACTTATGTTGAACCTTTCAAACGTTAGCAAGAACTAGCTAGCATAATATTTCCATGCCGTACTGTCCTTGTAAGCCCTTAGTTCAGGGAAAGTTCATCATGAAACCGTGATAACCAAGGTTGACACTAGAGAACATCACATTTTATTTCACTGTGTTAAGAGGTGTCTATGACATGCTGTCATTGTATAATTCGACACTGAGCACTGGATCAACGATGGGTCGTACCATTAGATCACCACTAAAGGGTGTTTGGCGGTCGGTCCTTAAGGGTTGTTAGTGCTAGCTGTGACATACTCCCCTACAAACGTAGGTTGTCTGACACTTGGCGTCTACTTCCTGACAGCTTTCAGCCTTCTCTGATTGAGGTTCCTCCTTTAATGACACTGCTTTCACCAGCTTGCTTCTACAATGTTCTGATAATATGGTACGTCTGATGTGCGCAGCAGTGGACATGCTTAGTTCTACATAACTATCTTAAATGGGTTTATGACTCACAAAAATGGAAGAGGAAATGTTTGTGTTTTCCCAGAACGTGACCTAGGGCAGAAATGTTCCGCGTCAAGCCGTTCGTACTCAGTCACAGACACGACCACGGAAAACAGACTGATAATGCTGCAGGTTTTTTGGTCTTTTCTATACGTTTACATCTGTGCTATTTTTCCATGCCGTGTTGGCTATAACTGAAATCTGTCCTAGGTCAGGCATTGTTACTAAGCATTTCTCCAGCCTATAATTAAATCTAAACATGGTTACACTCTAAATATGGGTATACAAGTACGAGTCATGGTCCTTAGAACAGCACAGTCATCAGCGCTGAACTGAACTACGTGAGGCTGACTCAGCAGTGCTGGGAAGCAGAAGGAGATGAGAATGAGGTAAGACACCTGATCTCACACACATAAACACACACACGCATGAACACACACACACACACACGCATGAACACACACACGCACACACACAAACACAAGACAAATGCGTGTGACAGGTAAGCGTCGGTTACATGAGCGCAACGTCTTCATTGTTACGTTAAGATGAACTTGATGGAATGGATTAGGTTCCTCTGCATCCTAGATTGTCAGGTGTGAAAAGTCCAGTTCGTTAACGAGCTGATCCTTAACGAGCTAATCCTTAACGATCGGACCCTTAACGAGCTTATCCTTAACGAGATGATTCTTAACAAGCTGCCATGCTGAGGCAGGAGTAAGCATGCAGACTGTAGCCTGGCACCTCTTGCCTCCACATGGTGCGGATGTCAAAAGTCTTGTACGTTGCACACACACCTGGACATGAGGGTGAGGAACAGACCAGATGTTCAATGCGGATGCCTGTGACATCACAGGAGCAAGCAACGTTTACAAGTAGGTGCACACGAGGTACGAGGGGGACACATCACAGAGACCCTGCCTGGTCACTTCCTGGTCTGAGGGGAGCGAACAGGAGTTTGTCTTCATACACACAAAGATCAGGCAGGTGCTGAAGACCAGACCGGAAAGGCTTTGATGAAACGGCTTTTTCACAGGAGGGTGAGTGATGGAGGGAAACTGCACTGGCTGAGCTGCAAGTCGCAGGCTTTGTTTGAGAGATCTATACATCTCCTTCAGTGGATTAGACATGAGTGGTTACACAGAGAGAACTGACCAAACCCTCTCATGCATTCAGCAGTTTGGTTTTGAAAGAGGCCTGATCAAGAATGGATGTGCTGTATTGATCTTGAGATTAAGGCAAATCGTGCCTTTGCTTGTGAAGATGTTCTTTGCTTGTGTATTATATTGCATTGTCAATGAACACCTCAGTGCTGGATTGAAACAGTATGATGTTCGGTGACATACATTCAAGCTAGATGAGCTGATGCTGTTGCGTGGTGCACCTGCTCAGTCTAGCGACCTCCCCTCCCCTCCCCCCTGCCAGCCTAACGACAGGTATGCCATCTTTAACAACAGAGACAACATTCACGTTCAGAAACCCTCTGGAGTTGACGCTCTGGGCGTGGCCATCTTTCTCCCGCGTCCCCGGTCCACCTGCCGCACCTGGGCAGGGAGCTTCCTGTCCTTGTCCTCCAGCTTCCTGTCCCGACTTCCTTCCTGTCTGAGGGAAGTTAAACAGGAAGTATGCTCCCCCTCCCTCAAGGTCATCCTGTTAAGCTGTCTGGATCCAAGCGGCTGAGGGAGAAGGTATGGTCCTGTAGCAGCATATGAGGAGCGTGTCTGTGGGTGTTCATCTGAGGAGGCAGGGCAGCTGAGGGAGGTGGGGAAGGGTGGGAAGGGGGAACTGATTCCCACGAGATGGTGGGGGCGGGAGGGAGTGAATAGGATGGAACAGCACTGCCAACAAGTCATTTCGCTGAGATATGAAGCAACGGTTGCGGTTGAGTTGCCAAATACGACCTCAACCGCAGAGACCATAAATATAAACAAGGTTCTCTTTTGCTGATCAATCCTTGAATCCTTTGTCAACCCAGGACTAAATTGAACACAACGTTCGATTAGACGACACACAACACAGAGGAACACCCCCCCCACCCACCCACCCCTCCCCAGAAAAAAGAGAGATTGTATAAACTTGTGCTTCTATAGTTTCATGTAGTCGTTTCCTGCGATGTCACCGTGTGTCTAAGTGTTTGTTTCAACTTTGTAATATATCATATGTAGATAAATGTACACGTTCAGTCCATCATAGGACGTCAGTCGCCCCGGTCAGGGGCGGGGCCAGAAGAAGCTCCACCTCCTTTTCCTGCCTTGTTCTGCCCGTTGAATCTTCCCTCCATCTTTTCCCCTCCTTCTGTTTCTTCGTTTTT
>BROE01000010.1:2475795-2485599 GCA_036571765.1 Plecoglossus altivelis | reverse complement strand
GGTTGCTAACATGGTGTTTTGCAGAGGCTTGTAACCTTTAATGTAAGCATTGATCTGCAGACCTGCAAAAAAGATGCCAGAGGGGAAAGAGCCTGGAGAAACGTCTTTGAAGTGTGTGTGTGTGTGTGTGAGAGAGAGAGAGAGAGAGAGAGAGAGAGAGAGAGAGAGCTAGACAGAGAGAGGAGAGAGAGAGAGGAAGAGAGAGGAAGAGAGAGGAGAGAGAGGGAGAGAGAGAGGGAGGGAGGGAGAGAGAGAGAGGAGAGAGAGGGAGAGAGAGTGAGAGAGAGGAGAGAAAATAGAGAGGAAAGAGGAGAGAGAGGGGTGGAGCGAGAGAGGAGAGAGAGGGAAAGAGAGAGGAGAGAGAGGAAGAGAGAGGGAAAGAGAGAGAGGAAGAGAGTTGGGAAGAGAGAGAGAGTGAGAAAGAGAGGGAGGAAGAGAGAGAGGGAAATGCATGCAGTGTGTGGTGTGACAGAAGTGTGGGTTGCCCTGTTTTCAAACAAACCCCCAGGCACTGCAGAGCCAGGAGGAACACAGATGGCCTTTGGGTGCGGCAGTAGAGGGTTTGCGACAATGCTGGCAACCCATCCGGCCTAATCTGCATGAACTGCTCATTTCGCTTCAACCTCTCCCTGCTTGTGCATCGCACAGTACCTTCACGCGTCGCTATGGTTACCGTCTGAATCCAGTCAAGTTTGCCTGTTTAAAAATGTAGTTTTTATGGAATGTGAAAGCATCCATGTAACAACCAGGGACAGTACTGTTTAGTTCCTGACAGGCCCTCATTGTTGGGATTTTAAAAAGCCCATGTTAAACTAGTTCACTAACAAGAATGCCCTGTCGTTACACTGAAGCAAGCATAGTCTGTTACTCAGCCTGAAAACAATATTCACTTTTGACTTGATTGAAAATGACACAAACTAAACCTTGGAAAAGGACCAGATTTCCAGAGTCACTGTTCTTAGACGTGGTTAGAAACGTTTTAGTCATTCGTCTTGAAGTGGGAGGACAGACAGAGAGGCTGAAACCATCCTTGACTTCTTACTGAGGGGTTCAAGTGCAGAGGATGGGAGAACAGAATACTATTGACCCAAGTGGTTTCTCTCACCCTCTCTCTTTCGACCTCTCTCTCTCTCTCCATCACAATCTCTCTCCCAATCTCTTGCCTTCTCTACCTCTCTCCCTCTCTCTTCCCTCCCTCTCTCGCCCTCCCTCTCTCGCCCTCCCTCTCTCTTCTCTCCCTCTCTCTTCCCTCCCTCTCTCGCCCTCCCTCTCTCTTCTCTCCCTCTCTCGCCCTCCCTTTCATCGAAGAATCGAGGAGTTTACTGGGCTGTCAGTAGAAGTTCACTCAAGACAAACGATGTCTCGCACAGCGTGTCTGCCCAAACCAAGCCACCGCGCTGGTTAACAGGCCTCAGTCTAAGCCCAGCCTTATTCGATACAGGCTGATGGTGCAATACCTAGCCTGAGCTAACACTGGATATAATTGAAACCTTTCCAATTGGCCATTGTGGGAACAACTCTTTAACTCACACCACGTTCACTTACTGTACACGGAAAGACACGGATCGATGAGAGAGGAGGGAGCGTGAGTGCCATCCATCCTTCCATCCGTCCCTCCCTCTCTCCATCTCACCCTCTGATCTGGGCTCCATCGATTCATACTGAGAGACACTGGTGGGATGTGAAGATGAATGGATGAAGGCAAAGTGGTGGGATGATGGGATAGAGGAGACAAGGATGGAGGATATAAGGATGGGAAAGGAGGGAGGGGGGAGGGAGGGAAAGAAAGAAAGGTGGGAGAGAGAGATGGAGGGAGGGGAGCGAGAGGGGCGAATGAAATGAGCGAGCACCAAAAGAGGGAAACTACACCCTGTGATACAGTCGTCCACACTGATCGGAGAGAGAACAGGATTCTGACAGAAGACTGAGGCGGGAGAAGGAGAGGGGGGCGAGAGAGGGCAGGATGGATGGAGGAACGGAGAGAGAGGGACGTATGGAGAGGCTCCTTCCTGCCTCGGCGCCATGTCCGGTCATCTCCAGGGAGTCTCATCCCAGACAGACAGAGGGGGAGAGACTTAGAAGGAGCTTTTACTCAGGTGTTCGTATCAGCATTTCCAAACTGGCTGCTTCAGGGATGGAAGCTGTGTCTTTGCATTATTCAGCCTCTATTTGCACCTCAGTGGGTGCGGATGGGACAGCGAAGAGACAGAGGACCGGAGGAGGAAGAGAGGGGAGGGAGAGGAGGGAGGAGAGAAAGGGTGCGGAGGGGAGGAGTGGGGAGAGGAGGAGGGATAGAGGGGAGGGGAGATGGGGTGAGGAGGGGAGGAGAGGGGAGAAGGAGAGGGGAGAGTAGGGGAAGAGAGAGGAGGAAAAGAGAGGAGGGGAGGAGAGAAGGGGGGAGGAGGGAAAAGGACAGGATAAGGAGAGGAGGAGAGGGGGGAAGGAGAGAGGAGGAGAGAAGAGGAGGAGACGAGACAAGTGGAGAGGAGGAGATGAGGGTAGGGGAGAGAGGCATAGTGACTGTGGAGCCTGGTTGGACACGATCTGAGGACCAGAGGCAGTTAAATAACAATATCAAACAGGCACAGGAGGGGAACGCCACGACCCCCCAGACGGGAACGCCACGACCCCCCAGATAGGGCAGTCGCGTCGGAGCAGACAAGCGTACTATGTGGGAGACGCCCCCCCCCCCCCATCCCTGTCCCTGTCGCTCCCTTCTGCGCGCCTTTGTCAAAAACCCAGGGTGAAGGGATGAATATTTAAGGAGATCTGAAAGGAAGAACTGCTTTATTAATGAGCACTCCAGACTGGCTTTGTAGCTGTCTCCTTAACTATTATCACCATTCATAACCTCTCAACTCACCAGCACACGTCAGACGAGTGCCAGCACATGTGCTGAGATGTGTGACAGTGTGACAAAGTGTGTGTGCGTATGTGTGTGTGTTTGCATGTGTGAGTGTGTTGGTGGGGGGGTGGGGGGGAGGAAGGATGAGGAGAGGGTGGGTAAAAGAAGGACTGGAGATAAGGAAAAGAGCAAGAGTGCCTCCGCCTGTCTGTGTGATGCCTGTCTGTCTGTTGATGCTGTCTGTCTGTAGACGCCTGTCTGTCTGTTGACTGCCTGCCTGCCTGACTGACCCTGTCTGTCAGCATGACTCCTGTCTGTCTGTAACTGCCTGTCTGTCTGTGTGACTGCCTGTCTGTCTCTATGACTGCCTGTCTGTCTGTGTGACTGCCTGTGTGATTGCCTGTCTGTCTGTGTGACTGCCTGTCTGTCTGTGTGACTGCCTGTGTGACTGCCTGTCTGCCTGTCTGTCTGTGTGGCTGCCTGCGTGACTGCCTGTCTGTCTGTGTGACTGCCTGTGTGACTGCCTGTCTGTATGACTGCCTGTCTGTCTGTGTGACTGCTTGTCCGTCTGTGTGACTGCCTGTCTGTCTGTGTGACTGCCTGTCTGTCTGTGTGGCTGCCTGCGTGACTGCCTGAAGAGACGTAAGGGGGAGAGAGACAGAGAAGCAGGGGTGAGGGGGTGAGAGGATGACCAGTGAGGAGGTGACGTAAGAAACTGGAAGATAAGGGGGGGGGGGGGGGGGGGAGAGAGTTCCCAAGCGGTCCCTCTGTCAACATGAGCTTCCTGACTGTCAGAGCGGCAGAGTGAGAGGGGTAAGACCTTCCCTTCATGTCTGTATTCAGCCAGCCTTTTATCCCAGCATCCAGACGGCCCAGCTGAGCATGTACCAGGAACTACACAGGCTGTGTACCACATCAATCATTCAGAAGTCTTTCCATGATTGATGATGTGACTCCCCTGGTCTGCTCCTATTAGTAAACATGGGAGAACATCTGACCAGACCGAGCCAGGCCGCTTGCCCCCCCCCGCCCCCCCCGCCCCCCCCGCGACACACATCTCCATGGTTACGTCGACAGCCTCTTATCATCTGACGACGGACAGACGCCTCGTTGCAACCTGTCGTCAGGTGCGCTCCTGGCCCAGAGCGCTCCCTGAGGAAGGGGAGGGGGGGGGGGGGGGGGGGGAGAACGGCCTGTGATTTCACACTAGCCTGAGTTTCTTCAAGTAGGGCAGGCTTCATTCTTTTAAATGAAGACAGGCGCTCGTTTGGCGAGCCAGACACACGGATTAACTGTAAACAAGAACAGAAGGCGATGGCGTGCGTATCTGTGTGTGTGTGCGTGCGTGAGAGTGTGTGAGATATTTGGACTGAGCACATAACACTGAGTCAAACTCACAAGGATGTCAGCAGATCTTGTTTTGCAGTTTTAGTTCAGACGCTGACTGAGGCTAACAGCACAGCTAACAGCACAGCTAACAGCACAGCTAACAGCACAGTTAACAGTACAGCTAACAGCACAGCTAACAGCACAGCTAACAGCACAGCTAACCGCACAGCTAACAGCACAGCTAACAGCACAGCTAACAACACAGCTAACCACACAGTTAACAGCACAGCTAACAGCACAGCTAACCGCACAGCTTTCAGCACAGCTAACCACACAGTTAACAGCACAGCTAATAGCATAGCTAACCACAGCACAGCTAACAGCATAGCTAACCGCACAGCTATCACAACAGCTATCACAACAACTAACAGCACAGCTATCACAACAGATAACAGCATGCACATTTAAACGGTCCTTCTCTCTAATAGACATCTCATTGTTTACAATGTACCATATTCATACACAGCCACACACACACACACACACACACACACACAGTGCAAGGACAGTTAGAAACATGTACTTATGCACACATTCAAAAACACACGCTCACGCTCAACCACAATATGGAATCATTACTCAAAGGGCAGTTCATAAATAACAAGGCTAATTGACCTGCCATGGATAATTGCTGTGGAGGCCGGGAGACAAGAATTTGTGAGAGAGAGAGAGAGAGAGAGAGAGAGAGAGAGAGAGAGGGTATGTGCGTATTATGGATAGTGAGACAGACCGTTCACCCATCTGCAGTCAGAGTTAGCTGTGTGTGACTACCTGTCTGTGTGACTGCCTGTCTGTGTCACTGCCTGTCTGTGGGACTGCCTTTCTGTGTGACTGCCTGTCTGTGGGACTGCCTGTCTGTGGGACTGCCTTTCTGTGTGACTGCCTGTCTGCGGGACTGCCTGTCTGTGTGACTGCCTGTCTGTGTGACTGTCTGTCTGTGTGACTGCCTGTCTGTCTGTGACCCCTATGACTCATGTCTCTGCTGGTGGACTGGAAGCAATGAGCTTAATGCTTTAACTGTGTGAAGTTTTGTGAGACACACGCACCCTCCTCTCTTTAACACGTCATTCCTTGGAGGGCGACGAAAGGTTGCACGCAAGCTCGCACACACACTCCCACACACGCACTGGCACACAAACACGCACTGGCACGCACGCACACACACACACACACACACACACCTCTGGACCTTACGTCAAACTCAAACAGAGGCAGGAAAACCCTGAGTGAAACATATAACTCTACTCAGTCCAATCGAGTCAGCCTTGGCCCCCCCCTACAGCACACACACACACACACACACACACACACACACACACACACACACACACACCACTGTGGAAATAAGTCAGATCCCTGCCTTAAGAAGTCCCCCCCCCCCCTCCCCCCACATCCGGCAGTGGGACGCCCACACACCCCACACACCCCACCACCCCCTCCCAGTTGACGTGTGGCGGCTCGTCTCCGTGGTTACCTGGAAGGGTCCTCTGGGGTTGATGATGACGTTGGCCTGCCTCCAGTCTGCTCCTTGGTCTCCTGACAGACTCCAAACCAGACTGTCCACTGAGGCGATGCTCTTCACCCGCAGCAGCACGTTCAGGGTGCCATGCCACACACCACACACACCACACACCACCAATACACACACACACACATGTAAGACATATACACACACAAAAAGACACCACACACACGCACGCACACACAACACACATACACACACCACATACACACTCACGCATGAGAGCTGTGCAGGGGAAGAAGGGTGTGGTGGAGGAACAGGGTGGCGGTGGAGGGAAGAGGGTGGGGGGAGGAAACAGGGTGGCTGGACGATGGAGGGGAAGAGTGGCTTGGGGGGGGGGGGGGGGGGGGGGGGGGGAGGGTGAGGTAAAAGGTGGTGGGATTGGAGGAAAGTGGGCTGGGCTGGAGGGGAACAGGGTGGCTGGGTGGAGGGGAACAGGGTGGCTGGGTGGAGGGGAAGAGGGTGGAGTGGGTGAGGAAACAGTGTGGGTGGAGGGGAAGAGGGTGGCTGGGTGGAGGCGGTGGGTGGCTGGGTGGAGCGGCAACCCAGGGTCGGCTGGTGTGGAGGAAGAGGGCTGGTGGAGAGGAAGAGGGGCTGCGTGGAGTGGAGGGGGTGGCTGGGTGGAGGGGAACAGGGGGGCTGGGGGGGGAAGAGGTGCTGCGGTGGAGGGGGAAGAGGTGGTGGTGGAAGGAAGAGGTGGCTGGGTGCAGGGGAAGAGGTGGCTGGGTGGAGGGGAACAGGGTGGGTGGGTGGAGAGGAAGAGGGTGACTGGGTGGAGGGGAAGAGGGTGGCTGGGTGGAGGGGAACAGGGTGGGTGGGTGGAGGGGAAGAGGGTGGCTGGGTGGAGGGGAAGAGGGTGGCTGGGTGGAGGGGAACAGGGTGGCTGGGTACACACAGCCTTGCCTGAATCCGGAATTAAGTTATTACTCTGACTTTGTACTTAAGAGAAACCAAATCTATAATTTAGACTCAAATCTCAGCCGGGTGCAGACACAAAGATTTGTGCTGTGGGCGTTAGACATGGGCGCTTGGTGTTTGGAGGCATGAGGGAAGCACTGTGCAGAGCAGGTTGTGTCAGGACAGGGGATTACAGGGAAGGGAGTTCATTTTAACATTGTGTCGTATATTATCTGTCAGAAATCTATTTTAAGCGTACACATGTCGACCTAGAACGATTCAGATCTTCAGTTAGTATCCATCTATTAGAACTCCATCCATCCCTGCCTCCTACTCCTTGACCTTCCTTCCCTATCTTACTCATCCTTCCATCCGCTTTCCATCTCACCCTCTGATCTGGGCTCCATTGATTCATACTGAGAGACGCTGGTGGGATGTGAAGATGAATGGATGGCGGATGGCGGCTAACAAGGCGGTGGGATGATGGGATAGAGGAGACAAGGATGGAGGAGACAAGGATGGAGGAGAAAGGATGGAGTGAGATAAGATAGGACTAAGAATGGAGGGGAGGGGGGAAAGAAAGAAAGGGGAGAGACAGAGCATGAGGGAGAGACGGACGGAGAAAAGGAGGGAGGGAAGGAGGAAGGGAAAGAGAGAGAGAGAGTGAGAGTGAGAGGGAAAGAGAGAGAGAGTGAGAGTGAGAGGGAAAGAGAGAGAGAGAGAGTGAGAGTGAGAGGGAATGAGAGAGAGAGTGAGAGTGAGAGGGAATGAGAGAGAGAGTGAGAGTGAGAGGGAATGAGAGAGAGAGGAAGGAAGGGGAACAAAGGGAGACAAACGAAGGACGGATGGATTTGTAGGAAGGACATGTCTTGTGACAGATCCAGAGGTGTGTTGATTCACCGTGAGCCGTTCTGTCAGCTTGTCAGCAGGTGAAACAAAGAGGAGCTCAGAGGGAGGAAGGTACAAACATCACCAGTCTCACGTCTTCTTCAAACCCAGTGGGCTCAGGAACACTGGACACAAAACACCGCTAACACCCGCGCCCTCGCCAAAGACTACTAAGACTTTAGAAAACCGTGTTGTCTTGAAGCACCCAAGAAGCAGCAGCAAGCGTTTGTCACCGAGGTGGAGCGCTCCTGCTAGCAGCTAGCAGCGTTCGTACTGCTAGCAGCTAGCAGCAGGAGCGTTCGTGCTGCTAGCTACTAGCAGCGTTCGTGCTGCTAGCGGCTAGCTGCAGGAGCGCTCGTGCTTGCAGCTAGCAGCAGGAGCGCTCGTGCTTGCAGCTAGCAGCAGGAGCGCTCGTGCTTGCAGCTAGCTGCAGGAGCACTCGTGCTAGCAGCTAGCTGCAGGAGCGTTCGTGCTGCTAGCTGCAGGAGCCGTCCACACCATCATCCCCCTCCCTAATACTCCTCTGTGAGCTCTTGATTGGAGCATTAACAACCACTGGTCTTTTAAACCAACACACACGGTGACTGCAGTTGTGTTCTTGTGTAACGCGAAGGACAAAGTTTGTGTGTGCCTGTTAAAGAGTTTGGTGGTTATTAGTAGTTCCGTTGGCTAAACAGGAAATGAGTTAGCAGGCTAATGAGCCAGTCCAGGTAGTCGATTCAGAGTAGGCCTGGCTAGGTGAGCGAGAGGAAGGGGGCAGGTTGTAGGGGGCTGAACTGAGACTAAAGCAGGCAGCAACAGGGGTTGTTATTTATCAGGAGAACATCCCTGTAATCCTAAAGTGAAGAAAAGCCTGATGGAACAACAGCTACTGGAGAGAGCGAGGGAAAGAGAGAGCGAGGAAGGGAGAGGCAGAGAGAGAGAGAGAGGGAGAGAGAGAGAGAGACAACATTAGAACTCATCATTAGACCTGACACCCTGCATTAATGCCTTAACACCTGAACCTTTAGGTGAAAGAACAGCGGTTCACTTTAGGTTCTGATAGAACCCCTCCCTGGTGACACGCAGTAAGAGAGCAGAAACTGAAACTTGTGGTTCTTGGTCAGGACGTGGGCACTCAACCACATATATTGTATGAGTAGACAGATAAGGTCTCCCACACACATACTCAATGAAGCCTACAGTATGTACTCATGTTCATGCACTCCCTCTCTCCCTCTCCCCCTCTGTCTCCCTCTCCCTCCCTACCTCCCTCCCTCCCTCTCTCTTTTCCTTTCTCATCAGCATCTCTGTAGCTAACCTTTTCTCAGTCCAATCTCTGCCTGAAATCTCTCTCTAGTACTCCTCTCTCCCTCTCTCTCTGAATATTTCTGTTTCCCTCTCTTCCCCTCCTTCTCTCCTCCCCTCCCTCTTTCCCTCCTCTCTCTCTCCTCCCCTCCCTCCCCCTCCTCCCCTCTTTCTCTCTCCTCCCTGTCTTTCATCCCAGCCCTGCTTGTTAATGGCTTAATGTGCTTCGCTGCCTTTCAGGCACACCTCCCACTCGCTGCTTCGTCTCCATCAAAGCCCACTCCAGTCCTGCCTCTATCCACCCTCACAGTCCTGCCTCTATCCACCTGCCTCTATCCACCTGCCTCTATCCACCCTCACAGTCCTGCCTCTATCCACCTGCCTCTATCCACCTGCCTCTATCCACCTGCCTCTATCCACCTGCCTCTATCCACCTGCCTCTATCTCTTCCTCCACCTTTCCTCCTCCTCCTCTCTCTTCCTCCACTTCATCCGTCCCTCCTCCTCCTCCTCCTTTCCTCCTCCTCCAGTCCTGTCTTCATGCAGGAAGGTGGGGACAAGAACCAAGCAGGGTAAAGGATTTATTGATCGTGCAAAGTAATGCAAAGCTTGTCTGCAGGAGCAATCGTGAGACGGCAGGGGAGTGAGACCAGTCATACCATACGGCCATGGGAGAGTGATCTGAGCACGCAGACGTTTGGAGACCCCACAGGCGTTCTCAGATCGACTAACTCCCCACTCCCCAGCCCTCAGTCGTGGCCATTCCATCCCATGCGATTCCATGTCATGTGTACCATCCGCACCTGTTTATCTCCCTCCTCTCCTCTCTCACTCCATTTTATGGTCAAGTCTCTCTCTGGCCTCGTCCCAGACAGTTTATCAAAGATGTCACACCTAGGCGAGGTGACATGGACACACACACAGCAGTTTGCCAAGAAGTCAGCCTCAGTTACCTTGTGTTCCCAATGCCTAATGGA
>BROE01000010.1:2445795-2470795 GCA_036571765.1 Plecoglossus altivelis | reverse complement strand
TGGGTAAACATGGAGACGAAAAATGCAGCTGACGCTATATTGTAGACTGGCCTGAGGGGAGGAGAAAAGAGAAAACACACACACACCATACACACGCACACTATACACACGCACACTATACACACTCTATACACACACCCACACACACTATACACACACAACATACACACAGACACCATACACACATACTCACACCATACACACACACCATACATACACCATACACACACACACTATACACAACATACACACACACACACACTAACACACACACCATACACACCATACACACACACACACACACCATACTCACACACATCCACACAAACACACCACTCATTCACACACACCATACACGCACATCCACACAAACACACCACTCATTCACACACGGCACTTTAAAGACATGAATCCACAATAGACCTTCCTCCCCAATGGGTTAAACAACAGTGTACTAAACCATACACAGGGCTTTGATTGACACAGAAAGGAGGGTTTGTGTGTGTGTGTGTGAGTGTGTGTGTGTGTGTCTGTGTGCTTCAAAACGTGCAAACGATGTGTTGAAATATTCATCCGCACCAGTTTGATTGAACGTGTGAACTTCCTTCCTCGCCTTACGAACAGCACAATCCTGTGGAGATGTGATTCATTTGGATTCATGTTTGTCCATGCGTGGTCTGGTGTGCATATCTGCATGTATCTGTGCTAACAGGTGTAGGAGCAGGGGGGAGGGGTCACATTTGAAATCGGCACCTAACTCAAAGACAGGTAGAATGTTATGCAGAGCTGAGTCACGTACAGGACAGTACTGGTGCGTTGGGTGCATGTGTATTTGAGGGACTATTTTCAGTGGCGGATGAGGACTTCCTTTCCATGTCACACACAGGCAGGGGTGCGTATGGATTCACACGTGACGTGTCCTTGAGCTAACTGAAAGGACCGCTGAGATGAGGGACTCTCAGATTGCCGTGGGGATTAGTGTTAGAAGTCTTCATCCACCGTGCGACAATCTCTCTGGCTGGAACGGCCTTGGTGTTTACTGTCCAGCGAGTGTGCGCTTTGGGGGCCAGAGTCTTGGTGTGCGTGTTAGCGCTGGCTAGTGAAAGTGCCTTGTAAGACCGTTCTTTAGCAGGGAAGAGAGGAGGGAAACGCCAAGATCCTGGGAGAGCGTGAACTTGCTGACAGGCAGCATTTAACTGCCTCCGCTTACACGCGCGTGCAAACACACATGAAGCGCACACACGCGCGTGCGTGCAAACACACACACACATTACAACGTTACTCTCACGCACAAAATGCCCTGACACACACGCAGTTTAACGTGTGTCGTGGGACAAAGGTGACTGATGCTGCTTTTTTACTAAATTGTTGTGTGTGTGTGTGTGTGTGCGTGCGTGCGTGCGTGAGTGAGTGTGTTTAAGAGGCCAAGACTACCAGTGTGTGTGTGTGTGTATGTGTGTGTTTAAGAGGCCAAGACTACCAGTGTGTGTGTGTGTGTGTGTGTATATGTGTGTTTAAGAGGCCAAGACTACCAGTGTGTGTGTGTGTTTAAGAGGCCAAAACTACTAGTGTGTGTGTGTGTAAGAACTTTGCAATAGAGGATGTTAGAGAGGATAAGAAGGATGTTTCCGCCTGATGATGCTGTGCTGTCAGAAGAGGCTTCAAAACAAGCTGACATGACTGTGCTGTCCAGTGTTTAGACCAGGAGTCTCCAACCCTGGTCCTCAGGGGCCACTGTCCTCAAGGTGTTCCATGTTTCCCTGCTCCAGCACACCAGACTCTAATGAAGGGTCATTATGAGGCTCCGTTGGAGCTTGATAACTACTCATCCATTAGAATCAGGCGTGCTGGAGCAGGGAAACATCGAAAAATTTCAGGACAGTGGCTGGACAGTAGCTCTTTCTAACCCCTGCCTTCCACATCAACACTACGGAAACTGGGACCAATCTAACCCTTAATGCTGCCATATGCACACACACACACACACGTTCCTACACACATACTCATGTCCACTCACACACACATGTACACACATGTACACACACATGTATACATTCACACACACATACACATGCAAACACATGTACATACACATATACACACAGTCATATACACACACTTACACATACATGTAAGTATCCCACAGCAGCATGGCATGTTCTCATATCTACATGTTCTCACACCTACATGTTCTCACACCTACATGTTCTCACACCTGTATGTTCTCACACCTACATGTTCTCACACCTGTATGTTCTCACACCTACACATGGTTCCTCACACACATGCCTACATGTTCTCACACCTACATGTTCTCACACCTGTATGTTCTCACAGCAGCATGTTCTCACAGCAGCATGTTCTCCCACCTGTATGTTCTCACACCTGTATGTTCTCACACCTACATGTTCTCACACCTGTATGTTCTCACACCTACATGTTCTCACACCTGTATGTTCTCACAGCAGCATGTTCTCACACCTACATGTTCTCACACCTGTATGTTCTCACAGCAGCATGTTCTCACACCTGTATGTTCTCACAGCAGCATGTTCTCACAGCAGCATGTTCTTAGTGTTCCTAACTCCTCTCATGTTGTTACACTGCAGAAGATTGTCAAAGCTGACTCTCCTGTCCCATCAGACACTCGAGGTGGAGTTTGAAAAAGGGGAAAGATGAACTAATCAGCCATTTAAAGACACCCAACGTGATCCCTCTCTTCTCCTCTCCCCCCTCCTCCCTTCTGCTCTCCCCCCTTCTCCCTTCTCCTCTTCCCTTTCCTCCCTTCCCCTCTCCCCTCCTCTACTCCCTATCCTCCTCTCCACCCTCTTCTCTCCTTCTCCTTTCCCCCTTCTCCTCACCCTCTCCTCTCCCCCTCTCCTTCCTTCTCCTCTCCTCCCTCCTCCTCCTTTCCCCCCTCCTCGCCCTCCTCCTCTCTGTCCTCTCAAAACTTCCCCTTTGAAACCTGGCTTCCCTGTTAAATAATTCAATTCGTCCCTGCAATCCCTTATCCCTCGCCTTCTCAGGGGCAGGTTTCCACCAATAGCAGAGCACGCTGGATAACAGCAAATAAAACCCCGCTCCGCCGCCCGTCTGCGGAGCCGTGTTGCCGTGCCAACGGTAATGTCTGCTTACCTGGGTGGACTTGGGCGGTTTGGAAGAAACCACGAGGTCTCGGGGTTCAGGGGTTTTGGTAGACAAGCTGTGGTTTGAAAGCACATCCACCCAGCTCAGCGCTCCATAACACTGGTGAATATCTTGGACCGAATGTCTAGACTGAGCCAGTGTCTGCGGGTGCAGGTGCAGGTGTGTGTGATCTCTTCAACAGCAGATGACGCAGAGGTGCGCGCCAACCAAAAACAGAAAGGGGAAGGTTGCCGATAAGATCAAACACATGTGGGCGTGCTTTCTCAAAGGCTTAATCCACGAAAAGAAAGTGATTTAGGCAGATCTCTCCCCAGCATGACTGTCATTTTGATATAGCAGCTAATTGGGACACGGCGTCAGAGTTAGGGGCTGAGGAGGAGCGAGGCAGAGAGGAAGGCAGGGGAATAGGGTTCAGTGGAATGTACTGTCTTTATTTGAAGGAGACGAGGGGCTGAGAGCTGGCTCACTGCTGGAAGATCAGGCGTTTGTTCATTCAGTGCTAGCTTCCATTGATTGACTGTCCGTTCCCAACACTGCTTGGCTATTCCCTGAGCATGGTCTTTGAGAGCGCATGTTGACTAATCTCACACTCCGTGCACACAACACTCCATCCAGAGTTTACTGGTGTGTGTGTGTGTGTGTGTGTGTGTGTGTGTGTGTGTGTGAGAAAAGGTGTTTCGCGACACTGTGTAGGTGAATGTGTGTTTAAAAGTGTGTGGTATAACACAACTCTGTGTACACACAGAGGAAGGAAGGAAAGAAGGAGGGGAGGGAGGATGTGTGTTTATATGTGTGTGTGATTGTGTGTTTACAGGTGTGTGTGTGTGAGTGTGTGTGTGTGTGTGTGTGTGGGCCATGAGTGTGTGTGTTTACGGGTGCGTGTGTTTACGGGTGCGTGTGTGTGTGTGTGTGTACGTGTGTGTGTGTATGAGTGTGTACGTGTGTGTGTGTATGAGTGTGTGTGTGTGTGTGTTACCTTCCTGACGTTGACCCTGTATCCTATGATGTGACCAGAAGCAGCAGGTTCCTTCTGAGTCCACTGCAGGTTGTAGGAATAGTTGTTTCCTTTCAGGATCCGAATAGGATTTGGAGTATCGAAGTAAAACTCTGCATTGTACGGTTTTGCTGCATTGAAAAAAAGGCTTTAGTTAGAGACAGTGTGTGTGTGTGTGAGGTAGCATATCTATCTCTTATCTGTGCCACTGAAATGTCTACCTGAAATGTGAGAAATACCATCTGTAAAAATCAAAGGCATCAGGTGCACTTAAAAATGGTTCAGACGGTAGAATTAAACTGATAGTGTCGCTTCAAAACAGCGACTTAGGAAGGTAACCCCAGCTGGTTTCTACCACAATCGGCTCACGACCGCTAACGGCTAGGCTAACGGCAAGCTAGCTTCTCGCTAGCGCGGGTGACCTGCGCACACGAGTGATTTCTGCCAGTTGACACGAGCTACATAGAGTCAGTTGTCACTCACAGGAGACGTTGAAGGTGCAGCTGGAGGTTCCGACTGTGTTGCTGACGCGGCACTTGTACGTTCCGTTGTTGGTTGGATCCAGTCTAAAACGGAGCTGGGGAACCTCCTGCGGGTCCGGAGGGCTCATCCGGTACAGCTCGCCGTTACGGAGCCAGCTGATGTTGGAGATGCGAGATGGGTTGGATTTGACCACTTGACAACGTAGAACCAAGTACTGTTGGATGGGCGAACGGACATCTTGAAAGACCGGGTCCAGGACAGGGGGATCTGTAGACCCGGGAGAGTGACGGAGAACGAACATGATGACCCATAGCCACCACGTACGGACAAACTGAATGGAGCTAACATCCATCATAACTCTACTGTACTCTCTCTCAATGTCTAGCAGCATAACCGTCTTAAATTGAAGATAAATGGCATATTACAATATCAACTGACATGCTAAATCTGACACTCCTACCACAAATTCGTCACCGCAGGCAGGGAACGAAGCACAGTTGTGGGTAATTAACCTGTCAGAAGCTATCTGTGGCTGACTGACTACCCACCATTAGCCCAGGGTCATCCAGGCTGTTCCGTACGTAAATGACCGTCTTCGCAAATCACCCGCTAGCCACCACCGTTAATAAGGCATATTAGCGACGATGCTAATGCTACGCTAACGACATAGCAGGAGAGAGCTATGGCCTCAAGACGGTTCGCAGACCTTAGGTAGCCTGGGAACCAGAGCTTCTTTTATTGGATATAGATGTGCAATCATCGACTGTGTTATTACCATGTTCTGACGGATGGGGAGATAAGCGAGTGCTTTGCTGAATTTGACACAACGCCTGCAATTACATCGGTGTGATTAATTATCAAGGAAGAGAGAGAGAAAAAAATGATGATTCATTTGCGCACAGGGAGAGAACCACACATACCGAGCGAGCTGTAGCCAACATTCAGAAGCCCGGAGCGTAAAATTGTAAGCCTAAATGTGAACCAAAAATTGAATAACGAGTATAATCGAATGTGATTTTTGAAAATTAACAATAAATGCGTCTTCTGTCTGGTGTGAGAGGCGACGGTGGCGGACCGTTTCCCGGAGGTTAGAGTGAACGTGGAGGCCCGAGGTAATATCCCACGAGAGGAGAGAGAACCATAAAGAGGTAAAATATATCAGAAAGGAGGGAAATATCATCACGAGGGAGAATAGAGGCGGGGACAGAGGAAAACCCCACAGGACATAAGAGAATCGGAGGTATGTAAGAGAAGAAGAAGAGTGATGAGATGAGGGGGCACCCAAGGGAGGGCGAGGGAGAGAGCGAGCGAGAGAGCGAGCGAGAGAAAGAAGCAGGGGGAAAACAAACGAAAAAGTGAGGGATAAAGAGATAGCGAGATGGAGAGGGAGGATGTGCAGCAGAGCAGAAGCGTGGAGGGGGTTGGTTGATAGAGAGATCATGTTAGATAGAGAAACCTGCACTCTGGTCTCTCCCTGTCATCCTGGATCCAACAGACTCCTGGACTGTCTCTCTCTCTCTCTCTCTCCATACAGTTTATTTGGACTCCTTGAACACTTCGATTTCACTAAAGACATAATCCCCAAACACTCAATCGTAGCCTTCGTTTTCTGCAGAGGATGAATTGTTCCTATAAAGCCCGATGAAACAGACCCAACATTTGTAGTAAACACTGTAGCAAACATTTTCTGTTGTGGTCTGTGATGGGAAAAGGGAGAGTGGGGGAGGGGGGTGGGGGGGACGAGGAGGGGGGCAGACAGGAGAAAGTGACGGAAGAAGATGGATGACAGAGAAACAGGGGTGTCAGGGTGAGAGAGAGAGAGAGACCGGAGATGATGGAGAGGAAGAGATGGAGCAGAGGATGGAGGGAGCGAGAGAGAGAGGGCATCGTGGTGAGGTGCTAGGTGATTGATGATGATGAGGATAGCAATGAGGAAGAACAGTGACCAGCCTGAAAATGAAGCACCAAGTCAGGTGGAGTCAGGGAGGGAGAGGTGGAGGGAGGGAGGGAGGGATGGACGGAGAAGAGGCTTGGGTTTTCACTTAATTATAAAGGCTCCGTAAAAAATGATAGTATCTTTCCATTGTATCGATCAATGGTGCTAAATGGAAGGGAGGAAAACAAACTCGATAAAATGAGAGACTCAACACAGGGAGCAGTAGAAAGGATGGGCTCACTGTTCCTAGCTAAACTCTCTTCTCTCTGCTCCCTGTCTCTCCTCTATGTCTCTCTCCCCTCTCTCTATCTGCCTCCCTCTCTCTCTGCCCCCTGTAGCTCCTCTATGTCTCTCTCCCCCATCTCTCCCCCTCTCTGCCCCCTGTCTCTCCTCTCTCTCTCTCTCTCTCTCTCTCCCCCTCTCTGCCATGTCTCTCTATCCCCTCTCTTACTCTCCCCCTCTCTCTGCCCTGTCTCTCTCCCCCTCTCTCTGCCCCATCACTCTCTCCTCTCGCTCCCCCTCTCTCTGCTCCATCTCTCTCCCCCTCTCTCTGCCCCGTCTCTCCTCTCTCCCCTCTCTCTCTCTGTCTCTCTGGTGGGAGGGGGGTGGCCACCTGCTATATAAATCAGCAGAGCTGCGGGAGGAGGATGGCTGTGTGTCACCCATCTGCCCCGCCTGCATTAGCCAGCCTTGTAAATCCTGCCACACTTCTATAGGGAGCGAGGCGGAGAGGAGGAACGAGAAAAAACGAAAACAAGAGGGGAGGGGAAGGGAGGAGAGAAAAAAGAGAGAAAAATAGAGGAGGAGGAGGAGGAGGGGTCTACATCATGTATTGATGCTTTCACAAGTTCATGGCTGAGATCTCAATTATTATCATTCTTCTTTTTTTGTGGCCTGTATTTTTCCTGACTGTCTCGTTCCGTTTATGGGGTTCTGTGTACACAAAGAGGACCAACAACACATATATAAGCAGATACAGCCATTTAGAAAGGCTGACGTGTCATGGAAAGCCGTAATCAAGTGTCTGAGAGAGTGTTTTGTGTCTGGCTTGCGAGAGTAACCTCTGTGAGCAGATTCATTATCAGCAGCGTGAATACATTCGGCTCGGGGTTCGACGAATCCTTTGGTCGTGTGACTCAGCAAGCAGAAGAGTCTAATAAGAGCTATTAGAGTCTCGGACGGACAGCGAACAGACAGGAGAGTCGGATGCTACAAAACACAAACTCACACAGGACGTCGAGCTGGACCTGCGCCTCGCGTCTCTTTATGTTCAGGCCGTTGTAGGGTGCCGTTTGGCAGCGGTAAGCCCCCATCATGTCTCTGCTCACGTTGTTGATGCGTAGACGTCCATCTCTCGTCTCCACGGCCCACTCGCCCGTGGGCATGGCCAGGTCCTTGTCGGCGCGTGACCACAGCAGAGGGGGGCGGGGCTTCCCGTCCACTAGGCACACCAGCTCCGCGCTGCCGCCCTCCCTCACGCTGACCGACGACCCCCCCGGAGGCACTGACAGGACCGGAGGAGTTACTGAGGGAGGGAGGGAGGGAGGGAAGGAAGGAGGGAAAAAGGGACAGAAACAGGGATAGAAGGAAGGAAGGAGGGAGGAACAGAAGAAGGGAAGAAGAGAAGGAGGGAGGGAGGAAGAGAAGGAGGGAAGAAGAGAAGGAGGGAGGGACAGAGGGAAGGAGGAAGGAAGAGAAGGAGGGAGGGAGGGATGAAGGAAGGAAGGAACAGGAAAGCCAGTGAGGAAGCATGTTGACACGTTTTTATTGGACACTTAAGTGGCGGTCCTGCTTCCTGGGGAATGTCAAAGTCGATGTTCTCTGGCGTGTGCCGGCCTCAAGGTCACCCTCACGCCCCCATCCATCCAAGCATCCATCCAAGCATCCATCCAAGCACCCATCCTGCCAGCAGACCGTTTGAAACAGGAGCAAAAAGAAGCCGCAGAGACTGAGGAGAAAGCCAAGGGAGGAGACGGAGAGAGAAAGATAGCCTGCTAGTGGAGATAGAGAGGTGGGGGAGCGACTTGAAAGAATTGAGACAAATGAAGGAATCAAACCGGACAGACACCCTGAACCCTGATGGAGGGAAGGAGAACGTTTGAAGGGAAGGAAAGAAAGAGTAGAAGAAATGCATCTTTTCCCCGGGGAGATGAGAAGAGGGAGGAATCACAGGGTGCTGACGACTGTCCTCACAGGGGAGGGAGGGAGGGGGAGGGAGGGAGGGAGGGAGGGGAGGAGGAGGGACATCCTCACCCACAAGATCTGACTGCTAAACCAAGAGCACGTGTGTGGATGTGGCCACTGAAGACTTGTGGGGGGTAACTAATAACATTGTTGCTTCCTCCTCTCTGTCCTCGTCAGATAAATCACATCCACTTGCTGCGCCACAGACAAGATTGGAGAAAGTGATATTGGATTTATGTTATGGCAGTCCTGATTGACTCATTCATGAGGCTGCTTTGATTAATAATCAATCTAAGTAATAGTGATAAATATTCAGTAAGTGCCTTCAGGGGAATTCGGCATGCAGTTGACACAGAGGAGGAAGCTGTTAGAGAACATTTTCGAACTTACTGGGAGATCAACAGTTAGGTAGCGTTTATGCTGTGCACACAAGTCACATTCAGTGACACTAACTCGTGAGAAGAGGAACCTTTAACAGCAGTTGTTTGTGAAAAGACTCCTGAGATTGTGGAATTCGCAGTATACATTTCCAGAAGCTTCTATCAGTTTCTCTGGAGGCTTCTGTCACAGGGCTTACCGCTGTTCTGGGTGATGTTGACATCCACCCTGAGTTCTGGCACTCTGCTTCCGGGAAAGTTAGCCACACAGCTGTAGGTAGCCAAGTCTCTAAACTTCAAGTCCACTATCTCCAGACTGCTGGTTCCAGGGGGCATGTCCGGGTCACTCCGTAGCACGATGAGGCTGTCCGAGGTGGAGATGGGGACGCCGTTCTTGAACCAGGTGTAGTTGACCTTGTCCTGCGGCTGGGCGTCTACGTGGCAGGACAGCTTGAGGTCACGTCCCATCTGGATGCTCTCGCTGTCCTTGTTGGAGTCTGGGGTGATCTGGAAGGTCAGGTTAGTCATGCCTGGAGGAGGAGCAGAGGGGAGGAGAGAGGGGGAGTAGGAGGTCAGGAGAGGGGAGAGGAGGTGAGGAGAGAGGGGAGTAGGAGGTGAGGGGAGAGAAGGAGCAGGAGGTGGGGGGAGAGGAGGAGTAGGAGGTGAGGAGGATTAGGAGGAGAGGAGAGAGGAGGAGTAGGAGGTGAGGGGAGAAGGGAGAGGAGGAGTAGGAGGTGAGGAGAGCATAAGAAAGAGGAGGAGAGAAGAAAAAAGGAGAACAGTCGAAGAGAAAGATAAGAGAACCGAGGGAGGGAGGGAGGGAGGGAGAGAGGGAGGGAGGGAGGGAAAAGATGAATCACTTTGCTGGATCATACATTTACATTTCGATACTGTGGCGCACTGTTCCAGTCCTTCTGAAGACAGCAGTAGCGGTTCCCTTCTCAGTAGAGCAGGGAAGAGCCCTTGTGTTCACTGGACTAGCAGCTGGCCAGCATATGGTTAATGAGCTTGCTAACTAACTTCCAAGACAAGGATAGCCTCGTGTCACCACAGGTGCCTGGCGTCCTTGGAAGGCACCTGGGCTTGTGTGTGCGCTCCCTCGCTCGCTCGTGAGTGTGTGTGTGTTTGAAGAGGATGATGTGTGTGTGTTTCCCCGCTCTGCATAAGTGTTCGGGCACATTACCAAGGAGGGAAAACACAAACAGCTCATTCTAGCAGACACAGCCCACTCTAATTACTTCCACTTAAGTCCAATTAATTTGAGTAAATAAAAATGATTAAACGGGATAAAAATAGCCAGAAAGGCCACCGAATGATGGCTTTTGTTTAATGGCAGGTTATTACAGGGACATACTTAACCTCTGATTCTGACATGGTTGCATAGCGACAGAGCAAATCATAGATCAGTCAACACAAAGACTCCAGTGCGCACACACACACACAAACACACACAAACACACACACACAGTCAGGCGCACACACACACAAACACACACACACAAACACACACACACACAGTCAGGCGCACACACACACACACACACACACACACACACTCAGGCGCGCACACACACACTCTGGCGCACACATGCGGAGACACACAGACTCATTTACATGCTCATGCACACTTACATGTAGAATTGGAAAGCTGTTCTTGAGTGTGTAATTAGTCCCAGTGAACTTGTTAGACAAATGGAGGAGAACACAGCGGGCAAACACACCTGGCATACACCACAACACACACACACCACAACACACACACACAACAACACACACACCACAACACACACACCACAACACACACACAACACACACCACAACACACACATAAACAATCCCAAACACACACACACACCACAACACACACACACACAACCCCAAACACACACACTACAACACACACACACACACACACACACACACATACTTCTCACGAGTAGATTGACGTTTTTCTTGGCAGGGTTTCCCACGTTGTTGACAGCAGTGCAGTTGTAGAAGTCTGAGTCGTCGGGGGTGACGGAGCGCAGGGTCAGCGAGCGTTCCCTGATGATGGCGTTGGTGGGCAGCTTCCTGGGGTACCGCGACCACGTCACCTTGGGAACGGGGAAGCCAGACGTCACCTCGCAGGACAACGTCACGTTCTGCCCGGGGTCCACCACCAGGGTCTCGTTAACAGACAGCCGCAGAGCAGGGGGAGCTGGGAAAGAGGAGTACAGAGCAGAGGTCAGAGGTCATCCTGGGGTCAATGCTTCAGTTGATTAATTAAGGGTCGTCGTGATGAATCAGCACTGTTGGTCTCCAGTCAAATTTGCTTTGATGTGGAGGGAGTATTCAGTTCAGGACTGTTCGTTCATCTTTCATGCTTTTGACACAAACTTGTTGCGCAACTGACCTAACGGGAAAAACGAGGAGAATGACCTGAAATCCAGTACGGACTGAACACGGGCGGAAAAAGAAAAGACCTTCAGACAGAGATCGATAGTAGCTCAAGTCTTTGGAAATGCAGAGGGCAGGCCAAGGAAGAGGAGGACAGGACGCTGTACAGAAGCCAGAGGAGGAGAAGAGAACACATTTGTGCTTTGTGAAAGAAAAAGGGCAGCTCAAATGGGGCATTAATCATCGTCGCTGCACCGATGGAATGCACACACACATTCTATCCCACCACTCCACCCACCACACACACACACACACACACACAGACACACACACACACACTCACACACACACACAGGCACACCACCTTGAAAGTGAAAGACATGGCTAAAGCTGGAAACTACTTTTGAGTGAAGTACCGCTTTTTTTCGGACGCGAAACTTTCCTCGCTCGGGAGGAAACTTTGTGCTGGATGATCATTCTGTGTCACGGGAATTCTGGGTAGCGAATCCACGAGCCAATGACTTCCTGTGGATGTCATGTGTTGAGGCAACACTGAACAGGAAGCCATCTGCACCGTTTGAAAGTGTTGCATTCGCTTCCAGAAAGAAGAAGGCAAAGGTTGAAACTGATTAAAAGCGCCATCATTAACTGTCCTAATGCGAGGTACTTTTTCGTGAACTTCTCCCCCTTTTTTCGAGAATATAAGCAGATCTGTGTTTGATCTCTTGCACATGGACTGATCTGTTGCCATCAAACTAATGGCTCACTTCGATACGATGCAGTTATGAACAAGCTTGGCAGGAGCAGCCTGTTCCATTTCCCTACAACAAACGTCAAAAGTATTTTCTACCACTTCTCACCCAAAAAAAATGCATCAGTCGCGATGAGACCGGAGTCGGAATCAAACATCTCTTTTCCAGACCTCCATCCTCTGCTTACGCAAGCTTAGTTTGTCCGTGTCATCGTTCAGCTAGCTGGCTGCCTCGTATACGTGGTCATTCAGCCGCCCAGTGGATGGATGTGATTGGATGGGCGGTTGTGGTGGGGTCAAAGGTCGAGGGTGTGGTAGGTTTGTCTGAGACAGAGTCAGTGACAGGTGACAGAGTGAGCAGGAACATGAGTCATACTGTCCCTTGCTCCAGCTCGTCCACTTCAATCCGAGCGGATTTCTAGGGGGCAGAAGGTGGTCTGAACACAGGCTGTCGAATTCTGACTGGGAGGTAATCCTACCCTAAGACCTCACACACACACAACAAACACACACACAAACACACACACATACACACACAAAACACATAACACCTCACACACACACACACACACACACACACACACATTACACACACCACATATACATCACACCACACATAGCACACACACAGTACACAACATACATTACATCATACAGATACATACACACACACACACACAAACACACACATCACAGCACACACACACACTCCAAACAGAATCTATTCATTGGTCTTAAGGGACTTCATTGCTCCCTCTCATCTAAAAGCTCTTGTTTCAAACAGATTCATTCAACGAGTAATGAAGAAAAGCAGTGTGGCGGCGCTCAAACACAACATGGCATTCTATCTATCATCTGTACGGCACTATCTATCATCTTATCACACATCTCATCACACACACACACACCACACATAACTTTACACATCACACACCCACATCACCGAAACACTACACAACACACACACACACATCTATCTATTCTACACACACACACACACACAACACTATTCACACACACGCTTTTTTTCTCTATATTGAACACACATCAGAATTTTGGCTTAGCTCATTTCGTCTGCCTTTCATTGCTACGATAATTAATATTCCTTTCATTTGAAAATAGAAAGAGTCTGGCTTTCAGCAACTGTACTGTAATCATTAAATCTCCACAGCTTTCTTTGAATTTACACACAAAAGTAGCCGAGAAAATGACCCTTATTTCATAGAAAATGCACACAGTGTACATTAAGTTCACTCCATCCTTGTTTAATGGCCTCCTGCTGAAATAAACAATGGAATACTTGTGTTCACGCCGAAGTAACGAAACCTAATCAGCATAGCGCCAATCTGCGGGTGTGCCGTCCAGATAAGAGAGCTCCAGTGGGGGTGGTCTCTTGTTAGCTCTCCTCCACACCTCCGACTCTAAGCCCTCCACCTGCACACACCGACGGTGGGACCGGCCATTAGACGGAACAAACGACAGCCGCCCTCGCCCAGTCTGCTCTGAGCCAGCGGGGGAGGAGAGGCATGTGTCTGGCCACTGTGCCACACACACACACGTGCAACCAACACACACACCGCCGCACGCCATGCACACACACACACACACACACACGCATGCACACAACAACCACAACACACACGCATGCACACACACACACCACACTCAGCAGACACGCGTACTACAGTTTAATGAGAGCCATGCTTCAACCCCCGGAATTAGAGACGCCACCCCACACAAGCTCTCCTCTACTCCAGAGACCGAGAGATGCCCACTGCTTCATTCTCTCCCTGTCCACCTCCCCTCTCTCTGTTCTCCCCTCCTGCCCTTTCTCTCTCTCTCCCTTCCTCTCCCTCCCCAGCCTGTCTGTCTCCCTCTATCTCCCTCCCCTCTCTCTCCCTCCCTCTCTGTCTCTCTCTCTCCCTATCCCTCTCTCTCCCTCCCCTCCTGCCTCCCTCTCTCTCTCTCCTTCACCTCCTGTCTTCTCTCTCCCTCCCCTGCTCTCTCCCTCCCTCTCTGTCTCTCTCTCTCCCTCCCTCTCTGTCTCTCTCTCTCCCCTCTCTCTCCCTCGCCTCTGCTGATCTCTCTCCCTCCCTCTCTGCTCCCTCCGCTCTCTGTCTCTCTCTCTCCCGTCCCTCTCTCTCCCCCTTTCTCTGTCTCTCTCGCCTCCCTCTCTGTCTGGACTCCTCCTCTCGTCTCTCTCTCCCTCCCCTTCTCTTCTCCCTGCGCCCTCCTCCTCTGCCTCCCTCTCTCTCCCTCCCTCTCTGTCTCTCTCTCTCCCTCCCCTCTCTCTCCCTCCCCTCTCTCTCCCTCCCTCCCTCCCCTCTCCCTCTCCCTACTCTTCCTCTTCTCTCACATCCTCAGAAGCCCCATGTCGCTGGGCTGTTTTATGTATTTTCTAGTTTTGTTTGTGTGGAGAGCTGTTCTGAGCTGCAAACACTGATTTGCACAACAAATAAAACACAAACTCCCAAGAACAGGAAAGGGCAAAGAGGAGAGAAGGGGAGGAGGGAATTATAGCTGCAATTTCCTGTGGAGGCAGAAGCTTCACAAGCTCTGGGATCAGACAGAACTTGTCCCAAAGTAATGGGATTGATATGTATTAGCAAGGTTTACAGGGTAGGAGACATGTGTCAACACCTGAAATGTCTCTCTCACTCTCTCTTATTCTGCTCTATCTCTTTCTCTCCTCCCTTCGTCTCTCTCACTCCCTCTTGTTCTCTCCCTCCCTCCCTACTCTCTCGTGTCACTCTGCCTCTCTCTTTGCTCTGTCTCTTTCTCTCTCCTCTTCCCGTGAAGCAACAGGTGATGGGGGAAAGTTTATTAGAAGAGGAGAAAGAGAAGGAGAGACGAGGGCGATAACAGTGACAGCGAGGAATTGAAGGAGGACAAAAAGGCAAAGTAATAGACAGGCTGAAAGAACCAGAAAGATAGATGAGGAAAGAGGGGAAGAGGAAGGGGAAGGAAGGAAGAGAAGAAGGAGAGGAGAGGAGAGGAGGGAGGCGGGAGGAGAGGAGAAAGAAGGAGAGGAGGAAGAGGAGGGAGAAGTGGGAAGAGGAAGGAGGGAGGAGAAGAAGAGGAAGGAGAGGAGGGAAGGGGGAAGAGGAAAGGAGGGAGAGTGGAGAAGGAAGGAAGGAGGGATGGAGGGGAGGGGGAAGAGGAAAGGAGAGGAGACGAAGGAGAGGGGGAAGAGGAAAGGAAAGGAGGAGAGGGGCAGAGTCTAAGTCTACTTCCCCTAAATCAACCTGAAAGGGCCACCAGACAACAGTCATTAGATCATTTAATAGTAAGTTTACCAGCTCTCATTACTGATTAATAATTATCCCTACTTAACAATGCCAAAGAATAAATAGCTCTAATTATTATAACAATCTACTTTTAAAGGAGGGTGAATCTAATGAACACCTACTGTGTTGTACTTTGACAAATATACACTCACCAACTGAGTTGTTTAGCATCAAGTTACACAAAGCCATGCAGCAAATAGATCATTAGCACGATTGATCACCAAATTACTTCCTGACACGAAGTTGCGCTATTCGTAATTATCGCGTGACTCTGTCTCTTGGGGGTTTCTGAATGTCGAGGTGTCACTTTCGTTTCCAAAGGGACGGAGGGTAGGTGTCTTACAGCGTAGATTATAGCGGTCGTTTTGGACATTGTTGACACCGGAAAACTGTCAACATTAAGCGACTCACGTGAATAAACACATATTAACGCAAAGGGAAAATAAGCTGCTGTGCTGATCCTAATGTGAGTCACAACGTCTGTAAAAGATGCTCGTCACGCGAGGGTGTCCAGTGGAATCTACCCACCGAGGAACAGATTACCTGGGAGAGGAGAGCAGGTGAATTAGCTGTGTAAACTTGTTGTGAACTTTGTCTGTGCTGTCACTTCTTAGTTTTAGACTCCATTAAAGATTCGATTTCTCTCATTTTCTCTTTTCTTTCTCCTTTCCCCCCTCATCTCTCGTGATTCTCTTCTATGTATTCACAATGTGTCTTCTCTCCTCCTATTCGTCTGGTCTCTCTCTCCTCGTATCTCGACAAATGTTCATTCTCTCTCATTTTCTTCTCTTCTCTCTTCTCTCATCTCTCTCTTCTTCTGTATCTCTCAAATGTGTTCTCTCCCTTCATTCTCTCTCTTCTGTCCTCTTTTCTCTCTCGCTTCTATCTCTCTTCTCTTTTGTCGGTCGCAGTGTGATCTTCTCTGTACACACAATCACAAACACGTTCATGCTCTCTCTCCAAGTGTATTTCATCCATTCAGTTCCATCTCTCTGCCGTAATTCTCCTCCGTCGAGACTAACAACACTTGCTACCCAGCATTATTGTGAAGGCATAATGAGAAAAGCATAGAAATCAATACAGGATATATCTCTCTCTCTCTCTGCCTGCGGATTTACACCCAGGAAAGGTTCCTTACGCGTGTGAAGAACTCTAAATCACTGAGGGGGAAAGGAAGGCTGTGGTAGGGATGTTTGTGGAGGCTGGGGCTGAGGCTGGGGCTGAGGCTGAGGCTGAGGCTGGGGCTGAGGCTGGGACTGAGGCTGGGTCTGAGGCTGAGGCTGGGGCTAGGGGCTGGGGCTTCTGCTAGGACTGAGGCTGAGGCTAGGGCTGAGGCTGGGGCTAGGACTGAAGCTGGGGTTTGGGCTGAGGCTGGGGCTAGGACTGAGGCTGGGGCTGGGACTGAGGCTGGGGCTAGGACTGAGGCTAGGGCTAGGGCTGAGGCTGAGGCTAGGGCTGAGGCTGGGGCTAGGACTGAAGCTGGGGTTTGGGCTGAGGCTGTGGCTAGGACTGAGGCTGGGGCTAGGACTGAAGCTGAGGCTAGGACTGAAGCTGGGGCTAGGACTGAGGCTGGGGCTAGGACTGAGACTGGGGCTAGGACTGAGGCTGGGGCTAGGTCTGAGGCTGGGGCTAGGTCTGAGGCGGGCTAGGACTGAGGCTGGGGCTAGGTCTGAGGCGGGCTAGGACTGAGACTGGGGCTAGGACTGAAGCTGGGGTTAGGGCTGAAGCTGGGGTTAGGGCTGAGGCTAGGGCTGGGACTGGGGCAGTGTTCTGGGTCGCCATGGTGACTTGGACGGAGCCCCCAACACTCCAAGCTGGGCAATCATCTAGGGAATAGGTTGGAAGTGATTAGGGATCGACCAATTATCACCAGCTAACGGACCCTGTTAAGGCACCAGCCCAGCTGGGAATTAAGGGCTCAATCATGCATTGAGATGGCTATTTAACTAGCTGTTTAACAGCCTGGCGCTGGTGGTAGACCTTAGGTCAACTAGGGAGGGTGGGGGGAGGGAGGGTGGGGTGGGTGGGTGGGAGGGAGGGTGGTGGGTGGGTGGGAGGAGGGTGGGGTGGGTGGGTGGGGGGGAGGAGGGTGGGGTGGGTGGGTGGGGGAGGAAAAGGGGGAGGGAGGGAGGGAGGGAGGGAGGGGAGGCCTACAAGGACGGGGAAGGAATGAGAGGCTGAGAGGGGAGGGAGGCCGAGAGGGGAGGGAGGCTGAGAGAGAGACAGACACAAACACACACAACACACCACACACACCACACAGAAGCTTGATACAACACACACACACAGCAACTGTTCAGGGCATGGCAAGTGGATATCTCTCTGCAAACTGAAGAGCTCAACTTCGAGGGGCTGTTGATCTACAAAAGTCAAGGACCCTCCTCTCAGGGTTCACCCTGGAAGAGAGGGGGACAGGGAGGCGGTGGAAGGAGGGGACGGGAGGCGGTGGAGGAGGGGACAGGGAGGCGGTGGAGGGAGGGGGGGGCATGGGACGGTGGAGGGGGGGGGTTAGGGCTGAGGCTAGGGCTGAGGCAGGGGCTAGTGTGTTCTGGGTCGCCATGGTGACTTGGACGGAGCCCCCAACACTCCAAGCTGGGCAATCATCTAGGGAATAGGTTGGAAGTGATTAGGGATCGACCAATTATCATCAGCTAACGGACCCTGTTAAGGCACCAGCCCAGCTGGGAATTAAGGGCTCAATCATGCATTGAGATGGCTATTTAACTAGCTGTTTAACAGCCTGGCGCTGGTGGTAGACCTTAGGTGCACTAGGGAAGGGGTGGGTGGGAAGGGAGGGTGGGGTGGGTGGGTGGGGGGGAGGGAGGGTGGGGTGGGTGGGTGGGGGAGGAGGGTGGGGTGGGTGGGTGGGGGGAGGGAGGGTGGGTGGGTGGGTGGGGAGAAGGCTGGAGGGGTGGAGGAGGGCGGGAGGGAGGGAGGGGAGGCTGCCTAGGTAGTTGAGGAGACGAGACCTTGGATGGCCCCTATCAGGGGTCGGTTAAGGTCCGAACAAAGTGAACGTACAGAACAACCTTACAACACACAACCACAACCACAACCAACTAACACCAAAAAAAAAACACACACACAGCATGGCAGTGCATATCTCTCTGCACTGAGAGCTCAACTCGAGGGGCCTGTTGATTCTACAAAGTCAAGGACCCTCTCCAGGGTTCACCCTGAGAGAGGGGGACAGGGAGGCGGTGGAGGAGGGGACAGGGAGGCGGTGGAGGAGGGGACAGGGAGGCGGTGGAGGGAGGGGGGGGCATGGGACGGTGGAGGGGGGGACGGGGGGTCCTGATCTAAGCCTCACACAGGCAATGTTTTTTTTAAGGGAAAGCTGGTTTTGCTCTGTCACTTACCAGAACAAGCCCAACCAAATCCCAGGCCAGGATTATGACATAAAAATCAATTTATCCTCTTGTACTCTCTGGCTGTGAATCACCGTTGATGGCATGACCTACTTGGAAGAATCTAATCTAGCAGTGATTGACGCTACAAGGACAATACTGCTGTCGGCTCCAGGTGTGCGGGAACACACACACATACACACACAGTCTCTCACAGCACACACACAAACACACACGCACACACACACACACACACACACAGTCTCTCACATGCACGCACATACGCACGCACACACACACACAGTCTCTCTCTCACACACACACACACACACACAGTCTCTCACAAGCGCACAAACAGTCTTTCACATGCACGCACACACGCACGCATGCACACACACAGTCTCTCTCTCATACACACACACACACACACACACATAGTTTCTCAAAAGCGCACTAACAGTCTTTCACATGCATGCACGCACGCACACACACAGTCTCTCTCTCTCTCTCACACACACACACACACACACACATAAACACACACAGTTTCTCACAAGCGCACGAACAGTCTTTCACATGCACGCACGCACGCACACAGTCTCTCTCTCTCACACACACACACACAAACACACACACAATGAAGCAGGGAAAATGGAACACGCCAGAAGTAGGCGTGTACATATGACAGCTCTGTGCCTTGCAACTCAGACACAACAACAACAACTAAACCTTCCAAACGACTTGCTCTGTCGCTGCACTTTACTTGGGATGGAGCGCAGCCCTTTGGAAGTTTGGAGTTTGGCTTTTGACAGATGGGTAATAACACGGGGGAAGGCCAGAGGTGCTAACAGGCTAGCTTTCAGTGACAGAGCAGCTATTTACCTCTACTCTCAGGGACTGCTCCACACTTTCATTCCTCACTCCCTCCCTCCGTCTATCCTCGCTCCCTCCCTCCCTTCTCTCCTATGTCCTCAGGCAGTTCATTCATCCCTCCCCATGGCTTGGCATGACTGTGGGTGCTGTGCCAATCAACACACACACACAAACACACATAAACACACATGTATACACATGTATACATACACACAGACACATAGCAATTCACACACACACAACACACACACACGTATACATACACATGGCACACACACAGCTATTCACACGCAAACATAACACACACAGACACACACACATGTATACATACACATGACACACACATACAGCTATTCACACGCAAACATAACACACACAGACACACACCCACCATACTGATAGTCTAACTGAGTGTTAGTACCCTCATGTGTTTGCTTTCTGAAGGCCTAGACGGATCGGCTGTCTACAGGTCTCTCTGGGCAATGTCACCACAGCCAGCTCTGGATTGATCGTGTGTGTGTTTGTGTGTGTGTTTGTGTGTGTCTGTGTGTTTGTTTGTATTGATAGAAGCTCTGAGTGGGGGTATCGACCCCCCGTGGAGGAGGCGAGGTGAGGGAGGGGCCAACTCAGTCTTGCGCTCTCCACATTTTTCTTTTCTTCGAGTTCCTTCTTTTAAAAAAATGTTTTTGTCCCCTGTAAACTAGTCTCAATTCGTCCTATTCGTCCTCTCTCTTCCTCTATTCATTAGACATTCTTTTCTATTTAACCACTCTGCACCTTTCAGACGCTCCTTGCATGTAATTTACTTGGCTTTTCTGTTCTCATTCATATGGATTTTTCAATTAGCTAATTTTATATTTCTACCTCTCTCTCCCCCTCTCTCTCTCTCCCTTTCTCTACCTCTCTGTCTCTCCCTCTCTCTCCCTCCCTCTCTCCCTCCCTCCCTCTCTCCCTCTCCCTCACTCTCTCTCTCTCCCCTCTCTCTCTCTCTCTCTGTCTCTCTCTGTCTCCCTCTCTCTCTCCCTTCCTCTCTCTCTCTCTGCCTCTGCCTCTCTTGCTCTCTCTTTCTGTGCCTCTATCGTTCTTTCTCTATCTGTATATTTATCTAACAGCAAGGACATATGACAGACAGAAATGGGAAAACCTGTTTCCATATTCTTCGTACCAGTGACTTTCTGTGAACGGCATGTTTTAAGGATGGCATCTACAGTAGCTCATTAGTGCTTAGCGATTTGTGGGTTGAGATGTCAGTCTTATCGGCCCAAAGCACTCATCAAATACGAACCATGTTCTGTCAGAACACCTCGTTACGATTCTGTTTTCCACCAACAGAGAAATCAAAACAAGAAATTGAAACAAATCAATTCTTCATTCTACATTTTGTTCCTTGACATGGTTCTCATCAGATTCTGTCCTGATCTGAACAGTGGACAGCATTGTTTGTGTGTCTGTGTGTGTATGTGTGTGTGTGTCTGTCTGTGTGCTGTACTTGTAATTAGTTTTCTCCCTGGTGTGAAATGGCGATATTTGTTATCATGTTTGTTGTCCATTTTACCGTTTTATGTACATGTGTTAGATAGAGACTTCTTTTTCCCTCCCTTAATCTCAGTCCTTCTCTCTCTTCTCCCTCCCTCTCTCTCTCTCTCTCTCGCTCTCTACCTCCCTCTCTCCCTCCCTCTCTCTCCCTCACTCTCTCTCTCCCTTCCTCTCCTCCTCTCTCTCTCCCTCATTCTCTCTCTCTCCCGCCCCCTCCCTCTCTTTCTTTCTCTCTTTCCATCTGTCAGCCATCACAGACAGGAGGAGAGACTGCCCACCCCTGCCTTGCCAGCGTGTCTGGGACGTGCTCAAACATACCCTCAGTCCAATCCATTTTTTAAGAGGGCTAATTTAACAAAGGTTTAAAGGAGTAAGACAAAAACACCGACCAGGAGAGGGAAAGAAATCTTGTGATTAAGTATTAATGGAGGGTTCCTCTCCTCTCTGGCTCCTGGTATAAAGACGAACAAAACGATCTTGGGCTTCTTTCTTTTCGTACAATAGCTGGGATGATCGTTAATCTGCTCTGGTGATGGGCGGGGCTGGACTGTTAGTCCTTGGCTAGCATGCAGCTAAAGTTGCTAACCCGGCTAACCCAGCTAACCCGTCTAACCCTGCTAATCCTGCTAACCAGGCTAACCCAGCTAACCTGGCTAACCTGCTAACCAGGCTAACCCTGCTAACCTGGTTTACCCTGCTAACCCAGCTAACCAACATAACCAGGCTAACCCATCTAATGCTAACCCTGTGTTCCTCCACAACTGTTCCCCCTGTGAGAATTATTATTTTTTGATTATGCAAATCACGTCTGACCCTCCTCAGCCTGTGTCGCTATTCTCCCAGTCCTCATTCTGGCTTTGGCCTTCATTTACATCATCAATCATGGCCTTTCATGCCTAGTAAAAATATATATACACCGCATTAAAACGGAGGAAAGGATCAGTTCTCCAAGGAGCGTGACATTTGAAACTAGGAGAATGGGAGGCAGGGTAGTGAAGGAGAGTAAAAAAGATCCAGGCAGATAAAAGCACCGCTTGCCCCGCGGGGGGCTTCCAAGAGTAACTCAGCTGGGTGAGACTGACAGGGTTGTCCGCGGCAACGCCGTTACCATCGGTCCCGGCGCCACGGTCGAGAGACGGCCTGACGAGGAGGGAGACTGGCAGGAGATAACAGAGGCTCTGACAGCTGAATTAAAAGCAACAGGATTGGGATGTGCTCTGAGCCAGAGAATAACAAGGCACGCAAACACAGGGTGAGGGTCTGGGAGAGAAGGAGAGAGAGATGGACACAGAGAAGTTAAGAAAGAAACACAGGACGAGGCTCTGGGAGAGAAGGAGAGAGAGATGGACACAGAGAAGAAGTTTAGAAAGAAGGAAGTAAAGAAAGAGGGTTATCTACCTTAGGAGGAAACAGAGAGACACAGCGAGGGATACCTACGCTGTGACAGACGCAAGGAGAGACAGAAGGAGGGAGGAGAGGGGGAGGAGAGGGGGAGGAGAGGGGGAGGAGGGAAAAGAAGTGGAGGAAGGAGAGGAGGTGGAGGAGGCAAAGAATGGAATGAGACCGAGAGAAAAAATGTGTAGGAGCCATAAATAACAGGTGAGGCTCAACAAATTGACAGGAGAGAGGGGAGAGAGAGAAAGACTTTATACAGGAGAGAGGGGAGAGAGAGAAAGACTTTATACAGGAGAGAGGGAGAGAGAGAAAGACTTTATACAGGAGAGAGGGGAGAGAGAGAAAGACTTTATATAGGAGAGAGGGGGAGGAGAAAAAGTCTTTATATAGGAGAGAGGGAGAGAGAGAAAGTCTTTATATAGGAGAGAGAACATCTTTATATAGGAGAGAGGGGGAGAGAGAAAAAGTCTTTATATAGGTGAGAGGGAGAGAGAGACAGTCTTTATATAGGAGAGAGAACGTCTTTATATAGGAGAGAGGGGGAGAGAGAAAAAGTCTTTATATAGGAGAGAGGGAGAGAGAGAAAACGTCTTTATATAGGAGAGAGGGAGAGAGAGAAAGTCTTTATATCGGTGAGAGGGGGAGAGAGAACGTCTTTATATAGGAGAGAGGGAGAGAGAAAAAGTCTTTATATAGGAGAGAGGGAGAGAGAGAAAACGTCTTTATATAGGAGAGAGGAAGAGAGAGAAAGTCTTTATATAGGAGAGAGGGGGAGAGAGAAAAAGTCTTTATATAGGAGAGAGGGGGAGAGAGAGAAAAAGTCTTTACACGGGAGAGAGGGAGAGAGAAAGTCTTCATTCAGGAGAGAGAGAGAGAGGGAGAAAAGGGAGATTAAGAGGAACGAGGGAAAGAAATGGAGAGCACTGTGGAGCAAAACAAGAGACACTACCATGGAGCGAGATGGATAAATGAGTTGGAGAAAGACCAGGAGACGAGAGCAGAAGGAGTGAGTGGCAGAGGGAGAGAAGAAGGGAAAGGGAGAGGTGGAGAGGAAGAGAGGGAGGGAGAGAGGAAGGGAAAGGGAGAGTGGAGAGGAAGAGAGGGGACGAGGAGGAGGGAGAGAGAGAGAAGAGAAGAAAGGGAGAGAATGAAGGGAGAAAGGAAGAGGAGAGGTGGAGAGGGAAGAGAGGGAGAGGTGGAGAGGAAGAGAGGAAGACAAGAGGAGAGGGAGGGAGGGAGGGAGGGAGGGAGAGGGGGAGAGGGAGAGGAAGGGAGAGGGAGAGAGAGAGAGAGAGAGGGGAGAAGTAGAGGGATGGAGAAAGAGAGAAAGGGAGGAAGGGAGAGAGAGAGAAAGAGAGAGAGAGAGCAGGTGAGAGAGCAGGTGAGAGAGCGAGCGTGTGTGTGTGATAAAGAAGCAGTGACTTACCGGTGGCATTGGTGAGTCTGAAAGTGACAGAGCTGTCTGGGATGTCACATACATTGCGGACTGACACCTGACAGGTGTAGTTAGCAAAGTCCTTGAGGCGCAGGTTCTTCAGCTTCAACACCTTGGTCTCCCCCTGGAGGACAGGAGGCCCAGGTGACACAAACACACACACAGATACACACACACACAGGTACACACACAGGTACACACCTACACACACACAGGTACACTCACACACACACACACAGGTACACACACACAGGTACACACACACACATAGATGTGTGTACCTGTGTGTGTGCGTGTGTACCTGTGTGTATACCTGTGTGTGTATACCTGTGTGTGTGTACCTGTGTGTGTACCTATATGTGTGTGTGTACCTGTGTGTATAGCGACTCGTAGATGTGTGTACTTGTGTGTGTGTACCTGTGTGTGTACCTATGTGTGTGTGTACCTGTGTGTAGAGCGGCTTGTAGATGTGTGTGCGTATACCTGTATGTAGAGCAGCTTGTAGATGTGTGTGCGTATACCTGTATGTAGAGCGGCTTGTAGATGTGTGTGCGTATACCTGTATGTAGAGCGGCTTGTAGATGTGTGTGCTTATACCTGTATGTAGAGCAGCTTGTAGATGTGTGTGCGTATACCTGTGTGTAGAGCGGCTTGTAGATGTGTGTGTGTATACCTGTGTGTAGAGCGGCATGTAGATGTGTGTGTATACCTGTGTGTAGAGCAGCTTGTAGATGTGTGTGCGTGTACCTGTGTGTAGAGCGGCTTGTAGATGTGTGTGTGTGTACCTGTGTGTAGAGCAGCTTGTAGATGTGTGTGTGTGTACCTGTGTGTAGAGCGGCTTGTAGATGTGTGTGTGTGTACCTGTGTGTAGAGCGGCTT
>BROE01000010.1:2415687-2427310 GCA_036571765.1 Plecoglossus altivelis | reverse complement strand
GGGGGGGGGGTCTGCGTCACCATGACAACGTCAACAACAACGGAATGTCGCGTTCCCTCTGTGACGCTTTTACCCTGACACACAGACGATGCGAGGGGCGTGTGTGTGCGTGGGTGGGATACCGTGATAGTCGAGGCGAGTCGAATGAAAGTCTGTTGTTAAAGGTGAAAGGTCAAACTTAAGCAGATTTGAAGACTTTTTTTTGTCTTGTGTTGAACACAGGCCATCTGAAACCGCGTGCTCTGTTACCTTTCCTCAGATACCTGTGCTACCTGTGCTACCTGTGCTACCTGTGCATGGACGACCCTGTAGACGCAGGCCCGACCTGTCAGGTGACCTGAGAAAGGAATTCTGACGCCACCAGATAGCATGTGGTTAAGAATGAAGAGGAGTCCACCTTCTAGGCATGTAGTAGGTCTGCTTCTAGTGGGGCAACATGGGGGCTACCATTAGCGGGATGTTTTCGCTAAAAGGCATGCTAGCTCAGTAGTATAACAGCTTTTAAAAAATGCTAGTTATTCTCAGAATGGAGTAAAGGCATCTATCACAATAAAAAGCAAAACACGCACCAGACATACTATCGCGATTCATTGAATCGCTTAATTATACGGCGCATTCTAACACATCATGTAAGAATGGTCTTCGCGTTATGTTAGAATAAGTAAGTCTCAAAGCGAAACCGCGAATCATCAGCCTATTCTCGTGTAATTTGCGAGGAAGATAAAACCGCGTTGGAGACTGCGCCGCTGTGCTGCATGTAAGGTTCATTAAGTCGATGTATGTACACTGCGCTCTGCTTGGATTAAAGAGAGTCAATGTCTCATTAAAATGCCTTGGCTTCCCAACACTGCATTGCTTTCGCCGTGGGTCTTCTCAGCCACTCAATAGTCATGCATCACCGCGAGTCATTAACACACACACACACACACACACACACACACACACACACACACACACACACACACACACACACAGCTTCTCTGAAACGCAAGTTGTCCTAAACCAAAACACACACCAGGACGTAACGTGTCTCACACACAAAACGCGACCATGCCGTACACATGGGAAAAATCCGCAAACACTCAAGACGCGCGCGCGCGCACGCGTGCATCTTTGCGTTTCTATAGATCTCGCGGACACAATGGGACGAGGGGAAACGAGCACTGAACCCAAACACATCAGAAACTCCCTTTCACCGCTTTAAGAAAAGAGTTTACTTTTAAATATGCATAACTAAGAAGCACCGTGAGCGAAGGCTGTCTGCCTTTCATTGCATCTGTTATCTGCAGGACATAATTTGCCTCCATTGAATGTGATGGTAATGCATTTCATCAGATAAAGTTGTATAATTTCCTTCGACAATTGCTTTTTCCAGCCTTAGAGCCATACTTTCAGCGAGGCAAGTTAGGAGTTCTGTAGGTAAGGGAGTGATCTGAATACAATCTATGCTAATATCACCACTGAATAAACTTATATTTGGTGTGAAAAGGAAGGCTGTAATGAAATGTGGTCATGATATTCTCTGAATATTAAACAGGAATTTCTCATCTCCGCTGGTTCTCAGTCTAATTTTGGAGTCTGATGTAAAGTCACGTGCTCGGACACGCATAGTGTATGACACACTGATGGGAGAGAGGAGAGAGAGAAAGAGGAGAGAAAGAGGAGAGAGAGACAGGAGAGAGAGAGAGGAGAGAGAAAGAGGAGAGAAAGAGGAGAGAGAAACAGGAGAGAGAGGAGAGAGAGAGAGAAAGAGAGAGAGAGAGGAGAGAGGGAGATGGGGAGAGAAAGAGGAGAGAAAGAGGAGAGAGAGACAGGAGAGAGAGGGAGATGGGGAGAGAAAGAGAGAGAGAGAAAAGAAACCTTTGCATGAAACATCCTTGGAAGAAAGAAAAAAGAAAAGAAAATGTTACCGCATCAATATTTCATTTAGAACGTGTCCAGTTGGCCTGTCTATAAAAATGTCTGTGGATATATGATGGTTTTCTAACTGCATTAAAGGGAGATGTTTAATGATTTAAAGATACATAACACGCTCAGTGCACGTGTAGTAAAGCATCCTGACTGGTTATTTTGTTGCACAGACTGTGCATTCTGTTGTTTCACTTCTCATTTGACTCTCTCTCTCTCTCTCTCTCTCTCTCTCTCTCCATATCTCTCTCTCTCCATCATCTCTCTCTCTCTCTCCATATCTCTCTCTCCTCCTCCATAGCGCTCCTCCCTCCTCTCTCTCTCTCCATATCTCTCTCTCTCTCTCTCTCCATATCTCTCTCTCTCTCTCTCTTTCTCTCTCCATATCTCTCTCTCTCCATATCTCTCTCTCTCTCCATATCTCTCTCTCCATATCTCTCTCTCCATATCTCTCTCTCTCTCTCTACATATCTCTCTCGCTATATCTTTCTCCATATCTCTCTCTCTACATATCTCTCTCTCTCCATCTCTCTCTCTCTCTTTCCATCTCTCTCTCTCTCTTTCATTCTCTCTCTCATTCCCTCATTCTCATTCTCTATCTATCTCTCTCATTCTGTCTCTCTCTCACACACACACACACATTCTCTCTCTCTCTCGCATTCTCTCTCTCTCTGAGAGAGCTGAGAGAGACCACACGGAGAGAAGGAACACAAACACTTAGTCTTTCATCCGCCCACCTGTGGAGACACATTTTTACCTGGATGGAAACCCTGACATAAGCCCCTACTGAGAGCACCACTCTATACATGTGCAGAGTTGTGAGAGCTTCATTGTGTTCTTGTCCTTGGGTGAGGTGCAGCTTCAGAACACAGCTTCAGAAATCTACACCTACATATTCTATGTCAGTCTATACAATTTGTACTGTGGGGTTTTCCCGTATATACAGCAGTGTATATATAGAACTGGATGCCTGATGTTGTTGTCACAGTTGGAGCTCAGCTTCAGTCTAGAACCACTCAGAGAAGGACCTCTGGAAAGACCAGCGTCTCTGACAGAGCAGGGACCTCTGGAAAGGCCAGCGTCTCTGACAGAGCTGGGACCTCTGGAAAGACCAGCATCTCTGACAGAGCAGGGACCTCTGGAAAGACCAGCGTCTCTGACAGAGCTGGGACCTCTGGAAAGACCAGCATCACTGACAGAGCTGGGACCTCTGGAGAGATCAGCGTCTCTGACAGAGCTGGGACCTCTGAAAATACCAGCGTCTCTGACAGAGCAGGGATCTCTGGAAAGACCAGCGTCTCTGACAGAGCAGGGATCTCTGGAAAGACCAGCGTCTTTGGGAGATGTTTAGCAGACCAGGGTCTCTGACAGAGCTAGGAGATGTTTAGCAGACCAGGGTCTCTGACAGAGCTAGGAGATGTTTAGCAGACTGACACTATGAAAGTTTCATGGCAAGCGAAGCTTTTTTTTCCATGTCAGCACCCTGTGACAGGAGAGGGCATGCTGGAGACTGGCTCTTCAGTTTGTGTGTGTGTGTGTGGTGTGCATGCAGGTTTGTGTGTGTTTGTGGTGTGCATGCAGGTTTGTGTGTGTGTTTGTGTGTCTTTTTCTGTGCAAGTTACCACTGGTTACCATGGAGGAGAGGAAATTAAATCTAAAAGATAGAATACTTGCAAATGAAAAAAAAACACGTTATTCCTGGTCCGGTGTGGAGAGAGAGAGGGGAGAGTGGGGCTGTAAATATTGGATGAGAACATGACTGTGTTTACTGTTTACTGCTTAAACACTTGACCTTGGTCACTGAGATTTGAACCACTTATTATTTGTAAGATTTGGCCTTTGTAGACTGAACGAGCACACGCACAAAAACAAACCACTACACACCAACACCACTACAACCACAAGACTACACACACACACACACACACACAGAAGCAGCAGCTGGGTGGACAGGATGAGATGGTGTGAGAGGCCATTGTCCCTCGCCTTTATCCAGAACTCAGAATCTACCAAACACACACAAACACACACAAACACACAAAAACGTCAGGCTGAAATCGTCTAAGTGACACACCTCCTCTCCTCCCCTTCCCTCCCCTCGTCTCTCCTCTCCTCTTCTCCCCTCTCCTCGCCTCTCTTCTCCTCTCCTCTTCTCCCCTCCCCTCTCCTCTCCTCCTCTCGCCTCCTCCCCTATCCCCTCCCTCTTTTCTCTCCTCCCCACTCACATTTCACAAGTTCCTGTCAGTTCTAAAAAAGCGGCCCTTCCTCTGCCCTTAAGGCCCTCTGGCGACACAGTCTACCCTAATTGGCTAGCCAGGAGGTGGTGGGGTGTGGGGGTGGGCTCTCCTGCAGCCATGCTAGAGCGTGCGCAGGAGAGCAGCACGGTCAAGTTTGACAACCGACTGCTCCTTTCGTGACTCAACCAGCTGCCATAGTTAGGATCAGACAGAAAGGTCATAGCTCATGTTTTCTACCTGCCTGTTTGTCTCCATCTCTCTCTCTCCCTCTTGTCTCTCTTTCTCTCTCTCTCTCCCTCTCTCTTTCACTCTCTCTCTCTCCCTCCCTCTCTCTCTCACTCTCTCTCCCTCTCCCTCTTGTCTCTCTCTCTCCCTCTCACTCTCTTCCTCTCTCTCTCCCTCTCTATTTCTTTCTTTTTGTGGCTTTCCCCCACTCTCTCACTGTGTGTGTCTACCCCGTGTGTGTGCGTTTCTCCCCATGTGTGTGTGTGTGTGTGCGTCTCTCCCCATGTGTGTGTGTGTGTGCGTCTCTCCCCACGTGTGTGTGTGTGCTCCCCTCATTCCCATTCCGTGCCACAATCTGCACCTCTCTGTGGTGTGTCTCCTCCAGGACAAAGATGCTGTTGTGAGAGGCAGAGTGTAAGGGCAGCGACTAATGAGAGGTGGCGTGAACACAACACACTGCAGCCTAGCTTGCTGCCAGCTCAATACACACACACACACACGCGCATACCTCCAGTCTGCACCATACACTCCATATTCTAGATATATACCGTTGACAAAATACCAGTATAGATGACGAAGATGTTTTAAATCTTTTCAGACAAGGAATTCGATTTTTTTTAAACAAGTAAAGTAAAGACAGAAAGATTTTAAAAGCAGGAACAACACTGTTACGATCAGTTTAACATGTGGTCTGCGAGCTACTTCCCAATTGGTCTTACAGTTCTTTGTCGCGTCAATGACGGCGGGCTTGTGAGGGTGCAGTTTCTTTACCGCTCCTCATCAACCTCCCTGCTCTTCTTGACATCCTGACTCTCCGGCCTTAGCTCTCTCTCCGTTCATCTCTCCCTCCTCTCTCATCTCCACTCCCCCTGCTCTCTCCCTCCTTGACACTGGACATATCTCTCCATCCTCTCATTATCTTTATCTCTCTCCCTCCCTATCTTCCTCCCATCCTCCTCAACTCCTCGAGCGCTCCTCTTCTCGCTGCGGTGGACCCTTATTGTTTCTTCTGTGATGCAACCTCATATACTTATTCGTAGGGACAATACGCGAAGAGGCGCCTACCTTATGCATTCTTCTCCTCCTCTACTCTCTCTATTGCTGTTGATGTGCTGTACTCTTTTGGTTCTTTGTGTGCCTCGGTACCTTCTCTCATCATCTGGCTCCTCTCATCCTAAAATTAGCTCTCTCTCAGCCCTATCAGCTCAACGTAAAACGGCGTCGTAACACCCCTCATTTTAATCTACCTTCCTCTCCTTCTACGACGCTCCATCGTTCCTCTACCGACCTGCATCTCTCGTGCATTCTCGCTCCTCTGACCGATTCTGCGTGGCATATATCTCATTCTTCGTCCCGCTCGCCTCCCTATCCTCTCCCCTCTATCTCCTGTGCCGAAAGTGTGCTTCTAGCATTCGCGTACTCTCATATATCCTATCCAGGCTATGAGGTTTATCGCGAGAGTTGTCAATATATACAAGTTAATATATGATATCTCCTCCTCGGCCCTGTGCCTTCTCGTTACATCTAATTATCAGTCCTCCTGTCGTCGCTATATCACTCTCTTCTCGCTGCGCTCTCAAACTGCTTCTCTCGTCTCACAGCTGAATACTATCTGTGAACAAATCGTCATGGCCTGTCGAGCGGAAAATGAATCAAGGATTTAGTGGTAGAAAACACAGCAGACAAAAAGAAAGTGTAATAAGGTACCTAAAACTCACCGGTGTGTGTGTACAAAAAATGGAAAAATAGGCTCCCGTCCAAGTCAGTATTGGTTATCCTCAACTGCGCTTGTGTCAGAATCTGCCTGATTTACCTCAACGACGCCCCCAACACTGACTCACGCCACAGATCGAGGGACCACGAAGGAAGTCTGATCAGACACGCAGTGCGTCTGCAGGAGACACGACAGGAGGTGCAAGGACACGAGGATGTCTGCATGTGTGTACAGAGCATCCCTGGAGACTGAGCGACGGGGGAGACCTTGAGTGATCCTGATCGCAGTCTACTTTTGCCTCTCAACGATGGCTGCAGGCGAGACTGTTTGACTTGTGTGTGTGTGATTGGGCACTTCGGTGTGGGGCTGTGGTTGTGTGTCAAATCAGCGAGATGAGGACGCGAGAGGGGTTAGGGAGGGGTAGGGGGTGTTGAGGGCCAGTTGGGGCCTCTGACCTGGCCCCTGGCTCAGGGGGACAGTGGTGACAGTGATGACAGGCAGCAGCGCGGGGCCCCTAGACTCCAAGTGTGCTTCTCAACATGGTGTGGACCAGCTGGAGTAAGCAGTGCTTCTGCTTCGAGCCAGGCAGGCTGGAGGTGTTCTGCTACGAGTCAATTCATTTACCTGGGCTCATACACCAACACCCACGGTTAGATCTCCTCCCCCATTAAGGGGAGGGCGGAGGCATGTTTAGCACTTTAGATCCAGCTAGTTTGATAAAGCAGAGGTCGCTAGGGGACCCGCACACCTGATCAGCATGACTTCCTACTCTCATTGGTTCTTACCAACTCCGCCCATATCCCAGTTCTGCGGGGTGTAACTATAATTGAGGTACGTTGCGGGCTCGTTTTTGAGTTTTGTTGTTAAATAAGATAGATACGTTTTGAATATCAAGGATTTCCCTTGTAGTATTATTGTATGGAAAGTATATCGAATGATGATAACATTTTTTTTCCTGGTGTCCTTTTCGATTTACATCACCTTGCCCTCTAAAACAGAGATCTTCAGAGTTATAGCAGCTCAACAACCCAACAACAGTGTGAACTGTTTTGGAGACCAATTGTCCTTTTTGTGAGCTTTTTTGGTTGGGCTCCGGAGGAGTATCCTCTGTAGCCCCGCCTACTTCCTGGTTCACCAACGGAAGGTCTAAACATAACCCAAACAGGGATGTAGTTCCTCTAAACACCCCTACACCAGATACTCCTGGAGAGCTCATTCCCGTCACGGAAACAATTTCGCCTCTCAATCCAATCGCGTCTTTCTCTCTTTTCTCGTTTTCTGCCCGTGAACGGAAAATGATTGGACGGCAAGTCAGGTGTTGGCCGTGGCGGTCCCGCCCACTTACACTGCACGTCTACGCGGATGGACTTGATGGCAGCCACCCCAACCCCGTTGTCGGCCTTGCAGTAGTAGCGGCCGCCCTGCTCCCGTCTGATGGAGGCGATGCGAAGGGTCTCGTTGTAGATGGTCGTCTCCTGGAACTTGTCCGAAGCGCTCCCGGCGGTCTTCGTCCATCGAACCTGAGGGGGGAGGAGGGGTGATTAGTATCAAGGATGGCAACTGCAGAGAGAGAGAGAGGGAGACAGAGAGAGGAATAGAGACAGAGAAGAAGAGAGACAGAGAGAGAAGGAGAGAGACAGAGAGAGAAGGAGAGAGACAGAGAGAGAGAGACAGAGAGAAAGACAGAGAGACAGAGAGGAATAGAGACAGAGAGAGGAAGAGAGTGAAAGAGAGAGAGAAGGACAGAGACAGAGAGAGAAGGAGAGACACAGAGAGAGAAGGAGACAGAGAGAGAGACAGAGAGAAAGACAGAGAGACAGACAGAGAGACAGAGAGGAATAGAGAAATAGAGAGGAAGAGAGCGGAAGAGATAGAGAAGGAGAGAGACAGAGAGAGGAAGACCTGGACTGATGTCACCCAGACTTGCTTGTCCCAGAGCACATCTCAAAGAGTGAGTCAAAGACACACACTTCCTGTTTAGAAACACACACTTCCTGTTCACCGTTCAACGTGCCTGATAAGGACTCTGTGCTGGTGGCCTTTACGAGTGTCGTCAAGGTCTAGTGATGGTGTGTGTGGAAGTCATCAGTCCACCACACATCAGAGCTAATGGAATCAGAGCATTCACTTCACTTGGTAACAGCCTCAATTATCTCATCAATATCGCACCAATCAGACGGCCAACACTGAAGTGAGCCTACTGACTCCATTCAAATCACTGTTCCCGTGGAAACTGACCAGAAGTTGTGGCAGGGCTTGTACACCAATCACCTCTAGTGTCTCTGTTGAACCAGGAGGCATCGCAGACACCAGCTAGCATTAATCCCTATTAACCCTTGTGTTATCAAGCTCTGCTGGATAATTAACCATGTCTCTTTATCTCAGAGGTCATTGAGGAAAAAGCTTGGGAGGTGAATGATTTCCGTGTGCGTGTATGTATGTGTGTATGTGTGCGTGTAAGTGCGTGTGCGTGTCTGTACATGTGTATATATTCGTGTGTATGTACATGTGTGTGTGCACGCGTGCATGTCTGTGTGTGTGTGTGTGTGTGCGCGTGTGCGCGTGTGTGTGTGTGGTGTGTGTGTGTGTGTGTGCGTGTGTAGGTGTGTGTTTGCGTGCGTGTGCGTGTGTGTGCATGTGTGAAAGACAGATAGTCGAAGAGAGAGCGAAAGCGGGTGGTTTAAAATCAGAAAACATTTTCTTTCCTTCTATCAACTTTGAGATCAATTTTGGTCTCTTATCCATACCATGTGATGTTAAAGGGCACACCATGTTTTGCTACTTAAGTGGAGCATGTTAAAGTATATTAGCTTAGCATCTAACCTACTTCACACATTGGGAATACAGGTTCGTAAGTCACATTCGAGATAAAATATGAGAAGAGAAGGGCAGAGGGAGAGATAAAAGGAGGGAGATGATGAGAAAGACAGAGATATAGAGGTAGTAGGATGGTACACTAGCCTCAGCAGAGAACAGGAGAAAAGAGCATTGGAAACACACAAGGGATACATGAGAGGGAGAGAAGAGGGAGGGGGAGAAGAAGGAGGGAGAGAAGAGGGAGGGAGAGAAGAGGGAGGGAGGGAGTTATAAGGGAGGGAGAGAAGAGGGGGGGAGAAATGAGGGAGAGAAGAGGGAGTTATGAGGGAGGGATTTATAAGGGGGGGAGTTATGAGGGAGGGAGAGAAGAGGGAGGGAGAGAAAAACATACTGTGAAAAGACAGAGGAATAAGACACACTAGATGTAGATGAAAGTGGAGAGAACAGAGAAGACTACTCTCTCCTGACAGGCAGAGAGACACCTCTCTCTCCCTCTCTCTCTTTCTCTCTCTCCCTCCATCTCCCTCTCTCGCTTTCTCTCCCTCTCTCCATCTCCCTCTCTCTCTTTCTCTCTCTCCCTCCATCTCCCTCTCTCTCTTTCTCTCCCTCTATCTCTCTCTTCCTCTCTCCATCTCCCTCTCTTTATCTCTCTCCCTCTCTCCATCTCCCTCTCTCCCTCTCTCTCTTCCTCCTCTGTCATCCTGTGACTCCAGCTCGCTCGCCCCTTGTGTATCCTGACTATCCTCCTGCTCTGTTGCCACAGTGAGGAGATGGAAGATCCTTGAAACCTCTTCATCCTCTTCATCTAATACACTAATCTCCTAACACACACACACGCCCCCAGTTGTTCGCATGCAGCATGAGCACACTCACACGCATGTTTGTGCACACGCGTGTGCACAGATACACGTTTACACGCTCACCGCCACCGGAACAAGCAAGAGTCACGATGCTCTTCCATTGTGACGCGTCTGCCCTCCAGCGTTCCGTGTTCCATACAGGAAAGCCTGCAGGAAGCTACACAGGAGTCCTGCAGGGAGTCTGAACTGAGAGGCAACACTCAGCACTGAGACTCAAGTAAGAGTGTTGGAGAAGGAGATGATGCGAGAGCGACGTCATGGAAACCATCTCTGGACCACGGTGTGCTGCTTTGGAGACTGAGGTGTTGACGGGACAAGTTCTATCTGTCAAATCTCGTTTCCCTGCCTGTCTGTCTACACCATCCAGCCTCCACATCTGCCTCCCTGCCTCCCTGTCTCCCTCCCTGTCTCTCTGCCTCCCTCCCTGTCTCCCTGCCTCCCTGCCTCCACATCTGCCTCCCTGCCTCCTGCCTCCACTCTGCCTCCCTGTCTCCCTCCCTGTCTCCCTGCCTCCCTGTCTCCCTCCCTGTCTCCCTGCCTCCCTGCCTCCACATCTGTCTCCCTGCCTCCCTGCCTCTACCCTGCCTCCACTCTGTCTCCCTGTCTCCCTGCCTCCCTCCCTGCCCTCCCCCCCACCCGTCTCCTCCCTCCTCCATGCTTTAATGCAGGCTTATCTATGGATAAGATCAGTTAAACGTTATTGACCTGAGGATACCAGCTGCTCATTATACAGGCTTGGTATGGATTGTTGCCATCGCAGACAGACTAAGGACAAACACCGAGAGAACACAGAGAGAGGGAGAGAGAGAGAGAGACAGTGAGATGGAGAGGGAGAGGGAGGGAGAGAGAGAGACAGTGAGAGGGAGAGAGAGAGAGACAGTGAGATGGAGAGAGAGAGGGAGAGAGACAGTAAGATGGAGAGGGAGAGGGAGAGAGACAGTAAGATGGAGAGAGAGAGGGAGACAGTGAGATGAAGAGGGAGAGGGAGAGAGAGAGTGAGATGGAGAGGGAGAGGGAGAGAGAGAGTGAGATGGAGAGGGAGAGGGAGAGAGACAGTAAGATGGAGAGAGAGAGGGAGACAGTGAGATGGAGAGGGAGAGGGAGAGAGACAGTAAGATGGAGAGAGAGAGGGAGACAGTGAGATGGAGAGGGAGAGAGAGAGTGAGATGGAGAGGGAGAGGGAGAGAGAGAGTGAGATGGAGAGAGAGAAGGAGAGAGACAGTGAGATGGAGAGAGGAAGAGAGAGAGAGAGAGGAGAGAGACGGAGAGAGAGAGGGAGGGAGAGCGGTAGAGAGAGACAGTGAGATGGAGAGAAAAGGAGAGAGACAGAGAGAGAAAGAGATACAGTGAAATGGAGAGAGAGGAGAGAGACAGAGGAAATGAGAGAGACAGTGAGATGGAGAGAGAGAGAGGGGAGAGAGACAAAGAGAGAGGGAGAGAGTTCATACAGAGAGAGAAGAGACACATGAATGGAGACGATATGAGGGTGGATAGAGAGAGAGAGAGGGAGAGAGAGAGAGAGAGAGAGAGAGATAGAGAGAGAGATAAAAGGGGGGCAGAGAGATGGGGGGAGGTAAAAATGTAAGAATGCCTGGCACCACTAATATGGTTCTTCTTCTTTGATTTGTCTCGTTCGTTCAAGGTTTGTTCCCATGGCAATTGGCATGGTGAGCTGCTGTAAGCTCAGAAGAGCAGGTCTTTTCTCTCATTGTGAACCAGTTTCTAATCCTAATCCTCGTATTGTTGGTGACCCGAGCACTTGGCAGAGACGCCTTCCCACACACATGTTGCTGTGTGACTGTAGGAGGGGGAGGGCGAGAGATGAAGGGAGGGATGGGAGGAGGGGCGGGAGGAGGAGAGGG
>BROE01000010.1:2411792-2415187 GCA_036571765.1 Plecoglossus altivelis | reverse complement strand
TCCAGCCGAGAGCTAAATTGATGTGAACTAGCAGCATATGCTCCTCCCAGGAACCAGCACAGTGCTGATCTGCAGAAGCCACGTAAGGGAGGCCGTGCTGTTCTGTAGAAGCGGAGCAGGATTGAAGGGCTATTTCTGGCAAGCGGCATCTGTTTGGCCCTAACATGGCTCCTGTCGTCGTTCCTCTCAGGAAGAGTCTTGAACTCACCGAGGTCTCGACCCCGCCGATCCGACACCATGGGAAGCAGGTGGTCACGGCAACCGCTGTGTCAAGCCCCGTGACCAGGCTAGAGTTCAGAAGCAATATTTATTTGAAGGCTACTTACACAAGGCTGTGAACAACCAATAGAGATGGTGTTCCACTCAGTGGGATGTCTGTACTGTACATGCACGCGTGTGTACGCACACACACACGCACCGCTGCCCTGCCTGTCCGATTCTACTGGTCGATGTTTGGATACAACATGCCCTTTGAATGTAGCCTCTACAAAGGGAATGTCAATCACTCATCAGCTGGTTCCCTGTACTCCTTTCTCTCTCACTCCTCTCTCTCACTCCTCTCTCTCACTCCTTTCTCTCTCACTCCTCTCTCTCACTCCTCTCTCTCACTCCTTTCTCTCTCACTCCTCTCCTCCTCGACGCTCTCCTCACGGCTCTCCGTTCTCTTTGTCTCTTCTTTCTTGCTCCACGACTTATTTCTTTATCCTCCTCTCCTCTTTGCCCTCCGTGCTGCGCACTGCACAGATCTGAGCCTGACCCAAGGTTTTTCAGTCTTAGTCTGAAGCTCTGGCCTCTCCTCTCCTCCCCTCCAATCCATTCCCTTCCCCTCCAACTCCCTTCTCTTCCTCCCTCCCCCCCCCCTCTCCGCCCCCTCCTCCCCCTTTTTCCCCCCCTCCTCCCCTTCCCCCCCTCCTCGCTTGTCTGGAGAAGAAGACCGCACAGCAGTCTACATCTACGCCACCCTCTCATCTCCCTTCCCTCATCCCCTTCCCCCCTCACGCTCACTCTCCTCCTCCCCTCTCTCCCTTCCCAGAGGTTCCTCCATCTGCTCTGTCACCTCCCCTATCATATCTGTCTTCTAACTTGATGACGACTTCACAAACATTGCTGGCTTCATGGAGGAGCGGTTCGGAGGGGTGGGTGGGGGTTGGGAGGGGTGAATGGCTGAAGATTTGGGGGTGGGGGCTGGAGGATGGGGGGCTGGAGGCTGGGGACTGAGGCTAGGGACTGAGGCTGAAGCTGGGGCTGAGACTACAGACTGGGGGCTGAGGCTGGGACTGAAGCTAGGGCTGAGGCTAGGGCTAGGGCTGAGGCTGGGGCTGGGGGCTGGGACTGAGGCTGAGGCGGATGAAGAGACAGACGGCTGGGGGACTGGAGGCTGGGGGCTGGGGACTGGAGGCTGGGGGCTGGAGGCTGGGGACTGGAGGCTGGGGGCTGGGGATTGGAGGCTGGGGGATGGGGATTGGAGGCTGGGGACTGGAGGCTGGAGGCGGAGGCTGGAGGCTGGGCTGTGGAGGATGTGAGGCTGGGAGGATGTGAAGGCTGGGTTGCTGATCTTGAATGCCTGAAAAAATGTTTGTGATCCTTCGACTTTTGCAGTTTCCTCACAAGCAAGGTCATCATCATCAAAAAGCATTCTCTGAGATTCTTTTGCATATAGCGCACTGTGAGAAACACAAGGTGTTTTCCATGGACTTTATTCTAGGTGTGTCCATACAAGTACACATACAAGTACACACACATACAGTACCACATATCACGTAACAAGTACAGGAGAAATTGGTGGTTAACCTGGTTTGCTATCTGGATAGAAAAATAGGAAAAGCACACACAATCAAACACACCCACGCAGCGTAACATCTCCGTCTCCTACATACGCACAACACACTCACCACTCCACACTCAACACACACACACCCCACACACACACACCACACACACTCACTGCCACACACACACACACACCACACACACACACACACACACACACACACTGCCCTGACATTGACTTGGCTCATCTGTTTCCAGTGTTTGAACAGAGTCTTCTCTAATCCACCTTCCCAGCCTGATAGGAGCTCCTCTCTCCTCCTCTTGTTTGTGTGATCTCCTCTCGTTCTGCTCGCGTCGCTGTGTGTGTCGTGTGCTGAGTGTCGTCCGACGTCGCTCCTGACCGTGTGCCGCCGACGTCGTGTGTGGCCTGGTGAGTGGTGTGTGTGTGTGTGCGTGTGTGTACGAGTGTGTGTGAGTGTGTGTGTGTGTGTCGCGTTGTGTTGTGTGTGAGTGTGTGTGTGTGTGTGCCGTGTGTGCTGGTCTGTGTGTGCGCGTGTGTAAATGTGAGTCGGGTGTGAAGGTGTGTGAGTGTGGGTGTGCTGAGTGGTGGGTGTGTGTGTGTGTGCGCGTGTGTGTGTGAGTGTGTGCGAGTGTATGTGTAGAGACTGATACCTCTGTGTGTGCTCTCTGATCCTGTCCTGCGGGGCAGTGGTCCGTGACCAGGTCAAATCAACAGAGTGGATGGGGGAGAGGATGGGGGAGTATGGGGGAGAGGATAGGGGAGTATGGGGGAGAGGATGGGGGAGTATGGGGGAGAGGATGGGAGGATGGGCTCCTTCCTCTTCTCTCCTCTCTTTTCGAAAGGTTGAAATGTTTTTATCTACAAAAAAGTTGATCGTTTCTTTTTGAAAGGTTGTAAAAAAGGTTTTAATGTTGCTTACCAGTTACAAAGCTACACAAGGCGTGTTTGATTCATGCTGGAACATTGTCTTCAGACACATGGTTGCTTAGAGACCGAAGCGATATCACCTCCGCTGGGTGACATTTAAGGCCACATTTGAGGCCACTTCCTGTATAAGAGGCGAGGGCGGGCTTCTGCTCATACGTCAACACACACTCTAACATCAGAGCGCCCCCCACCCCCCTGCCCCTTATTGACCCATCACCTAAAAGCCAACCTTGGCTAGCGTTATGTTACCTCGCGTCAGCCTGCCAGCCTGTCAGAAACAGGATGGGGGGGGGCGGGGAGGGGATGCAGTTGATCCCCCCTCTCCCCGTTTGCACCATTAATTCCGCAACTACAATTGAAACCCCCCTCTCAGCCCCCCTTTCATCCCCCCCTGCCCCTCTCCACTCCCTCCCCCTCTCCCTCATCCCCCTTCTCCCCTCATCCACCCTTCTCCCTCATCCCTCCTCCTCACTCCCTCATCCTCTCACCTCGCCTCGCCTCTGCCTCCACCCCCAGCGCCCGCATCAAGGCCTCCACCGCCTCCTCCCCCCCCTCACCACATCCTCCCGCCCCCTTTCAGACAGCCTCCTCCAGTCAGACAGCCTCCTCCAGGAGGGTTTTCTCTCCTCCCTCGACGCCGTCACCTCCAGAAGCAGACCTCATGGGGACGTGTACA
>BROE01000010.1:2404292-2406792 GCA_036571765.1 Plecoglossus altivelis | reverse complement strand
GTCTCTCGTCTTCCTCTCTCTCTCATCTTCCTCTCATCTTCCTCTCTCTCTCCCACACTATCTCTCCTCCTCTATTTCTCTCTGGGAGGATCCAATTTGGCCGTACGAGTCTGGCCAATAAAGGCCTGCTTTACAGAGAAGGACTCTGATTGAGGATTTATCCAATCCTTTATCAAGACTGATTGTTTACCTTCGCTACCGAAGATTGGATTGAAAAGAGGGTCAGTCTGTAATCCATACAGAACAGGGAGGAATCGAATCAGTTATCCCCTCCTTCCCTCCTCCCTCCATCTCTCCTCCCTCCTTCCCTCCTCCCTCCATCTCTCCTCCCTCCTTCCCTCCTCCCCACACTGAGAGATCAACAGCAAGCAGGCATGTGCATTAGGTCGGTGCTGGTTACTTTCACCTGAGAACACTGGTCAGAGTGGTTAAGGTAGTTAGCGTGGTGGGGTAATGGGAGGGTAGTTAGGGTGGAGGTGGGATGGGAGGGTTGGAGGGTAGTTAGGGTGGAGGTGGGATGGGAGGGTTGGAGGTCAGTTAGGGTGGAGGTGGGATGGGAGGGTGAGGGGGTAGTTAGGGTGGAGGTGGGATGGGAGGATGGGAGGGTAGTTAGGGTGGAGGGGCAATGGGAGAGTTGGAGGGTAGTTAGGGTGGAGGCGTGATGTGGTTGGTTGGGTTTTCATCAGGTTGGTTGAGACAGAGAGAGAGAGGATGGAAAGTGCGATGAAGTTTGAGAGAGAGCAGGAGGGAGGGAAATAGAGAGAGGGGGGAGAAGGAGAGAAGGCGAGAGGGACAGAGGGAGAGAGGGGGGGAGAAGGAGAGAAGGCAAGAGGGAAAGAGAAAGAGAGAGGGGGAGAAGGAAAGAAGGCGAGAGGAAAAGAGGGAGAAGAGGAGGGACAGAGAGACAGAGAAGGTCACTGAGAGGCTGAAGAGACAACAAAGCTTTTAGTTACCACAGCTTACAAGGCCTGTTCACCTCCAGTCTATGGTGTTTCTGTCTCAGCTCCCTCACCAACACACACACTCACACACACACACACACACACGCACACACACACACACTCACACACACACACACACTCATTCTCTCTCTCTATCTCTCTCTCTCTCTCTCTCTCTCTCTCTCTCTCTCTCTCTCTCACACACACACACACACATACACACTCACACACATACACACTGCCTCGCTCTCTCACACACTCACACTCTGACTTACACACACACTCACATGCCCTGCACGGCCCTTAAGGAACACAATAGGAGGCTAAATGGTTTTTCTGAAAGCGATGCCTCCTCCACGTATTATTTATTCATGGGTCTACTGGTCACTGCAACCTTGAAACTGGTGTGAGTGAGTGTGTGTATGTGCGTGTGTGTGTGTGTGGGAACGTGTGGATGTGTGTATATGCACAGAAGACTGAAGGAGGGTGATGGATTGAGGAAAGAGAACGTGAAAACAAAAGGAATGAAAGAGGAGGGCAGAGAAGGAGGCAGGAGGGAGAGAGAGAGAGAGGGAGGGATGGAGGGAGGAAGGAAGGAAGGAAGGGAGGGAGGGAGGGAGAGAAGGAGGGAGGGAGGGAGGGAGGGAGAAGAGAGAGGGAGGGAGGCACGGAGGAAGGGAGGCAGGCAGGCATGCAGGCAGACAGAGAGAGAGAAGGAGGGATGCAGAGAGGGAAAGATATAGGGAGGGGGAGAAGGAGGGAGGTAGGGATAGAGAGAAGTATGGAGCGAGGTAAAGAAAAAGAGAGGGGGGAAGAGAGATGGAAGGAAGGAAGGAGGGGGGAGGGAGTGAGGGAGGGAGGGAGGAATGGGGGGTTGAGTTTCCGTCCTTGAGGGGTGAGTGCAGCAGGATCGATTGGTGGCTGAAAGTGAGGAAGATCAGGTGGCAGAAGCTCTACTGAAGCACTCTGTACTCCCAGAACCTCCACCAACAACAAGGTCACTGTCTGACCCTGTAGAGAGAGGAGGGAGAGAGGAGGGAGAGAGGAGGGAGAGAGGAGGGAGAGAGGAGGGAGAGAGGAGGGAGAGAGAAGGGAGAGAGGAGGGAGAGAGAGTTGGAGAGCAGAGATCAAGGAAAGACAGTGACAAAGGGTTGAAGTAGAGAGAAGAGAGGATGAGAAGATGAAGACAGGATGGAGGTGGACGGAGGTTTAAGGCCAGTAAGGTGGGGATCACAACACATTAGGTGTTGAGAGACACAAACAAAAACAGTAGAGAGAGAATGTGAAACAAAAACAGTGAGAAAGTTGAAGAGCGTGAAGTTTCCTGCACAGTCTGGTTTCTTTCACTCAGGCTGTAATGACACACAGGACAGCCTTTCAGCACTGTGGGGTTTGATTGGTTTAAAGAGTTGATTCTTAATTTGTTGTGTTAAAGGGGGTTACATTGTCCTTTTTTCTTGCTTATGAGCGAGTCAAAGCAGATCCCCACCTCTCTCTACGCTCCGCCCACCTCTCTCTACGCTCCGCCCTCCTCTCCCTACATGCCGCCCACCTCTCCC
>BROE01000010.1:2391457-2401807 GCA_036571765.1 Plecoglossus altivelis | reverse complement strand
AGAGGGAGGGAGGGAGGGAGGGAGGGAGGGAGGGAAGAGCAAGAGATAGCAAAAACGAGTGACAATAGTGTGAGAGATGGGGGGATTTGAGAGAATAACAAGTGGAGGAAGAGAAATGATGGAGGTGTGGAGGAAGAGAGAAAGCTTGCCTCACAGAGAAGGAGGGGGTGAAGTTATGAAGAGTAGAATGGAGAGAAGGTGAAGAAAAGTTGAAAGAGTGAGAGAGACGGAGAGAGGGTGGAGGGAGAGAGGAGGGAGGGAGAGAGGGAGAGTGGGAGAGGGGAGGGGGGAGAGAGAGGGAGGGAGGTGGGGAGGGAGAGAGAGAGATGGAGAGAGGGGAGGGAGAGAGAGGAGGGAGGGAGAGAGAGTATGTGGAGATGGTGTAAGGAATGAGGTGAGGATACTAGTGCATATTTTATTAGTGTCGGTGAGAAAGGGACGAGAGAGAGAGAGAGAGAGAGGCGGGGGGGGAGAGAGAGACATGGAATAGAGAAAGTCTGTTTTTTTGTTGTGCGGGTAGTGATCGTAGTTTATGTTCGATGATGAGAAGTCTAGGTATCGTGTGGTGGTATCTGGGAGTGAAGTGTAGAGTTAGCATGAGTGTCATGTAGATCGGGGAGAGGTTAGGGGGGGTGGCGGGATTGGGGAATGTATGTTATGAGATAGGCTGTGTAATCGATTTTGAGAGGGGGGAGAGGGGTATTGTTTGTTAAGGGTAGTAGTAGTTATGGAGATTAGCTGGTTGTTGGTAGTTCTGATGGTAGGGTATGTTATGGAAAGGAAGGGTATGACGAGAGAGGTAGTTAGGGGTTGGATGTCAGATTGGATGTGTGGAATCGAGTAGAGCTGTGAGTTGAGAGAAAAGGGTATTATTAGGATATCACGGTAGGGAGGTTTGGTATGTGGTTTTATGGTGTGGGATGGAGGAGGTATGGTTTTGGTTTGGTCTTGGGGCTTTTACAGTCAGGGAGAGAGTGGTTTAGTGGTGGCATGTTTTGGTATGAAGAAATGTCAGGAGGGAGGTGTTGTAGAATGTGGATGGTGAGGTATGTGTATGTTGTATGAGATGAAGTGATTTTGTTTATTCTTGGATTGGCTGGTGCCCGGAGAGACAGACAGAGTCCTCATGGTCCTGTCCCATTCTTCCCTCCATCTTCTCCAGGCAGCATTGTGTCTCCTGTCCCCTCGGTCTACATTGTGCTTCTCTGACTCTCTATAGGAGAGCGCTCTGCCAGGTCGGCTGGCCTCAGACGCAGAGCCGGCTAGGATAATGCTTCTTTTCACACTTCGTCTCTCAAAGGAAGTCATGGCGGACTGGGAGAGGAAGTGACACGTGGTGGAAAGGGTTCTGGTGCCATTCTTAATTAACAGGAAGTAAGCCCGTGTACGACCGGCGCCGAGCAACTACCGGTTTCTCCCTGTTCGGCAGAAAGTCTGCCCGCCGTCTAATTAAGTTCCAAAGACTTTAATTAAAGGCATAAAGGAGGAAAAGGTCAGTCAACAATCTCTGACATTGACTGGTGAGAGGCCAAGAATAGGGTTCACATCTCCTTTAAGAGTATGGTGTGTATGTGTGTGAGAGAGAGAGAGAGAGAGAAGAGAGAGAGAGAGAGAGAGAGAGACAGAAGACAGAGACAGGAGAAGAGACCGACAGAGAGAGACAGAGAGAGACAGAGAGAGAGAGGGGGGTGGATGGAGAGGGGAGAGAGAGAGAGAGAGAGAGAGAGAGACCAGAGAGAGAACAGAGAGAGATGGAGGGGGGTGATTGGAGAGGGAGAGAGAGAGAGAGAGGGAGAGAGGGGGGGTGGATGTAGAGGGAGAGAGAGCAAGCGAGAGAGAGGAGGAGAGGAAGGAGAAGAGATGGAGGACGGGGGGGGGGGGGAGGAATGAGAGACAGAGAGAAAAAAAAGGGAGAGAGAAAGGGAGAGAGAAAGAGGGAGAGAGAGAGAGGAGAGGAGGAGAGGGAGAGAGAAAGAGGGGGAGACTGAAGCAAAACGGAAGGAAGGAGGTGAGCTGGGATGAGATTGTCATCACTAGCTCGTTCTATCTTCAGTCTTTCACCACCCCCACTTCCCCCTGCCTCACAGCAACAAATGAATTATGAATGCTTATTAAAAAAGGGCAATATTCAGCATCCAAACTAAACTGAGTCTACAAAGACATGAAAGAGACGCACACAAAATGTCCTGAAATGAGGAGATGAAGAGTTGGGCCGCACGAGACTGTCACCCGGGTCTCCACGGACCGCCGGGGGGAGGGGAAGAAAGAAATGACGTCAGTTTAACGTGTCTTGGTCACTGGCGATAATAACGTATTTCGTTTCTTCTCAAACAGAAACCCCTATCAATTCTCTTTCTGTTTATCAGTCGGCGACACACTTCACACCACGGACTTCTAACGCACAATACCATTTTAATACCAAAAACGGTACCAAAACGGCCCAGTAAATGAAGAGTATGCAGAGAGGGGTCCCGCTATGAGGCTCTGAAACCAAACATACCGTTTAAACGGATCCCAACACACACTCCCGCGTGCAGGGCGAAGAATAACGGCCAATCCAAAACGGTTCCATGACAATCATACAGTACATGTTTGTAACATTCTGATCCCGGTGGACACAAGGTCGCATCTGCTTCCGTGTTGAGTGAGAAATGTCGAAGTGAAGGGACTCATTCTAAGCGCAGGCCCAGACTCGGAGATCCGTGCCAACCATCCTGGCGCTTGTCCATATATTTCCCAGTGTTGCTGCAACATTTGCAGTCTCACACCTGCGTTTCATTTTTATCCGAGCCAGCAGTAGGACACATCTAGTTTGTTTACAGTCATTTATAACCCGGATATCGTCTTCATTACATACCCTTAATTAGGCCATGTATTACATGCAATCCCACAAATTCAACGGGGTAGATAATGTCTCTCTCCGTTGACCCCTATGCCTACACCTGAATTAGGCTACACCGGTTTTCAGTACTACGGCTACTCAACCTTAACAGACCGAATAACAGACCGAATACGCACGATGTTTTAATAGGTGCTTTCTGTAGTTGGAGAAAAACTAAAGTAACAGACGATCTAAATGTTTGAGTCTGGCAACCTCGCGAGGGAACAATTGAATATGTTACCCACGAGAGCAACTCAGGAACGAGTCTTCCTAAACATTCTGGGCAGCAGTTCTAGAACGCAATTGAACTTTCTGTCGGTTAAGACTTAGAAAGTCAGCCTTCGAATGATCGCTTTCTGTTTAAGGCAAGGTTCCAACAGCATTGTGTGGGGGCCTATCGGGGAAAGGGGACTTCGTGGGGACGTCGCCTCTGTTGCGGTAGGTCAATAACCTGTAGGATTCGGCTTCCCAAGAGGAAGAAGGATGTTCAAATGTGTCTGTGTTCGTGTGAATCCCCACAGAGCAGCGAAGGAATATCAAAGTGCGGGGCAGTAAGTGCTTTTCAAGCGCGCTGTACACAGCGACCGACCACAGCTATCCCTTCAGTTACACGCTTCGCTTTTTAACGGTGATTTGACTTATGTCATGCCTTAACCACAATATATATATTGAATGAATGTGTGCAGGCCTATAGTTTGTACAAACATAATTACAAGGTGAATAGTCTATACCAATATTATACCGGCGGTGGGGTGGTTGTGTCTTGTGCGTCTGGTAATATTACTGTGGGCCGAACGCACCTCTCTCCGTGATTCCACCGCCTTACCTTTTAACCGGACTCCCGGTAGCTTGTGCACCCGGTATAACTGTTATTCGGTCTGACAGTCTGCGCCGTTGGCAGTCAGGCTATAAGCAGCGATGCCTATGCAGGTTTCAGGAGGTTAATTATACAATGTTAGAACTTGCCTGAAGCTATGTGCACTCTGCGGCTGGATGGACCGTAATAAGGAAAGAGAGCGCTTCCGCCTTCATCATAATTATTAAAAAGAGGGAATATGGGCACGGTCGATCAAAGTCGTTATTCTAAATGTGTTAGGTCAACAGTTCGCTAACTATCCCAGGGGAATAATTACGGCGATTGTTCCGAACACGCCTATTTCTGGGACGTTGTATTGGTCTAATAAATAGCATTTAGTCCAATTTATAGCCACTTAAGAAATCTTGGGCGTCTGGTAAAGGCTACATACTGGTGTTAGGTGAATTCTGCGCGCAGAGTTCAGCGGACCAACAGTAACGCTTCGAGGCTGCTGTCACGGGCCACGCGCTAGTCGATGCGAGGCATCTTTTCACACCGAAACACACACCCGCGCGTACGCACGCACGCACTCACTCACTCACGCAGCAACACACATCAATAAACTTCTTACCGTAGACGCCCTGCCCCCGCGTGTATGGATAGATGATAGAAAATAACAAAATCCAGAAAAGTTCCATCTTCAGTGCAGATCCTTCATAACCTGGAGAGAGACAAAGAGAGCGCGAGGAAAATCTTAGCGTGGAGATGTGGAGACAGACAGAGAGAAAGAGAGAAAGCGAGTAATAGACTGGAGACCGCGAGAGACAAGAGGAGACCAACAGGCACCCTAACCTGCACGGAGACACGCTAGAACACAAGGGCAGATTGTTGCGTGGGATTCCAATCTCATAGTTGTCTATGATAATCAGTTGGGTTCAAGGTTAAGCTGTTTGTTCAGCAAGGAAATCATGTTAACTCCATAACACCAGAGAATTAAATTATGAGTGACTGCCGAATTCATGCATTATCGCACGCAGGTTACAGACAGGCAAAACAAGATTGAATCTGGATTGTCGGAAGAGTAAAATACCTCAGAATTATTTTCAGGATTGGCAGTTTTTTTTTTAGCGTTCATTGGTTTAAGATTGCTTTTGGAAAATGAGATAACGGTCTTGTAAGGGCAGTCTTTAGGCGACAAGGGTCACGCGTGTGAAAAGCCGTGCTCAAACTCAGTCAAGCAGTCTCTCATTTAATCTGTCCCTTTCCTCTCCGTTAATTTTAGATATCTTAATCAAGACTAATTTCACATCACAATGGCTTTTTATGCGGGTATTGTAGATTATTAAACATTTAATTGTGCGTGGTAAAAAATAAACCATCAACCTTATATTGCGGAGCCGGCGAAGCAGAGGCAATAAACGAAAGGTTTAAACGGATCATGCGCGCGTTATCGTCAAACGTTCTGGATTTTTTCATAAAATTCGTAATTTCGGTTCTCGTGGTGAGAATGCCTTAATACCTCCAATGTGGATTTTTGCACGAGCTCAGACTTCCACTTACTGAGCGTGACAACCTCTTCGCGAGGCATCCCTCGTGCTTGCACTTCTCCTGCGGGCGAACCATCATGAACTATTGGTAAACATGTAGTCTAGTTTGAAATGAACCCTATTAGAATGAGCATTTGGCTATACAATGCAGTAACAAGATAATTGGCTAATTAAGCTCAATAAAAGTTATACGGCATTTGGCAACGTGTACTTTATGGCCATTGAATCTGCATCAACCTGCTTTGATAGGCCAGCAACCTTAACGTGACATAGAACTGTATTTACATATTGAATCGAATGTAAGACTGCGCGTGTCTATAGGCGTGCACGGGCACAGGTGCTGAAAACATAAGAACATTGAAACGTTCTAAACGTTCTATTAATTCCATCTTTGGATCAATCAAGTTGGACGCTTCCATACCTTCGTCCAGCAGCGCACTCCTGACCGCGGGCTACACCTAATCCTCCCAGCCTCGCGAGCTCAGTCCGACAGATTATTCCGTCTCGAGCCTTGGCTACTTGGAGGTGTAGTCACGCCACAAACCTTGGTCGTCCAAAACTTGGTTATCCTGCACTTTATATATCCGATGTTGATTTCTTTTTTATTTCATATGATTTCTGGTATAGGTTACGGCGTCCCAAAAATTCCACATTAACTTTTCGCACACAGTTCCAGCCTATCACATAACGGAAAACCGCTCACTGTATCCACAACGCAAGTCCACAGCAGATGTAAAAGCACACTCCCTGTCTCTATCTCTCTATCCACGAAGCTTACGGAGCCGTTACGGTGTTAGAACGGATTTACTTCTGTTTATTCTGACCTCGGAAAACATTGAGTTTGCTTGATCTCCTTTGGTGAGAAGCTCTGGTCAAATAATATGGTCGCAAAACTGGTCCGGCTCTCTCAATCACCAGGGTTGTCCTTCTCGCGCGTCTGCACGTGCCTTTTGCCAATTGTGAAGTGTGAGCAGAATGAGAACTGCGTCGCGGTCCGTTAAGAGAGAGGAACGACTGAGATGAGCTCGGCTCACAGAACAGGTTGTCAAATGACTCTCACAGTACCCTTGATTATCTCTCTCTCTCTTTCGCTCTCTCTCTCTCTCTCTCTCTCTCTCTCTCTCTCTCCCTCTTTCTCTATTTCTCTGCTCCCTCCCCGCTGTCCTTTTTTTAAAAGAGAAACAGGCAGTTGGAAGTTGCCGTGCGTGTATGATGTATGTGGGTCTAATCGTTTTGTTCAGGAATTTCTCTCGAATCTGGAAGGTGCGGTAGTTTTGTAATTACACAGGTGGAGACTAGCCAATCAAAGCAGAACAGCTAGGAGAAAAAATTAAGGTGAAGCAAAACGGCCCAGCACATTGAATCGTTCCCAGTGGACTAATTAGCCCCGCTAGAAAAAGAAAATGTGAAATGAAAAAACGGACACTGACTGTACCATTACCACTTCCCTTACTCACACACCTTTTCTTATCCGCAGTTTTTCTACTCCTATGTTTTAGTCTTTTTATTTATTTCAATACCAAACGCGGCCACTAGGTGGGGCGTTTATGCTTATTTAACGTCTTCCTCTGTCTTGGATATGAGTTTGATAATGAAAAGTATTCCTTTCATTGGCCATGATAATAAAACTTTCGAATGCTTTTAGACGTATTAGTACATTATAAACCGATAAGTAACAAAAGTTCCTACTTGGTCAGATTTATTTACTGTTCTTCCATCAAGTGGAATTTAGTTGTCTTAATCCAAAAATATGGCACACGCGCAGCGTTTTACATCTTTAATGTCGGTGTAACAGATGTGCTCGTACGTTTTTCTATCTCATACAACATCAATAACACAGCTAATGTAGTCAATCATTACTTCATCAAAACCCATCTCCATTCAACTTAATGTTTTACATTGGGGATTTGCAAAGTCTTTACTTCCAAAATTTTCTCTTTCCTTCTCATTCTCTCTCTCTTTCTCTCTCTTTCCTTTTCAATTTCTTTCTCTCTCTCTCTCTCTTTCCCCCCTCTCCCTCTCTTTCCCCCTCTTCGCCTCCTCCCCCCTCTCTCTCCTCTCCTCTCCTCTCCCTCTCCTCTCCCTCCCCTATCCCTCTCCTCTCATCTCCCTCTCCTCTCCCTCCCTCTCCCTCATCCCTCTCCTCTCCACTCTCCCCTCTATTTAGCAAGCTCTTCAGTTTGGCCTGCTGCCAGCAGTTTTGGTTCATCTTGCCAAGCGTCACAGAAGCTTAATGTAGTTTATAAATCCTTGCATGCGTCCCAGTGTACACACACAAACCTGCTTCTAAATGCACAGCTTTCAAACTACTAAGCCCCAAGGGATTGTGGGTATCTGCCTGGTAGGACCAGTATATAGCAGGGGGGATGTTCCTCAGTACCTAGAGAGACCTGCCAGAGAGACTCCACCTGCTCAACTCCACCTCCAGACTCCCCCCCCCCCCCTGTGCCCCTCCCTGTGCCCCCCCCGCCACCATCCCCCAAGGTTCTGTCATGGAACACGCATCGCCTGGTTACGATACAACACGCTCCCATTGCACTCACGATCTACTGGTGCATGTCCTTTCCATATCCTTCCTCTTCAGTCCACGCTTCAGAGGCGATAGATAAGAGACCGGTCGGATATTCAGAAAGCCATCAGCAGCTGTCGGACCAACCAGACCGAGCGTAGGAATGCCACACGAGGCGATTGGTTCCTGATCCCATTTGCCTGCTGATGTGATCCAATCAGGGGAACCCCGTCAGTGATGGAGAGGACATCAAGCGTTCGCTTCTCTAATGTGGACAGAGAGACAGGAGGAGAGGGTGTAACTGCATTATATCAGGGTGGAATCTGATAATGGGCTTCTCTGTCTTACTGTCGTGCAGCGTGTCATTCTACTGATGTGTGAAAGACATCACATTGAGTCTCTTGGTTATGTTTACCATGTCTGCATGCAACACAGAGGAACTTAGAGATGCTTGGACTTCCAGGGGTGGGCTTGTCTCGCGCCTGCACTCACGAGGGGAGCATCTCTCTCTACTAAAAACGAAAGAACGAAAAGAACTCAAAGTGAGATGGATCGATGACCGAGTGTCTGATGCGTGTCTGATGCGTGTGTGTGTGTCTGTGTGTGTGTCTGTGTGTGTCTGTGTGCGTGTGTGTCTGTGTGTGTGTCTGTGTGTGTGTCTGATGCGTGTCTGTGTGTGTGTGTTTGTGTGTGTGTGTGTGTCTGTGTGTGTCTGTGTATTCACACCTCTGCAGGCATGACTAGCGTCTACATAAGCGTGCTCGTATGTGACACCAGCTGAGCCAATCCCCCCCCCCCCCCCCCCCACTGCCCCTTCCCCCGGTCCCTCCCCCCCGTCCCTCCCCCCAACCCCCTACGCCACACAGGAGCCATTTTTCACCGGGTAATTGGCGGCTCCGCGGCGTGCCCTTGGGATTCGATAATTCATAACCTCCTCGCATCCAATATCGGATGCGGAGAAATGGGCTGAGACAAGAGGGTGTGGAGAGAAGGGCCGCATCATTAGAGAGGGCGGTAATGGCCCTTATTGATTCCTCCGCACCGGGGTCCTCCATTTCATGTTTAAAACAACACTGATTCTCATTACGGAGGCTTGCTGATAAGAGTTTGGGAGCAGGCGGGGCAGAAGGGGGGAGGGAGGGGGAGGGAGGGAGGGGGGGAGGATGCAAGGGACACTGACTAGACTCCAATCGATGGCAAGGACACAGAGGAGGGCCAGACTTGGCTCCTCCCGTCCACGCTGCTCGCCCTCTCTCAGTCTGTGTTCCGGTAGATTCCGACGGCGTGACGCGGCGTTTCCTCTTTATTCTCTTGTGGTGTTCCTGACCCTTCTCAGACTGTAACAAGGTGCACTGAAACGCCCCCTGCCCACTGCCTTGTTAATATCATAAGGTTGTCAACTGAGAAAGATGCACCATGCCCAAAGGGATGTCGTGTCGCTATGTAAACGACTCCACTCTGGCCTCAGCTTGATGCCCTCGTAACGAGCTTCTGGCTAAATTAGATGCATCTTAGTATCTTAGTAACTGGCTCCAATTTGCAATAAAAAGAAAAGCCCACACACTCGTTTTCAAAATCCATAATCACCAGAAGCAGAGAGGCTCGTTTGTCTGGCTTTTTCTCCCTCCCCTCCAAACCCTCATTAAACGTCTGTCATTGGCTGGTTTGGCTGCACATTGATCCCCGGTCTCATCGCAAGGCTTCTCCTCTGAGGCGGACTGGTCAGATGGATCAGCAGACACGCAGCCAATCAGCCTCTCCCGTCTGTGTAGTGGGTGGTGGTGGTGGTGGTGAGGAGGTGTGTGGAAGTGTGAGGTGATGTGAGGAGGTGTGAGGAGGCGTGAGGAGGTGCGAAGTGATGTGAGAAGGTGTGAAGGTAATGTAAAAAAGTGTGAAGGTGTGAGGTGATATGAGGAAGAGTGTGGAGGTGTGAGGAAGTGTGTGGAGGTGTGAGGAGGTGTGAGGTGATGTGAGGAAGAGTGAGGAGGTTTGAGGCGATGTGAGGAAGAGTGAGGAGGTGTATGGAGGTGTGGGGAGGCGTGAGGAGGTGTGAGGCGATGTGAGGAAGTGTGAGGAGCGGTGTGGAGGTGTAAGGAGGTGTGAGGAGGTGTGTGGAGGTGTGAGGAGGTGTGTGGAGGTGTGTGGAGGTGTGAGGAGGTGCATGCTGGGGCAGGAGAACTCCTCATGCTACCCTCTCTCTCTCTCTTTCTGAAAACAGAGAGAGAGAGAGGGTAGCATACTATGACCCAGCATCGCATAAAAATGCTGTTTGAACGATGAAAATGTTAAAGATCAAACACCCTCTCCACACACATGCACACACACATGCACACACATGCACACACGCACACACACGCACACACACGCACACACACACACAGTGAATGATAAACCACGGTGTAGAATAGGCATACTGAGCGGGACACAAATCTCAAAGACTCTTGCTGAAAGGGGCCTACGTCTCTAAAGACGTTTATAATTACCCATCCTATCTGCTTCCTGTTTTCCTACCACACAGCCATTAGCCGGTTCTTCCTTTTCTCTGCCTGAAGCCTGATTGGGCCGACCGCACAGCCAGAACCCCCCCTCACACACACTTCCTGCCCTCCCTCCCTCC
>BROE01000010.1:2369103-2384509 GCA_036571765.1 Plecoglossus altivelis | reverse complement strand
CAAACACGAACAACAAACTGCCCAGGTGCCGAGCTGACGCGGCCGTCATCCGCTCCACTCAACACCGCGATCCCTGCGTGTACTGCCGCAGCATTTAGACGACCCATGCTGACAGATATAGATGTGCGAGGGCTCACCGGGGAAGATAACCTACATGGTCCGACACCGTTTTCCTTGCGTGGGCGTTAATTGAAAAGGTAAGAGGATAAAACCGCGTTGCTCTCCCGTAGCCTATATCGTTGGCAGTCCCACCGCATCCTAACAGCTGCGGATGAAGAGTACTTACTCGCCCGGCGCGCGATGTGTGCGTGGGCCTTCTCCATCTCAGTCAAGCACCTTCACATCTCCGCGAGAGAGGCCAGCACAGAATGTTTGACAAGATACAGCAACAGCAAAAGTTGATCTACTTTGAGAGACAACGCTGAAAAGAGTGGCTGTGGGGAACCGGGAGAGCAAAGGAAGAAGGTGTTTACAGGGAGCCCTTTGCAGCCTGCTGTTACCTATGTTTATAATTAAACAGACTCTACATTTAGGGGCCCATAAGAGGGTCCGCACCCCCCGCACCCATAAATGAACAAAGAGGAGGGTCTCACAGCAAGTCTAGTTAGGACGTTTCAAGTTGAAGCCCTTGAGAGAGCGGTTTTGAGATAACGGAGTCAAGCGAGGGTGTTTTAGGCTGCCTGCTGTGCTAATACGGTTAGATGCCTGTCTCCTCACTGACCTCCTCCCCCTGCCTCGACCACCCTGCCCCCCCTCCACCCCTCCCTCGACCCTCGCTGTTCTGCTGCCTCTCTGGAGAGCCAGACCAAAGCCCGGACGCCCACCAAGCATCACAGACGGGAACAACCTCCCTGCTGGGAGAGAGAGAGTGTGAGAGATACACAGAGTGTGTGTGTGTGTGTGTGTGTGTGTGTGTGTGTGTGTGTGTGTGTGTGTGTGAGAGCGAGAGAGAGAGATAAAGGAGTGCTGTGTGATGTGTGTTGTGTTGTGTTGTGTGTGTGGTGGTGGTGTGTGTGTGGGTGGTGAGTAGATGGAGATCAAGAGAGTGTGTGTGTGTGTGTGTTGTGTGTGTGTGTGTGTTGTGTGCTCGCTCTTGTGTGTGTTGTGTGTGTGTGTGTGTGTGTGGTGTAGTGTTGTGTTGTGTGAGTGGTGTGTGTGATTGTGTGTGAAAGAGAGACAATGACAGAGAGAACTGGAAAGAGAGAGAGAGAGAAAGAGAAACAGAGAGAGAGAGAGAAAGAGAGAGAGAGAAAGAAAGAGAGAAGGAGAGAGAGAGAAACAGAGAGAGAAAGAGAGAGAAAAAAGAGAGAGAAAGAGAGAGAAAAAAGAGAGAGAGAGAGAGAGAGAGAGAGAGAGAGAGAGACGAACTGGAGCAAAGAAAGTGTTGGGCTTTGGCTTGTGTTAAGAGACTAAGACAAGGAGATCAATACAAGCAGAAGTCTAGCAGACAGCAGAAGAAAGAGCTCGTTACATCAGTGTACAGACTGTAAGAACAATTCGTTTATATTTTGATGGTTTGGGAGAAATATGGTTTGTTGTAACAGTTAAAAAGCTTTGGCAAGTCATTGGGGGAGCATGAGCTTGCTTAAGAGTATACTTGTGTTCTGTGAACACACACACAGTCTTTTATCCATCTTTTGTTCATAATCAGAGTGTAAATGTTGCACTGAGGCAAACCCATGAAACAGGGGTGTCAAACCCTGGTCCTCAAGGGCCGCTGTCCTGAAGGTTTTAGATGTTTCCCTGATCCAGCAAAACTGATTCTAAAGAATGAGTTGTGACCAAGCTCTGTGGAAGCTTCATAATGTCCCTTCAGTAGAATCAGGTGTGCTGGAGCAGGGAAACATCGAAAACCTTCAGGAGAGCGGCCCTCGAGGACCAGGGTTTGACACCCCTGCTGTAGAAGAATGACCCAGTCCGAGAAACCCATCTGTGGTAAAAGGAAAGGTAATTTTTCAAAGAACTCTTTTTGCAACTCATTTGTTGTAAGATATCGGTCTAGCCTCTAGTCTACACCAGTGCTTTGTAAGTCCCCAGGTTCCACTGTCCATATTAAGACGTTTCCCTGCTCCAACACACAAGATTCAAACGAAAGATCCACACAAGGCTTTTGCTGAGCTTCTCAAAGATAATTCATTTGAATCAGATGTGTTGGATCAGGGAAACATCTAGAACAGACAGGGGGGTCCCTGAAGACCAGGGGGTCCCTGAAGACCAGGGGGGTCCCTGAAGACCAGGGGGTCCCTGAAGACCAGGGTTAAAGACCGTTGGTCAGTGCAAGGATCCTGCATATCAGCGTGTAAGTACAGACTTCAGATCAGTCCGTTTCATCCATTAGTCGCTCTTACATCAGGAGGAGGCTACGTTTCCTCCGGTGGTGTCTGCTCTGACCACTTCAGTGCCGTCAAGGTCACCGAATCAAACAGACCTCCTGCCCATATTACAGTGAAGTGAAACCATACACCTCCTTCTCAAACTCACACTTTCTTTCTTTCTCTCACTCACTCACACTCTCTCTCTCTCTCTCTCTCTCTCCATCCTCTCACTCTCTGCCTCAGCTCTCCACAGGAACGCGATCTAGTATTCATCTAGTGCTTCATCAAATATTCATCCGTTTTAGCGGTTTATCTCCGAGCTATCGAAAGGCAGACCAGAACTGTTTTGTCAGCTTATTCGAAAAGGTCAGGAGTAAGAAGCAACCTGATAATAATAGGTGTTCTGGGAACCCCCTGACTCGGCAGTGACAGTTTCCTCCCTTCTAAAATCGGATCGAATCCTAACAAAGCCTTATCGGTCCGGCGTGAAGCAGATGGGAGAGGTTGTGGTGATTTTCTTATTGACTCTGACGGAGCTTCTGTTAGCGAAACGGTATGAGGACAGTGAATCACCTTGTGGTCACCTTCTGTCACCTCTGAGGTGTCGATTACATTGCCGGTAAATGTCTGTTCCGATCACGTACAGTAAATGAACGCTGAAAGGCTGCCTCACTGCAGCACAATGGAACGGCCAACAACTCGTTTCAGATGAATCATTCGGATATCGCATTTCTCCAGATCTATGAGATGGTTTAAGTTTCTTTTAGCATCGTCTCAGATGTCTGTAGATCCTATCTAGTATCTCCCACACGCAAGTGCAAAGCATTTGGAAATGGAGTTTGTATTTTGTAAAATGACGTTGGCACACATCGAGTCTTGCTCCATCGGGGGCGAATATAATGGCATTAACTTTAAGGCAGAAGAGTTGCACGAAGCTAGATATTTTAGCTTCTTTTGAACATGATTTAAACTTAAAACCTACAAAGCTACAGTAACTACCGGCATACTATAATCAAAAGACATTACTGAATAGGATAGAGGCCTTTAGGCTTGCTAAGTTGTAGTATATAGGCAACTCAAACAATATTAGAGTTAATTACGTACGGATGTATTTTGGTTTCTTATTTTACAATTAATGTAACAAATTGTCTGATGTGAATACACTAATAACGGCATAGTCAACATTGAGTTATACGAAATTAAAATAATTCCAAGATGTACATTCCACTCGGTGAGGGGATAGGGGTGGGGGGGGGTTGGGGTGGTGGGGGGGTGGAAGGCTAAGTGCCCCCCCTCTCACCCCTCCCTCGCCTGCGCCACTGATGTGTAAAATGTAATTGTGACTTCGGTACTTGGATTGGTATAGACAGCAATCTTAATGTATAATTTGATGCTAAATCTAATGAAAAGTACATAGGGAACTGAGGGACATAATGCCAGGATATCTGTCGTCTTATTACATTACAGTACAGAATGGATGAGAGGTGACTGGTGGGGGCACCTCTTAAGTCATTTGGAAATACACTCAAGGCAGGACAGCATCACACTAGCACACACACACACACACAACGACACACACATGCATTCGTTTTTTTGTTGGTAATCTGAAAACACACACAGTACTCACACCTCAAACGTAAGTTGTCACCAGGGCGCACACAAACACAGCCCTAATGGAAATCTAATGACACGCACAACAAAGCATGTTCTTCCACAAGTATCCTAACACGACTGCAACACACGATACGCACACCAAACCCTACACAGCAAGTCTTCGCTCAATTTTACGTAAGTGCACAACACACACACACACACATTACACACACACACACACAACACACACACAGTTACAATCAGTGGAAATAAATATGAACCTGACTTGTCCCATTAGGCTGTAATTGGTGTGTTAGGCGTGGAACACTTAGCAGGAGGACATTGGATACATGTGTATGTATTACATCTGCATCAGCCACAGGCTTCCTTGTTTGTTGTGATGTAAGCTGATTAACTCTCACCCTTAACAGCATGCTCGAATCCTTTGCCCACAGACGCTGCGGATCCTGTTTCCGAACAGACGTCGCCCGTCTCCATCCATTTGGAGTGTGTGTGTGTGTGCGTATCCATGGCTACTAGCTGACGTCCACTCAGATTCTTGTCTGAGAAAACACACACACACACACATGAACTTGGGTGGCCTGGACTGATTTAACATGGAGTTTATACACAGATACTGCAAAATAGAGGTGTTTGTGAGTGGGTATAGGTGTGTGTAGGTGTGCATGTGAGTAGACATACGTGGGTATAGGTGTGTGTAGGTATAGGTGTGTAGGTATAGGTGCGTGTGTGAGTATGTGTGTAGGTATAGCTGTGTAGGTGTGTGTGTAGGTGTGTGTGTGTAGGTATAGGTGCGTGTGTGAGTATGTGTGTAGGTATAGCTGTGTAGGTGTGTGTGTAGGTGTGTGTGTGTGTGTAGGTATAGGTGTGTGTAGGTGTGTGTGTGTGTGTATGTTTGTGTGTAGGTATAGGTGTGTGTGTGTGTGTTGGTACAGGTGTGTGTGTATATGTATAGGTGTGTGTGTAGGTATAGGCGTGTGTGTTGGTACAGGTGTGTGTGTGTGTGTGAGTGTGTAGATATAGGTGTGTGTGTATATGTATAGGTGTGCAGGTGTGTGAGCACATGCACACCCAGCAGCACCATGCAGGTGCATCTCCACTACCTTCAGGTCTCCAGCAGAGCAGAGAGAGAGAGAGAGAGATGCTTTGCTACCAGCGGGCGTTGGCTGCCAGCCAGCCTTGGCCTCCTTTCAACATGCCTTTTGATCATACATATGTTTTCTTCTCCTCCAAACACTAATTAGTGGGTGAGCAGGACAGCACAGAGGAGAAGCTGCTGTCTCTAATACCCACCACCTTCTTTGGGGATAAAGGAATCACATGAAAGGTTGTACAGGCACACTGAGATGCCTCTTCCAAGCAGCCATGGGGAGACGTACATCAGGTGATAAACATCTATTTACAAGAGCACAAAACACTGATAAAGGCCAACCTGGAGCTCGGCCAATCACACGCTGCCAAATGACCGCCACAGCCGCATCCAAGCAGACAACCTTTTAACAAAAGACAAGTTTGTGCCTCCGTGCGTTTGTGGAAGAGCTTAAGGATGTAATGAACCAGGCGATACAGAGAGATGCAGGGTGATACAGAGTGATGCAGAGTGATACAGAGTGATGCAGAGTGATGCAGAGTGATGCAGGGTGATGCAGAGTGATGCAGGGTGATGCAGGGTGATGCAGGGTGATGCAGAGTGATGCAGGGTGATGCAGGGTGATGCAGAGTGATGCAGAGTGATGCAGAGTGATGCAGAGTGATACAGAGTGATGCAGGGTGATACAGAGAGATGCAGGGTGATGTAGAGTGATACAGGGTGATGCAGGGTGATGCAGAGTGATGCAGGGTGATACAGAGTGATGCAGGGTGATGCAGAGTGATGCAGGGTGATGCAGGGTGATGCAGAGTGATGCAGGGTTATACAGAGTGATGCAGAGTGATACAGAGTGATGCAGAGTGATGCAGGGTGATACAGAGAGATGCAGGGTGATGTAGAGTGATACAGGGTGATGCAGGGTGATGCAGAGTGATGCAGAGTGATGCAGAGTGATGCAGAGTGATACAGAGCGATGCAGGGCGATGCAGAGCAATGCAGAGCGATGCAGAGCGATGCAGAGCGATGCAGGGTGATGCAGGGTGATGCAGAGTGATACAGAGTGATGCAGAGTGATGCAGGGTGATGCAGGATGATGCAGGGTGATGCAGAGTGATACAGAGTGATACAGGGTGATGCAGAGTGATGCAGGGTGATGCAGGGTGATGCAGAGTGATGCAGAGTGATGCAGAGTGATACAGAGTGATGCAGGGTGATGCAGGGTGATGCAGAGTGATACAGAGTGATACAGAGTGATACAGGGTGATGCAGAGTGATGCAGAGTGATGCAGAGTGATACAGAGTGATGCAGGGTGATGCAGGGTGATGCAGAGTGATGCAGAGTGATACAGGGTGATGCAGGGTGATGCAGGGTGATGCAGAGTGATACAGAGTGATACAGGGTGATGCAGAGTGATGCAGGGTGATGCAGGGTGATGCAGAGTGATACAGAGTGATACAGGGTGATGCAGAGTGATACAGAGTGATACAGGGTGATGCAGAGTGATACAGAGTATCTTCAGGAGAAGCTCACAGTGGAACCTACAAAAACCTTCCTCAAATCCAACGTTCCGCATGTTCCTCTGCAGATTTCAACAGAGGTGCGTTTGTGTTACCTTTTCCCAGAACCCTCGTTCAGTCCGTCTACCTCCGGTCAGAAACGACACAAGAGGAAACAGCTCGTACAGTCTCTAATCCAGTTTATTCATTTTCAGCAAAAGAAAGATATCAGGGGAAATGGAGCAGAGAAGGAAAAACCAAGAACACAAACACTACAGAATTCTCATCCATTATCTTATTTTTTTGTAGTTTTTTTTCTTTTTTACAATGTTAAAACTAAAATACAGCTCTACGCTAAAGTGTAAGTAAATTCTGAAACACAAAAAAATGGTTAAATAAGGATTCTTTTTAAGATGAACAGGACCGACCTCTGTTCTGTTCTCTGTTCCTTTCCACGGTTCAACCACAAAACATCGTCTCTAAAAAATAAAATAAAAAGACAAATGGCCGGTTCCATCTTTCAGGGCACCTGCAGTAACCTCCCAGCCTCCCTAACCCCACATTAGCTCAAACATATGAGAGAGGAAGAGAAAGATCAATATAGATAAAACAGGATTAATGCAATAAAAGGTGGATGAAGGGGGAATCACACTGTTTGTAAATGGATCAGAGAAGAGGGATAGAGTGTTGACAGGCAAGGTGAGAGAGAGATGGAGAGAGAGAGAGAGAGAGAGAGTGAGAGAGACGGAGAGTGAGAAACAGAGAGAGAGGGAGAGAGAGACGGAGAGAGAGAGACATAGAGAGTGAGAGAGAGACGGAGATTAATGAGACAGAGAGACTAAGAGACAGAGACGTGGACATACAGAGTGAGAGAGCAAGAGTGATACATAAAGAGAGTGAGAGACAGACAGATTGAGAGAGAGATACAGCGAGAGACAGACAGATTGAGAGAGAGATACAGCAAGAGACAGACAGATTGAGAGAGTAAGAGAGATACAGCGAGAGACAGACAGACAGATTGAGAGAGACAGATACAGCAAGAGACAGACAGATTGAGTAAGAGAGATACAGCGAGAGACAGACAGACAGATTGAGACAGACAGACAGACAGACAGACAGATTGAGAGAGAGAGAGGGAGAGAGAGAGAGAGAGAGACTAAGAGACACAGAGACGTAGACCAAGAGAGACAGAGAAGGATTCACTAGAGGCAGAGCATCACAAAACAATTCACACGTTGGGATGGAAGTTTTGTAACTAAGACTTTATGGATTATATTTATCAAGACCTGGACTACAACCCCCAATCAGCCTGGACTACAACTCCCATAAGATTCCTCCTGAAGAATGTTGCTCTGCTGTTTCTACAGAGTCCAAAGTGTACCGCTTGATTTTGCTTCCATCCCTGTGCTCTAAGCTACACACATCAGCTGAACCATATACAGTATAAAAGTGTGTGTGTGTGTTTACCATGCAGGGACCCCAGTTATACAAGCAGGCTCAACCAAACATCTGAAATGCCTGCCGTCTAAAAGTTCGACGTTTGACATTCAGGACCCGAAGTATGAACGTCGTTGCCGAGGAGAATCTCCGAGGTGTCCGTCTCCATAGTAACGGTGAGTCGCAGATGGAATCCTGACGGAGGCGGTGATTGGCTGAGCAGCTTAACAGAAGCCCACCTGGGCCAATCGGTGCCTGGTCAGGTCACAAGTTCTCTGCCCCAGGAAAAATGGCCACCGTGCCTGTAGTGAAGGGAGGCGCGGGGAAGAAGGGGGTGTAGACCTGAGGTGTGGCGTGTGTGGATGAGGGAATTCTGGGAAGAGTTAAGGCTGAAAATACAGGGTAGTGATTGGTTGGTTGTAGTTGCGAGGGGGGAGGAGCCTGTGTGTAATTGAAATCTGGTCTTTGCGTGAGGCTCAGAATGAACCTTGCCCAACACTAGCAGGGAGCATTAGTGTTCAGGTTAGCTGTCAGATCCCATAAAACGGAGAAAAAGGTTGAGTAGGAGGTGGGCTGGGGTCAAAATGTGAGTAAGGAGGAGGGGGGTCAAGGGGAGGAGGGGGGGTCAAGGGCTTGGGGCGGGGCGCACTATTAAGTCCCATGCGGGGCACAACAAGTAGCAGTGCTTTGTCTGGTATTGAGGTAAGAGCACAGTTTCAGAAGGGGGGAGGAGGGGGGAGGAGGAGGAGGAGGGGGGAGGGTTTCCAGGACCAAAGTGAGTCCAAAGTGTGTTTGTCTCCTCCTGCTCAGGAACACTCCTCCCCGATGCGCTGGCAGGAGCGGCCCACCTTGCGCTCCAGCTTCACCATCTTCAGGACGGCCTCCTCACGACCGCGACCCAGGTGGTCAAACAGGCAGTCGTGCTGCTCTGGGAGCCGGTGTAGCATGCAGAACACGTAGCCTGGGGGAGGAGGGGGGAGAGAGAGAGGGGGGAGACAGAGAGGGGAGGGAAGGGAAGAGGAAGGGAGTAAAGAGACCAAGGGAGAGAGAGAGGGGGGAAAGAGAGGGGAGAGAGAGAAGGGGGGGAAGGGAGAGAGGGGGGAGGGAGAAGGGGGGAGAGAGAGGTTGGAGGGAGGGGGGAGGGAGGGGGTAAAGAGACCAAGGGATAGAGAGAGGGGGGAGACAGAGTGTTGTGGGAGGACGAAGAGAAGACAAAAGGAGAGAAGTTGAGAGCGAGCGAGAAGATGAAGAGAGAGAGACTTCAGTCTTATGTTTCTTTCAATCAGCACATGAAGTATTGACAGGCTGGGCTGAAATGAGCAAACGTTTACACATCCTGCACCAACAGCAGCTAGCTACACTGCTGCCATGCTACCAGGGGACTGGAGAGGCTGCTTTCTCTGGAAGCAGGGCAGCAGCTAGCTACACTGCTACCATGCTACCAGGGGACTGGAGAGGCTGCTTTCTCTGGAAGCATGGCAGCAGCTATCTACACTGCTGCCACGCTACCAGGCGACTGGAGAGGCTGCTTTCTCTGGAAGCATGGCAGCAGCTAGCTACACTGCTACCATGCTACCAGGGGACTGGAGAGGCTGCTTTCTCTGGAAGCATGGCAGCAGCTAGCCACACTGCTACCATGCTACCAGGGGACTGGAGAGGCTGCTTCTCTGGAAGCAGGGCAGCAGCTAGCTACACTGCTACCATGCTACCAGGGGACTGGAGAGGCTGCTTCTCTGGAAGCAGGGCAGCAGCTAGCTACACTGCTACCATGCTACCAGGGGACTGGAGAGGCTGCTTTCTCTGGAAGCATGGCAGCAGCTAGCCACACTGCTACCATGCTACCAGGGGACTGGAGAGGCTGCTTCTCTGGAAGCAGGGCAGCAGCTAGCTACACTGCTACCATGCTACCAGGGGACTGGAGAGGCTGCTTTCTCTGGAAGCAGGGCAGCAGCTAGCTACACTGCTGCCATGCTACCAGGAGACTGGAGAGGCTGCTTCTCTGGAAGCATGGCAGCAGTAGTGGAACCCTCCCTGTACTGGTAGGACTCTGGTGTCTGAGGTGTCCATGTCAACCATCCTCACTCTCATGTCAGCTGAGGCCTTGGCTCAGTCTGCCGTGTAAACAGACAGGACACCTCGTTAAGGAGAGGACCTCGTTAGCGCCACGTCTTAATGTACCCCTTAATAGGCTGAGTGTTCCTGAGAGCTGAGCGCGACAGCCTTCGATTAACGCCGTGGTGATTAGGAAGAGGGATGAGATGAGGCCTGGGTGGGCGTTGGAGGGGCGTGTGGGAGGGTGAGGGAGAAGGAGCGGGGAGGGAAGGGGGGTTGATGTGGGAGGGAGAGGTGGGTTGGTTTGGGAAGGGGGGAGGGAGGGATGGGTGATGGGTTGTGTGGGAGGGGCGAGGGAAGAGGAGGGGGTGGAGGGGGACAGAGGGTGGGTTGATGTGGGAGGGAGGAGGAAAGGAGGGGGTGGAGGAGGAGGAGGGTGGGTGGGTTTGGGTTGTGGGAGGGGGCAGGGAGGGTGGGTTGATGTGGGAGGGGGAGGGAAGAGGAGGGGTTGGAGGGTGTTAGTGTGGGAGAGGGGGAGGAGGGTTATGCTGGGAGGGGAGGGACGATGAGGGGTTGAGGGGGCAGGGAGGTGGTGTTGGTGTTGGGGAGGGGGCAGGGAGGGGGGGTTGGGGATGGGGGGGGGGCAGAGGGGTGTTGAGCAGAGGGTTGGTAGGGGCAGGCGGGGGTAGATTCCTAGATTGATACACATGCTAACAGTTAAACAGACCCACAGGTCCGAACATAAAATGGAAGCTGCATTACTCCGAACCTAACCAGTAATGGTGGCATTTAAATGGGAATTTCCATTGTGAGTAAATATGCCCATTAAACATAATTACATAGCCAATGAGTTCTGAGGCTAGCAGTTGTGGCTCCAGAATAAAGTACCTTCCAGCATGTGTGTGTGTGTGTGTGTGTGTGTGTGAGAGAGAATGCGTAGCGTGTGGTCTGTGTCTGTACTGTGTGCAGCGTGTGTGTGTGTGTGTAGTATGTGTGGTGTGTATGTGTGTAGTTTGTGTAGCATGTGTGGTGTGTCTGTATGAATGAGTAGTCTGTGTGTGTAGTGTTTGTGTGTAGCGTGTGTGTGTGTAGCATGTGTGTGTAGCGTGTGTGGATGAATGTGTAGTGTGCAGTGTGTGTATGTGTAGTGTGTGTGTATAGCGTGTGTGTATAGCGTGTGTGTAGCATGTGCGGTGTGTGTGTGTGTATAACGCGTGTGTGTAGCATGTGTGTGTAGCATGTGCGGTGTGTGTGTGTAGTGTGTGTGTATAGCGTGTGTGTAGCATGTGCGATGTGTGTGTGTGTGTGTGTATAGCGTGTGTGTGTAGCATGTGTGTGTAGCATGTGCGGTGTGTGTGTAGTGTGTGTGTATAGCGTGTGTGTACCATGTGTGTGTGTGTGTCTCACCACAGCGGCAGGACCCCAGCTCCTGCTGTACCAGTTCCAGCTTGGTCTGGCAGCGGTGGCAGCGTCGTCGACTCCTCTGCTTGGCACCGCGAGGCGATGAGGAGGAGGAAGAGGAGGAGGAAGAGGAGGGACCCTCGCCCACACGTGCCCGCTTCTCTGGGGATGCATCGCTCTCTGACCCAGAGGCTGGATGGAGACACACACGTCAGTGGGCTTCCTCAGGTGGTTGTACAGGTGAAAGAAGCATTTACTTGCCTGGGTAAATCTTTAACTCATAATCTCCCCTATCTATCCCCTGCAAAAACCTGGACGTGGAACATTCTAGATTACATGGCTGCTGTGTAGCCTGAAGTCTGGCCTCGTCTCAGTCCTCTTCCTGTCTAGCACACTTTTACATCAGCGTCACTATTCCAGCCTCATCCAAACTCATCCAGCCTCATCCAGCCTCACCCAGCCTCATCCAACCTCATCCAGCCCCATCCAACCTCTTCCAAAATCATCCAACCCCATCCAGCCTCATCCAGCCTCATCCAACCCCACCCAGCCTCACCCACCCTCTCCTTCTGCCCCTAACTCTGCTCTGCTCCACACTCTGATGATCTCGGCTTGATAATTCTCTGAGAACTAGGCCGGGTTGACCGACAGAATCTTCCGGAACCATCGATTGCCTGGCGCCCATGTTCTCCTAGGGAATCTCTGTGGTGTAGCGTCTCTCTCCTACCACTACGCGACTCTCCTATCCAGCCTGTTAACAAATCTCACCTTCCTAGCTCACGCTGAAGATCTTGTGAGTGTGTGTGTCTGTACATCTTTAAGGATTTCCAGCTACTCAATTACCTGTCTGCCCCCCCCCCCCAACACACATGCCCAGAACCTCCCACCCTCCCTCCTCTCCACCTTAGCGGTGTCTGTGAGGAGGTCCATCCCCCTGGAGCAGGTGGACAGCAGACAGGACGCTGATGCTTACCTGAGTCGCAGGGTCGCTTTGTGGGGGTGGAGAGGGTGCCCAGGCTTGTCTGTCGGATCTTCTGATGAGAAGGGGAGGAGAAGAGAGATAGAAAAGACGGCGAAGCATAAGGGTGAGGGTGAGGAGAAGGGAGAGGAAGGGAGGGTGGGAAGAGGGGGAAGGAGAAGGGTGGTGAGAGGGGAGACGTAGAAAGGGAGAAAAAGAGGAGGGGTGAGGGAGGTGTAAGGGTGAAGAGAAGGGAGGGTGAGGAGAGGAGGGGAGGTGAGGAAGAGAAAGAGACAAGATGAGAGAGGGGAAGGAGACTTAAGCTTAAGGTAACTTAAGTTCCATGACACAAATACCGCGAGGACACAGTTACATTCACCCAGTCAGCATCTGGTGTGTTAAAGGGTTCAGCTGGCTACAACCTCGTTCTATGCATATAGTACTAGGCCACACACACACACACACACACACACACACAACACACACACACACACACACAACACCACACACACACACACACACAACACACACACACACACACACCACACACACAACACACACACCACACACACACACACACACACACACCACACACACACACCACCACACACACCACACACACACACCCTGTTGGTTTCTGTGAGGAGAGATCTGCAGAGCCAACACAGCCCTGCATCCTATCTGTGTCAGAACAGATATAGCCAGGCAGCACAGAATAGCAGCTGTCCTCTGCAACAGTGGTCATACCTCTAACCCTAACCCTTACCTCTCCTCAGTCTACCAGCAGAACACCCTGCTAGCGGTGCAAACTGCTAGCTGCTAGCGACGCACCCTGCTAGCATTGCACACTGCTAGCGGTGCACCCAGCTAGCGGCGCACCCTGCTAGCGACGCACCCTGCTAGCAGCACACCCTGCTAGCGACGCACACTGCTAGCAACGCACACTGCTAGCAACGCACACTGCTAGCAAGGCACACTGCTAGCGGTGTACCCTGCTAGCGGTGCACCCAGATAGCAGCGCACCCAGATAGCACCGCACCCTGCTAGCGGCGCACCCAGATAGCAGCGCACCCTGCAGGCTAGGAGGAGATTAACCTGGGCTGGGATCATTCTCTGATGGAGGATACAAATAGGGGCCTTACTGTCTCAAACGTTTTACTGTGTCTCTGTGTGTGGTTTTGGATGTCTTCACTGCTGTAAAATTGAGTTTTCACTCATGTTTCACCATTGCTGACAGTAGATCAGGGCAACAACATACTGTTCATGCACGTATCAGCGCAGTGTTACACACACACACACACACACACACACACACACACACACACCCACACACACACACACACACCCTTGTGGTTTCTGTTGAGGAGAGATCTGCAGGCCAACACAGCCCTGCATCCTATCTGTGTCAGAACAGATATAGCCAGGCAGCACAGAATAGCAGCTGTCCTCTGCAACAGTGGTCATACCTCTAACCCTAACCCTTACCTCTCCTCAGTCTACCAGCAGAACACCCTGCTAGCGGTGCAAACTGCTAGCTGCTAGCGACGCACCCTGCTAGCAGCGCATCCTGCTAGCATTGCACACTGCTAGCGGTGCACCCAGCTAGCAGCGCACCCTGCTAGCGACGCACCCTGCTAGCAGCACACCCTGCTAGCGACGCACACTGCTAGCAACGCACACTGCTAGCAACGCACACTGCTAGCGGTGTACCCTGCTAGCGGTATACCCTGCTAGCGGTGTACCCTGCTAGCGGTGCACCGAGATAGCAGCGCACCCTGCTAGCGGCGCACCCAGATAGCAGCGCACCCTGCAGGCTAGGAGGAGATTAACCTGGGCTGGGATCATTCTCTGATGGAGGATACAAATAGGGGCCTTACTGTCTCAAACGTTTTACTGTGTCTCTGTGTGTGGTTTTGGATGTCTTCACTGCTGTAAAAAGGAGTTTTCACTAATGTTTCACCATCGCTGACAGTAGATCAGGGCAACAACATACTGTTCATGCACGTATCAGCGCAGTGTTGTGCAGCAGACATGCTGTGGTCTTTCCTGAGTGTTATAGGTCATCTGGGAAGAGCAGCGTTTGTGTCTGTGTGCTGTGGGATGCAGGTATCCTCTCACCTTCCTGTGCAGGTAGAGGCATGGCTCCTGAGCCCTCACACGAAGGCTCCACTGAGCTAACGGGCACCGACGACAGGGATTGGCTACTGCTGCTGTTTGTCTCGTTACAGAAGGCGTCTGACTGGCTGCTGTTGGAGCTGGAGGCGGGCTCAGGGTCACTGTCCTCGTCTGGCTGTTTCTTCTCAATGTCTGGCAGGGTAAAGGACACAAGTCAAGGAGAGTGTGAGTGTGTGTGTGTGTGTGTGTGTGTGTGTGTGTGTGTGTGTGTTCGGCCCACAAGGGGAGAGTCCAATAATGTTTAAGGATTGGAGTGGTCTGAAGATGTGCGAGTCCCTCTCTCTCTCTCCCCCCCTCTCTCTCCCCGTCTCCCCCTCTCTCTCTCCCCGTCTCTTCCCCTCTCTCTACCTCTCCCCCTACCTCTCCCTCTCCATCTCCCTCCCTCTCCCCTCCAATCTGTTTGTTTACTTTAGCAGTCTGCACTCTTAAGCTACTTCACATAGTCACCCTCAGCAGAAACAACTGTGCTTCTCCTGATGGAGTCTACAGAGAGCAGGATGGATGACCTACCAGCAAAACATTTGGAGCACAGATTCATGGTTTTGCTGGACCTGAGGATAAGAAAAACAAGAGGAGGTTGTTAGTAAAACACGTATTTCAGGTAGAATAACGGTAAAAATGCATCGCTTGTTAGCTTGTAAAATAGTTTGCAGCCCTTTGTGAATATTTAGAGAATCTTTTCGGTTTGTAAGTCTAAGAACACAGACTAGAAAGTGGCTAGGCAGTGACTGGAGACCTTGTTGTCAGAAGTACACAGGATCATAACCTGAGAGCATGGCATGCTTCTCTTGCACCACACTCACTCTGACAACACTCTCTCTCTCTCTCTCGCTCCCTCACAACACTCTCTCTCTCTCTCTCTCTCTC
>BROE01000010.1:2338658-2368787 GCA_036571765.1 Plecoglossus altivelis | reverse complement strand
AGAGAGTAGATCAGGGCAACAACATACTGTTCATGCACGTATCAGCGCAGTGTTGTGCAGCAGACATGCTGTGGTCTTTCCTGAGTGTTATAGGTCATCTGGGAAGAGCAGCGTTTGTGTCTGTGTGCTGTGGGATGCAGGTATCCTCTCACCTTCCTGTGCAGGTAGAGGCATGGCTCCTGAGCCCTCACACGAAGGCTCCACTGAGCTAACGGGCACCGACGACAGGGATTGGCTACTGCTGCTGTTTGTCTCGTTACAGAAGGCGTCTGACTGGCTGCTGTTGGAGCTGGAGGCGGGCTCAGGGTCACTGTCCTCGTCTGGCTGTTTCTTCTCAATGTCTGGCAGGGTAAAGGACAGCTATGTGTGAGAGAAGGAGAGTGTGAGTGTGTGTGTGTGTGAGGTGAGTTGTCGTGTGTGTGTGTGTGAGTGGTGGTGTGTTCGGCCCGACCAAGGGGAGAGTCCAATAATGTTTAAGGATTGGAGTGGTCTGAAGATGTGGCGAGTCCTCTCTCTCTCTCTGGCCCCTCTCTCTCTCCCTCTCTCTCTCCCCTCTATCACCTACTCAGCCCTCTCATCTCTCTCCCCTTCTCTCTCTCTCAGCCCGTCACTTCCCTCTGCTCTACCTCTCTACCTCTCTACCTCTCTCTCTGCGTCCCCCTCTTGATCCCTCTCTTCTCTCTCCCCCCTCTCGTCTCCCTCTCTCCCTCTCCATGCCTCTCCCGTCCTTCCCGCCTCTCCCCCTCTCTCTCTTCTCCCCTCTCTCTCTCCCCGTCTCTTCCCTCTCTCCTCTCTTACCCTCTCTACCTCTCTAACTCTCCCTCTCTCTAACTCTCCCGTAGCTCTCTCCATCTCCATCTCCCTCCCTCTCCCCTCCAATCTGTTTGTTTACTTTAGCAGTGTGCACTCTTAAGCTACTTCACATGGTCACCCTCAGCAGAAACAACTGTGCTTCTCCTGATGGAGTCTACAGAGAGCAGGATGGACGACCTACCAGCAAAACATTTGGAACACAGATTCATGGTTTTGCTGGACCTGAGGAATAGAAAAACAAGAGGATTTTGTTAGTAAAACACGTATTTCAGGTAGAATAACGGTAAAAATGCATCGCTTGTTAGCTTGTAAAATAGTTTGCAGCCCTTTGTGAATATTTAGAGAATCTTTTCGGTTTGTAAGTCTAAGAACACAGACTAGAAAGTGGCTAGGCAGTGACTGGAGACATTGTTGTCAGAAGTACACAGGATCATAACCTGAAGAGCATGGCATGCTTCTCTGCGACCACACTCAACTCTGAAACACTCTCTCTCTCCTCTCTCTCGGTCTCCCTCACAACATCTCTCTCTCTCTCTCTCTCTCTGCTCGCTCCCGTCACACCACCTCTCTCGTCTCTTCTCGTTGCTCCCTCCCAACACTCTCTCTGCCTCTTCTGGTCTCTTCTCCTGTGCTCCTCACAACACTCGTCTCTCTCTCCTTCTTCTCTCTCTCTTCTCTGCTTGTTCTCACAACGCACTCTCTTCCTCTGGCGCTTTCGTCTCACACTGACAACATGCTCCCTCTTTCTTTCCCCCTTTGTTTCCCGCTGCTCTCTTCCCTCCCGTGCCCTCCCGTCTCTCAACTTCCAACACGCTCTCTCGTTTCTCTCGCTCCCCTCCTCCTCGCGCGTCCCTCCCCAAGCTGGCAATACGTCTCCCCCTCTTGGTCTCTCTCCCTCCTCCCTCCCCTCCCACACACACAAACAAACAAAAACACACACACTCTCTCTTTCTCTCCTCCTCCCGCTCCCTCCCTCCCTCCCTCAACTGGCAACACGCTCCCTTTCACAGCTCACCTCAGTGAAGTTTTAACAGCTTCATCAGCCTTCAGAACACGTGCTGGTGCAAGACTATTTGACTTTAACTGGCAGAACATCGAGGGAAGAAAAAAAAAAACACTTCTCCATTATCTTGACTGAGGCCAAGGCCCGAACTATAAACCACCTAGCACACAGCACACACGGACTCTCCAAGACACCTTCCAATAGAGTTCTTCATTGAACAAAAGCCAAAAAACGACTTTAGCCCACCAGCCTGTTTGTGAGTCAGCCTGGATGTTCGTAGTCATGTCTGTTCATGTTGTTGGGTTATTTAAGTGTACTGAAAGCTGTGGGCATGACTGGTCAGACCAGGATCAAACCATGTCTGTGGATATGCTACAGCTGAATATAGACTCCTGTCTCTGAGGTTCGCTATGCATCCAAACCTTCTCTAGAATTATCTTATTCAAATGATACTTTAAGAGCTGTTATTGTTGCTAATAATAATAATAATTACAGTCTATCACTCGGTAGGCCAGGCTTCTTCCAGCTTTTCAATAAAGATTGATTACAAACCAAAGCAGAGATCCAAGCTTGAGGACTAACAGTCCAAGTACAACCATGGCACTCCAGAGAGCCGTACAGATACACAGTATGAACCTTTACCTCTGGCTTATATGCACCATCCAAACACCCTCATTACCCTACACAGAGAGAGCTGTATTCATGTCAGTTCGACGTGGTTTGGTTACTCTATACTTAGCTTATCTGTCAACCCTGGCCTAGCCGGACCCCTGGCCTAGCCGGACCCCTGGCCTAGCCGGACCCCTGGCCTAGCCGGGCCCCTGGCCTAGCCGGGCCCCTGGCCTAGCCGGGCCCCTGGCCTCGCCGGGCCCCTGGCCTAGCCGGGCCCCTGGCCTAGCCGGGCCCCTGGCCTAGCCGGACCCCTGGCCTAGCCGGACCCCTGGCCTAGCCGGACCCCTGGCCTAGCCGGGCCCCTGGCCTAGCCGGGCCCCTGGCCTAGCCGGGCCCCTGGCCTAGCCGGGCCCCTGGCCTCGCCGGGCCCCTGGCCTAGCCGGGCCCCTGGTCTAGCCGGGCCCCTGGTCTAGCCGGGCCCCTGGTCTAGCCGGGCCCCTGGTCTAGCCGGGCCCCAGGGGGCCTTAGCTGGAATAACCGTGGTCTCCTCTCAGGTGAAACACGAGTGTTTCCACAGCCCACCCCCCTGCTGAGCACAACGCTGGTGATCATCACTCACTTCCTATTTATTTTCAGGAGCTAAATCTCTCTGTTGCTGCCCTCAAGTACCTCGCCCCACCCCCCTTAACGCCCCCTGCCCCCCCCTCATAACCCCCCCGTCCCCCTAGCCTCCCGTCCCCCCACCCCTCTCTCTCTCTCTCTCTCTAAAAGCAGGCACTGTCGCCTGGCATACAAGGAAGAAGGAACCTCCTAGCTGGAGTGATGACACATAAAGAGAGCTTGCAGGTAAACCGGCTGCAACAACAACAATCATTCCTTGTCATGGTCGTGGCGGTGGCAATCATGGGTAATCATAATCATAGCCCAATCAACAGGGAGGGCCGGCGGGGTGGGAGAGAAGGTGGGAGGGGGGGGAGATGAATGGGGGGAGGGCAAGAAAGCGAAAGACAAATAAATGGAGTGAAAGAAAATGAGAGAGAGGGAAGGGGGGGGAGGAAGAGGTTGAGACAGAATATTCGTGCATATTTAGGAAATACAGCAGGATCGGACCCCAGCAGGTACTAATAAGCCGTCCCATTGAAGATAATGAAGCAAGCCCTGATTGGCATAGACTGGCAGTTGGTCTCAGTCGCCACGGAGACGGCGCTTTGAGTGACAACTCAAGAGAAGATAAGACGAAAAAAAGGGAGGGCGAGTTGGTTTCAGTTAACACTGATTAAGGTTGATACTTGAAATTGGAATTCAAGATTTCCACATACCTTTCAGTCTCTATTTGAAAACAGGGTCCTGTTGATGTGTGATTGACACTGCGTGTGTGTGTGTGTGTGTGTGTGTGTGTGTGTGTGTGTGTGTGTGTGTGTGTGGTAGAAGTAGTGTGTGCAGTAAACTATTTCAGTGGACTGAACACGCACAGATCAGGGCATCGCTTGTTATAAGGCTGTGAAACCCAGTGAAACTATAGGGATTTGGCATCACTGTCAGAATATCCTCCAGTTCTGCAAAACACAGCTACATTCAAGTTCGAGTTTACGCATCAAAGGTGCCTCAAATCCACATTTTCCTTCAGATTAAACCAGTAAAAAGAAAAGCACATTTCTCCAGTCTGCTCGCCACTCAAACCCCCTCCTCTCTGCCCTCCATCTTTACCATAACTTAGGGCAATCAAGGTGGTTCCTCTCTGGGGTGATAAACATGGCAGGAACAGAGATTCATCTGACATCCCCAGGTAAATGTCAGCTGCAATTAAGGCTTATGAGGGTAGGCAGGAATGACAATCAAGACTCATCTGGGCTCACCTAAATTCACCCCTCCGGTTAGAAAGGCAGGATGGAGAATTATATTGAGACTGGCTGGAGGGCAGAGAGTACAAGTGACTTAGCAGGACCACACACACCGACACGCGCACACACACGCACACACGCGCACACACCGACACGCGCACACACACCGACACGCGCACACACACACACACACCGACACACACCGACACACACACACACACGCGCGCGCGTTAGCCTGAATCGTACGCAACCCGAACGCAGCTGCTTTTCCAAAACGTCGTTCCTTCGGCACACTGGCCTAATCACGAAACGGGTTCCGTTCCACTGCGATCCGCTAAACTGCCACGAGATAAGCTTAATCAATCGAACCATCAATGATGAGTCATCATTGATTAATAATTAACAGCCCTGATGTCTACCTGGGGGTGATGGGGGGGGGGGGGGGCGTTCAATGGCTCTAGGCATGGAGGCCATGTTTACTGGGTTGAATTCAGCTTCAGGCTGCTGCACAAACATGCAGGCTCTTAAGGGGAGGTTCACTCTGCTGGGGATGAAACCAGGAGAGCTGAAGCAAAACCAAACAAGCTCTATAAAGATTCACCGGGTGGGTCTACCGGGTGGGTCTACCGGGTGGGTCTACCGGGTGGGTCTACCGGGTGGGTCTACCGGGTGGGTCTACCGGGTAGCAATACTGCTGCCCTACTCAAGGCTTTTCCAAAACAAGGACTTTTCATTGGGCCAATAAGCAACAACAAGGCCTTAGGTGGAACTCTGAGAAGATCAGTTACTCTGAATGTGTTCAGGACAGCCTGAGCAAAGTAATGACTTGTTCTGAACAGGGATTCTGAAGTTGAAAAAGTGAAGTTGATGTTGACAGGAAACAATATTGACTTACGGTTAGCCATTTATTACAGATCAGGCAGGCTAGATTGTGTGTGTAGGAATAACATGTGTGGGACTTGACTTTGTGTCTTAGGTGAAGCATACCAGCATTCTTCTGAGGTTAGAGGTCACTGACATCAGTCATGCACACAAGAAAAACATGGAAAGTGTCATGGTAAATGTTTGCAATGTATATTGTAACACCGTCTTCTGAAACATCTGCTTTTGAAACTGAATAGTTCTACACAGTCACAATCATGACTCATATACAGCTGAATGACTAAATAAGTATTTAAGGAGTAGAAAAAATAATTAACGGTTGGTATTAGGGTGTTACCAAGCTTGGTATTTTATTGAGCACGTTTTTTTTATTTTTTTATTACTGCCTCCAACGACCAGGGTTTTTTTGTAGGTCTAATAATCTTCGTAGCCATGTTGACCCGAAACTCTGTTTATGAGACATTAGCTAACTAGCTAATAACTATTCCTAACCCATAAACGAAACTAAATAATTAAGATTTATCCTTGAAGCTTATTTTACCATAACAACTTATATTCTAACAGGTAAAATTAGTCACTATATTCATGTTATTAATGTCCTATAAGTTAAATGGATAATTCGCTTCTCACAATAAATGATCAGACAGCCATCTAGATCATTATTCACTTCTCTCAATCGCTGTAGGGACATACTATCATATTATTTGATAGCTTGTAACTAAAGGGATACTACCTATTCTATGTAGTCGAGCTGTTTATCATGCATTGAATGTCAGCTGTCATGCTTGTATGGGGGTTAGAATGATAACTAGCTAGCCTGCTTAAGCTAGCAGTAGCACTGGCATGATTTCATCCACCAAGATAACCATCTACCAAGTCAATGGTTATAGTAACAGCTGAAACAAGTCTCGACAACTCAATTGTCCAAGTTTGTGATTGGGTAACTTAGTTCTTTGGCGAGTACAGCTGCCACTAGTTTGCCAGCTAGAAAATGAAAGCACAGCTATGGTATAGCTAGCGCTAAGTAGCTAGCTAGATGTTGCTAACGTTAACATGAGCTAGCAACATTCCCCACCCCCATCCTGGCCGTTTGTACAATGGCTTTCCTCGCAAACAGCTCGAAGCTATTGTGCCTTCTTAACGTCCATATAAAGCCATCTGGTTGGTGACCGGGCCAAGTGTTTATCAATCAAAATGCATTTAACGTTTTCTAGCAAGCCATGGTTCTTCTTACCCCCAAAATCCACAAGGACAGCGCGGCGGTATACTGGGAGGCTTGGTGCGCTCACTGCCCGTGTCACCCATCGTTGTATCCTGTTTGTATAGGCTAATCCTCGGAGTGAGATCGGGGACGGCCTACTATTTATGTACAGGTTCCTTGGCTGGATACGAACTAATAACACACTCCACGGTCTATTTTCTGCCTCAAAGTGTTGACGGAGTAAGAATGCTTTGCCGACACGGAAGGCCGCGTCCACCGTTGCTGTTTAAACGATCAAATTTGCCTAAAATACTGCCGCGTACAGTCCAACGGACCGCACCGGGAAACGAGGCCGATCAGCTGGAGCTAGGAAGAAACCATCGGGTTTGTAGGGGTGTGTGCTAATGTAAGGAAACAGTCACTAACATTTGATTGGATGCCTTTATCACCTTTGTTATAGTCTGAATGTATGAATGATTGCATGTTTTTCATTTTTAATAACTGCGTGACGCTTGTTAACCAAGTTTAGCTTTAGTTGGTTGAGCTGCCAACTGAATCTGTCGACACTCCGTTTATGAACATGGTATCATCCATTCAATATTGCCCAACTTCCTATGTTTACTGAAACAGATGACCGGTGTAGAAGATGCATATGTCAAATCACTTCTTAATAACGGCTATTTTACAAGACAACGATGGTTCGCCTTAAATTATAAAACAGGTTTGTCGTGATTGAGCATTGTAAAAAGGTGTAGAATCAGTGTAGATTACTCTGATCAATAATCCCTCACTAAGGCCCTCACCGCTGCCTTGATGATTTGCTGCTGATCACGCTGGAATCAAGATCTGTGTGTATGTGTGTCTCTCTCTCACTCTCTCACTCTCTGTCTCTCTCTCTGTCTCTCTCTCTCTCTCTCTCTCTGTCTCTCTCTTTCTCTGTCTCTCTCTGTCTCTCTCTGTCTCTGTCTCTCTCTCTCTCTCTGTCTCTCTCTCTCTCGGTCTGTCTCTCTCTCTCTCACTCTCTCACTCTCTGTCTCTCTCTCTGTCTCTCTTTCTCTGTCTCTCTCTGTCTCTGTCTCTCTCTCTCTCGGTCTGTCTCTGTCTCTCCCTCTCTCTCTCTCTCTCTCTCTCTCTCTGTCTCTCTCTCTCTGTCTCTCTCTCCTCCTCCTCACTCTCCCAGTCACAGAGTAGTTTATGTACACTGATAATCGAAAGTGTACAGTCTGTCAGAAGTGGTTTTCCTCACGTGGTAAGATGTAGTGACTGATCAATACTATACTAAGATGGACTTCATGTAATTACTGGGATTTCAGCCGCGATTTTCTTTTCCACCGTGGTAGCAACCGTCGAGAGAAGCTAACGCAAGCAGCCGGTTCTGCAGGGGATGGTTGGAGTCAGTAGGATGTGAGTAGGGGGGCGATGCAGAGGGTTTGACTCTCTTTCAACGTGCCGTGGTTGCTCTGGTCCAGCCTTAGGCCTCAAGGCCCCTGGAGACTACTCAACACAACTTCAAAGCTGGAACCCCCTCTTACCCATACACACGCACACACTCATACACACACACTCATACACCACACACACACACACTCAAACACCACACACACACACACTCATACACACACACACACACACACTCATACACACGCACGCACGCACACACACACACACACACACACACATGCACACACACTGCAATAAACACTAAACCTTAATGAATTAATTAGATACCGGATCAAACACACAGCAATGCAACTCTAATGCTGTGTTCATCATGACATGATGCAGAGTGTGTATATGCCATGTCATGTGTAGCACACAGGCTAAAACACACTCATCTTCACTGTCACTATCTTCAGAGGTTCAAGTTACCTCCTTTTCACAAGCTGAATAAATCTTGGCCTTGTTTTTCATGTTATGAACAAAGTAAAATTTTCATTCATAAATAACAATGTTGGAGAGGCATGCATACATGGTATGTATTATTTTGACATAAACACAAAAACACTGAACATCTGTTTAACTATAATCAGTTGAGTTCGCAGTTTGTGTCAGTATAAAATAACATGCAGACCAGGATTCTTAAAGTAAGCTTTCACATTCTCAAGAAGATTATTTTCATAATAATGCTTGTTTTATGTAATGCACATTCCTTGCACTCAACACAGTACAAATTACAGTCTTAAAACAACATATAGAATTATAATATCAATAGATACCAAACGATAAGAGAGCCTTTAAACTCCCCCAAAGTGTTTTAGGTTAGGGGTTATGGAGAGAGGACAAAAGGAATCTCAGAAGGACTTTGGCTATTCTGCCCACCTATCTGCAGAAGCCATTACTCAGGTCACACAAATCATATAAGCTTGGTACACGCTGATTAGCCTCTGTCACATTGGCAATACCCCAACTGTCGATAAAGACAGTTGATTCATAGCCGCTAATATGAGATTCAGACTTTCCAAAACACAAGCGCGATGGATTGCATAGGAAATCCATACAAGCACATGTTTGTCCATAAACGAGAGCCTTTCTTATCTGTTAATACCCTCCCAAGACAACCAGGGCAACAGTTATTGACAGTGTGAACGAGCTGTATTTGAGTGCTTATGGATCTGCAGGAGCTATTGCAGAGGATTCAGGGAAGGGATCCCTCCAGATTTATTTTTACTTTAGTCTAACCTTGCTGCAACAACAGCTGCCCTTCAAGCACGCCGATGCTGAATGAAAAGATTCTGCAAAATGATGTGTGATGTAGCACACGCACAATGACGTGTGATGTAACACACGCACGATGACGTGTGATGTAACACACGCACAATGACGTGTGATGAAGCACACGCACAATGACGTGTGATGTAGCACACGCACAATGATGTGTGATGTAACACACGCACAATGACGTGTGATGTAGCACACGCACAATGATATGTGATGTAACACACGCACAATGACGTGTGATGTAGCACTCGCACAATGACATGTGATGTAGCACACGCGCAATGACGTGTGATGTAGCACACGCAACACTGAATGAACGTGGACAAAATTGTTTTGCCTCCTGCGCTGCTGAAACAATGTTTTGCCGTTGCTGTTTTGATGTACATAGACTACTAGCCTGTGCTAGTTAGAGAGCTGTAGAAAGAGTTAGAGAGCTGTAGATAGAGTTAGAGAGCTGTAGATAGAGTTAGAGAGCTGTAGATAGTTGTAGGCAGTGTTTAGAATCCCCACACAAAGTGGGTAAATGAGCAGATGTAGTATGCAGTCTGAAGAAGGAAAACAGTTTGATATCAATTCATGTTCCCTCCACGCTCTGGTTCTCTTTTTCCTCCCTCAATGGCCCTTTCACACTTTTCCCCTTTTTCTATCTCTCGTCTCTCAATACTTGGTCTTTCTTCTCACTGTGTCTCTCTTCTCTCTCTCATCTCTCGTACTCTCCCTCATATCTCTCTTTCGGATCCTCTCTCCTATCTCTCTTTCTGATTCTCCCTCTTTCCCTCATTTCTGATTCTCCCTCCCTCCCTCGCTTTCTGATTCTCCCTCCCTCCCGCTGTGTAAGTTAGGAGGAGAGAAACCTATCCTTGCATCAGCAGGCAAGCTGGCAGGGCGTGTCTCTCCCATCCCTCAATCTGCTGATCAAAGTATTGCTAAACAGCGAAGCCAGGAGAGTACAGAGAGAGCGTCACACTTAGGAATGGGATTGTTTTTTTCTCCTCTTTTTCTTTTCCGACCCACGAGAGGAGTCATGGACAGATTGCCAGAGGTTTCGTGTCACCCTGACCAGTGTCACCAGGGCCAGAGCTGGGCTGATGGCATCGCCACCCATCTCAAACACGGGTACTAATGACAGCTTGGTAAAGAGCCATGAACTTAGCAAAGAGGCGGGAAGAGAAGGCACATCAAAGAGAATAAAGAGAAAGAACCTCCTGGCACTCAGAGAGAGAGAGACAGAGAGAGAGAGAAGGGAGACAGAGGGAGACAGGAGGGAAGGAGAGACAGAGAGGGAGAGATAAGGGGGGAGAGAGCGAGGGAGATAGCAGGGAGAGAGAGAGGGAAAGTGGAGGGAAGGACAGAGGGAGGGAAGGAAGGAAAGAGAGAGGAGGGGAGGAGAGGAGGGGAGAGAGAGGAGGGGAGGAAAGAGAGGGGGAGAAGTAGAGAGAAAGGGGAAGGAGAGACAGATATGGAGCGAAAGGGGAAGGAGAGAGAGAGGAATATGAAAGGAGGAAGGGAGGGAAGAGTGAGTGGGAGAAAGAAATAATGAATGAAGTAGAGAGAAGAAGGTATAGAGGAGTATTTGGTTGACAGCATTATAAAGCACCCAGATACTTTGGGGGGGATTGGAACACAGCTTCTTATCCAAGTGCACCCTCAAGTGGAAGAACTTGCTCTTATCTCCACCCTAGTACAGCTGTTTCTACCCTAGTACAGCTGTTTCTACCCTAGTACAGCTGTCTCCACTATAGTACAGCTGTTTCTACCCTAGTACAGCTGTCTCTACCCTAGTACAGCTGTCTCCACTATAGTACAGCTGGCTCCACTATAGTACAGCTGGCTCCACCTTAGTACAGCTGTCTCTACCCTAGTACAGCTGTCTTCATCCTAGTACAGCTGTCTCCACTATAGTACAGCTGGCTCCACCTTAGCACAGCTGTCTCTACCCTAGTACAGCTGTCTCCATCCTAGTACAGCTGTCTCCATCCTAGTACAGCTGTCTCCACTCTAGTATAACTGCTGTGCTGCATACGACAACACAGACAACTGCAGTTCAACTAGTATCGAAACTAAATATGCCCACTGCACAAAAGTGTTAAACCAATGCCATGATGTTTTAGACAGCCAGTTCTACCACTTAAGCAGTGTAGGAATTTAAAATGGCACTAGAGACACACTTTATAGCACTCTTTGTCAGTCATCCCATAATGTTGGATCTGGGTGACAGCAATACCAAGTCGGATGGTCAGGATAGTAGTCAGCTGTTTTTAGGAACATAACTGTAAGCTCCTAAAGATTGGTACAGTCCCCAGTTGAGACGCTCGACAGCCATGCTGACTCAGGGTCCCAACAAGGAGTTATGACCCCGTTAACACAAGAAAAGGAAAAACAGGTCAGTAAATGTGGTTCCTTTCCTGAGAAGGGGTGCATGGCAGACGGTGTCACATCTCCGAGACGCGTTGAGGAGGTTTGGGTGCGTTTGTGTCGTGGAAGGAACACTTTAATCTGCTTCTCACAATATGACTCCTGCGTGCCTCGCGCATGTATGCGCACGTACCCGCACCCACGCACACACATACACACATGCACCCACCCACACACACACACGCACCCACACACACATGCATCCACCCACACACACACACGCATACACACACACACGCACGCATACACACACATGCACGCACACGCACACCCGCCCACGCTCGCACACACAAACACACAAAGACAGGATTCTTGATTACACAGTTGGAGACTGACAGTAATTGAGGCTCAGTGATGGTGGCTGTTTGTGTGTTCTCCGTCTTTAATGAAAGTGGCATTATGGTGTCACTCAGAGAACGCTGCCTGATTGACGGGGCTGGTTATTATTTCCCCTTGGAGAAAGGAACTTTAAAGTGATCCTCATCTTGGCTTGTTGGTTCTTACTCTCATAAATCAAAAGCATAAAGTGGCTGTGGATGGGATGGATAGAAGAATGAGACGGATAGACGCACTAGAGGGACAGACTAGAGGGACACACTAGAGGGACAGACACACTAGAGGGACAGACACACCTCAGAAGAGAGACAGTACCATCACTCAACGAGGGTACAGACACACCCTTTATGTAGGTGATATTGTTATAATTATGTGTAGCAGTTCTCTGTCATCTAGAGGCCAGACGCACTAAGATGGTGATCACGACTGCATTCATCAGCGATGAAAAACGTCATGGGAAGACACACTACGAGCGCATTCAACGTCTTTTCTCCAAAACGTCACATTCAACTAAGACGAACACCCCGATCTCTTTTCAGCTCAAAACATCTACTAACTCCTTACGTATTTTCATGAAAACGTCATACTAAACCTGTTAATGTATTTCATCCTCACGGAAGGAAAGACATTCGTATGGGACTTAGCAGGCGACAGACACCCCTACATCTGAGAGGGAGTCTTCCTATGATCAAGAAGCTAACAAAAAGTCATCATCTCACGAGGGGATTTAGGACAGACATCCTTACGTCTGTTACAGCTCAAAAATGTCACTAACCTTTACAGACGGGCCTTTAACAGTTTTTTTAATCAAAACGTCCATAACCCCAACTTACGTCTTCTTCAGACGGGACCAAAACGTGGATAGACTCAACAGGGAAACACGACTAAGGGCACCTTCAACGTCATTTCTCTAAGCGGGACAAGAGGGGAAGGAGCTCAATACAGGGACACACTGCATTCAGCAACTTAGGTCTTTTCAGGACTAAAACAAAAGTCACACACCTTTAGGGGAGGCCAGACATTACGGGTCTACTTTCCAGCTAGGCAGAAACGAGTAAATAAAAGCGCGACCAACTGACCCTTAGCAGAAAACTCTTTAACCTTCAAGATAGGAGAGAAAACCAAGGTCATAACAGCCCAACCTCTTATGTATTTACAGCCCAAAACATCATAACCCCCCCCCCTTAAACTAGAGGGAAGACACCGTCCTCTTTTTTTCTTAGGTTATTGGTCCGGCACCCCCACAGAGACTAGAGGGACGAGCACTCATTTGGCGAAACGTCTAATCAACCCTTAAGAGGGGACTAGCACCCTACGTTGGGGGGATACCGACTAGAGGGACAGGGACAACACTAGAAGGGGATCTTATCTACAGCTCAGAAACACCGTAGATCAAGTGAGCACGGCACAGACAAGAGGGACAGACACACTAGAAGGACAGACACACTAGAAGGACAGACACACTAGAAGGAGGGCACTCATAACGACACAGTCTTTTCAGTCCCACTAAAACATCAATACCGCCCCCTTTATGAGGACAGACTAACATTTAGAAGGGACAACACACTTAGAGGGGAGCGACGCACACAGAGGTGACAAAGATCTACTATTAGATTGGCGGCACCCAGCTCGAAAACGTGCATCACACATCTAGACCGGACACGACACAACTCTTAAGGTGACAGACAAGCATTTTTAATCTTGCTGGAACATCTGAGCACACTTCAGAAGGACGTAAGTAAACAACACAGAGGACACGACGCAACTTACCCCTTCTTATGTGAGGGAAATATTTAAGACAAAGCTACAACTAAGAACGTCAAGGAGCCGCACCAACCTCTAACGTATTTTTCATGAAATGATCATACCAGCACCCTTAGAGGGACACACTAGAGGGACAGACACACTAGAGGGACAGACACACTAGAGGGACAGACACACTAGAGGGACAGACACACTAGAGGGACAGACACACTAGAGGGACAGACACACTAGAGGGAACAGACCGCACAGAGGGCACGACTCTCATAAAGGGATCTCTTTTCAGCTCAAAACAAGACACATTATCGTAACCCCACCCACTTTTAAGAAGGAGCACGTCATCATTTCAGGACTCAAAGCGTAATAAGACACACTAGACAGGACACCCTTAGACCGACGATACTTTCTAGATTTCGGGCATGTACAGAACACTAGAGGGATCACGACATCACTAGAGGGGACAGCAAAGAGAACCACATTTTGTTCTAGAGGCGACAAGACAAAACACCTTTACGCAGGGGATTATTTAAGACCGATCTCATTTGTCTCTAGAATGCCAAGGAAGATAGACTAACACCCGACTTACGCTAGTCTTTTGGGAAATACCAAAACGTCATAGACAACTAGCCAGGGACTTCGACATTACACTCCTTATCACGAGTCCCCAAAAAACCCACGTTAGGAGGGATAGACACAAGATCATAAACCCTTACGTTTTTCATCCATAAACGTCATACCCTTAGCCACGGACAGAACACATGACGTCTTTTCTCATGTCAAAACGTATACCCCCCCGTTAAGGTCTTTTCACCCCAAACGGTCAATCCCCCACTTACGTCTCTTATTTCAGATGACAGAAGACAACGTCATACCCCACCCTCTTAAGGGAATCAGTTGGGTTTTACACGCATGAAACGCTCATACTAAACCTCTTTGTTTTCTGCCAAAATCATGCTTAGGTGGCGCACAGACACAGCCGCCCCTTAGGACGGGAAAAACGCGGTATTTTCAGTCAAAGGTCATACACACGCTTAACGTCTTTTCATCAAAGTCATACCCTCCCCTTGCCGTCTTTTCAAGTCGAACGTTCATAACTCAAACAGAGGGACGGGGGACCCCTTTACGAGAGGGTGGAAATCATTTTTATGAAAACGTCATAACTAACCTCTTATGTATTCAAGCCAAAAACATCATCATCTTAAGGGGTGAACCAGGGACACACCCCAGAGGGACACGGGAACACCTTAGAGGGGACAGCACAGTTATCACTAGACGAGTGTATACACTGACACACTAGAGGGACAGACACACCTAGTATGGTATTCAGTCAGACGGACAAGCGATCACAAAAAGCGTCAATACTAAGGGGGACACCCACCTAGAAGGGACAGACACAGGCCCTAGAGGGACAGACCATGTAAAACGTCTTTTCATCCAAAAAACGTTTCTAAACACTAAAGCGGAGCAAGACACCACCTAGATGAGAACAGACACAGCTACGAGGGACAGACTTACCGCAGGACCATTGACACACTTAGTCGGGTACAGACATTTCAATCCGAAAACGTCATACAACTAGAGGGACAACATCAAGACCTTACGGAGTCTTTTTCAAATCACCAAAAAGTATTATACCCCCCTTATGTCATCTGTCTTCGAGCCCGGGGAAGTAAACGTCATCAACAGGAGGGAAATAGACACACCTAGAGGGACACACCTACAGGGCACCATTAAAGGTGATCTTCATACTTATACGAAGGGAAAATTCCAAAGGAAACGATCATATTAGAGGGACAGCCCACCACTTCAGAACACGGGCAACAGACACAACAGAGGGTATCACACTTAGAGGGACACCGCACGATCACTCTTTATAGTCGAACTTGACACACTAGAGGGAGACAGGCGAGAAAACCAAAACACACTTCAGAGAGGGATAGAAATCACTAAGAGGGACAGATCCATAAACTCCGTTCTAGAAGGACTCGACACACTTAGGATTTGTGAGTATACATTGAGCAGCACAACGTCATACAGACGCACTAGCAGGGATCACCGACAACCTAGAGGGGACAGGACCAACACTAGACGGGCACTATCGCAGCTTAGAGGGATACATGTACACACTAGATGGACACAGATGACAACAAGAAGGCGACACCGGATCATAGAACACTTAGAGGGGACCACCAAAACTTCTCAACTCATTATGTTTTTCGAAGACCAAAACATTTCGTATCCCACAACCACGACTAGTTGTCCCCTTACGTCTTTATCCAAAACGTCATATTAAACCCCTACGCTCTACTATTTTCTTCCAAAAACGTCATAACCACTTCCGCCTACGTCTTTTCAGCTCAAACGTCATACTAAACCCTAAATTATTTTCATCAAAACGTCTCTTTCATCCAGAATATCAATTGAACCAATATCACCATTATACGAGTCTTTTCAGCCCAAAACGTCATAACTAACTCATTTATGTATTTTCATAAACACATCATTCTAACTAATTCATTATGTATTTTCATCAAAAAACGTTATACCCCCCCCATACGTCTTATCAGCCAAAAAACGTCATACAAACCACATACGTCTTTTCAGACAAAAAACGTCAAACTAACCCCTTATGATTTTTCGTGAAAAACGTCAAACAAACCCCATACGTATTTTAAGCAAAAAACGTCAAACTAAACCCATACGTATTTTATCCAAAAACAACATACTAACCAATTACGTATTTAATCCAAAAACATCATACTAACCCTTACGTCTTTTCATCTCACAACGTCATAAATATACTCCGTAGAGACACGGCCCTTACCGTCTGTTTCATCCAACGTCATAACCCTTAGTCTTTCATATGCCAAAACGTAATACACCTATGATAAAACGCCTGATTGTTTTATCATCTCCCAAAAACACGTCATAAACCAGAGCAGCAGGGGCCCGAACACAAAAAACAGCACCGTTACGTCTTTTCAGCCTAAAAAAACGTCATAATACTCCCGACCCCGGATCACCACATTAGCGTCGCTAGTACAACCCATAACACCCATAGATTCACACGTCTTTTCCACTCAAAACAAACGCAAAAACGTCATACTTAACCTTATACATCTATATATCTATTCGCCCTATGTTCATAATCGCGACCATAAACGATCAATATACTTAACCTTCTGCCCATCCTTGTCAGATCCATCCTCTTATGTATTCTTCTCCTATCCCAGAAAAAACTAGTGCATAGAAAATTAAACATAATAACACCTTCAACCCAACAGTTCATCCCTTATCGTATTTTCTATTCTATGCCCAAAGTTATTTCTCACGCCGGAGTGCCAAAGACCAAGTCTTGTCCCGGCAGGCCCCGCGCCCTACATCCACCATCCATCTATTCCCGTCTAGCTCATTGCAGTCGTCTACTATTCACCAGTATCAGTCCTCTGGTACGGTTCACACTGTTCAGGCTCAAATGCTTCAATAACCATTCGGCCCCATTTAATATCATTACTCCTCTTTCCCCCCTCCCCTCCGCGCCCCTTCCCCCCCGGGTAGCTTAGCGAGCGTGTACCTAGAGAGCACACCATTAAGGCTGGGCCAAGCTGTGAGACGAATGGCTCCAGAGTCCCAGCGTTGGTGTCCAGTTACCCGAGTTCCCAGTCATAGTTGGATGTGTCGCCGTTCAGGAGGGCGTTCCGAGTCCGGCTCACACCCTCGAACACGGTGGCGCCACAAGCGATGGTGGCAACGTTCCGTCTAGGGACTGATGGGGAGGGATGGGGGGCATTGACTTACAATATCGGGGCAGGGAGTGGCAAGAGTCGTGGCGTGCGCCATGACGGGTTATAGGTTGTGTGGCGAGTTGCGAGGTCACAGGCAGTCGAGGTAGGGAGGGAGGCCAGGGAGGAGGGATGCATGGCGAGGGGTGGAGCGGAGTGAGCAAAGCGGGCTTGAGGACCGATGGGATGAGTGGCAGTGGCAGTGCACAGGGGCAGGCAGAGGTGGAGGATGGGCCTTCGTCCGGTTGTGTGCGCTTTGCTTAAGACTAGAGTGCCTAGTCATTGCTTGCTTCTGTTCTATATCAGAAATTGCTGGAGTCACCTTGCTTTGGGGGGCAGGGTGAGAGGTGAGGGCGAGAGGTGCAACAAAAAAACAGCGACACTAGTCAGAAGACAAAATGTACAAAACACTGTACTGCTAGTGGAACTAAAGTGCATGAGGAAGTATGTTAGTGAGACTCATTACCAGAAGGCCTGTCCTGCGTGTAAGGGCTTTCTCTTGGAACATGCACTCAGAGATGTCCAGCCCCACTTGACGGTGTTGTCGGGTCCCCGAGCCACACGAACGTACCTAGAGCGACGACACACAGAGGAGCTCCAGCAGATCATCCAACTTAACCTTTGAGTCTTCTTATGTAACATTTAAGGTCCAAAAAAACTACTGTAGAGTGCATTGTTCATAGATTCTTTCCTTCCACATCATCCTGTCGACTGAGCTTTGTGTCGTCTCTCTGCGTGTTCCCTCCCTTCTCTTGTGAGTCTCCCTCCTGTTTCTCTTATACCTCTGTTTCCGCTTATTCTTTCTCTGTACTCGTCTCTCTCTCTCTCTCTCTCTCCTTCCTTTTCTCTCTCTCTGTTCTCTCTGTTTCTTCCCGTTTCTCTCTATCTGTTTCCTCTCTCTCGCTTCTCTTTTTCTCTCTGTCCTCTCTCTGTCTGCTTCTCTTTCTCTCACTGTGTCTCTATCTCTGTGCTCATCTCTTCTCCTCTTGTCTCTCTCTGTCTCTCTCTTGTTCTTCTCTCTGTCTCTCTCTGTCTCTCTCTTGTCTTCTCTCTCCCTCTCTCACTAGTTCTCTCTCTGTGTCTCTTGTCTCTCTCTCACTTGTCTCTCTCTCTCTCACTGCTCTTCTCTTCTCTCTCACTGTCTCTCTCTCTCACTTCTCTCCATTCACTTCTCTCTCTCTCTCTCTCTCTCTCTCTCTCTCTACATATATGTTCTTCTCTCTCTGCACACGCGTGCTTGAAAGTAGAGCTCCTGCCAGGACCGACACAGGAACTTGGAGTGATCCACCACACGTACCCAATCCAGCTCGTCCATGGAAACCTCCACATAGTAGGAGTACGACCTGAATCAGAACCGACACAGATGACATCACACGTCCCACCCACAGCCCGTCTCCATGCCACCTGCTGCCCCGGCAACCCACCGACCGCCCTTCAACCCCTCCAGCCAATCAGCAAGCCCCGTTGGTGGGCTGACGCTGACGTCACTGGCCACCCACCTGCTGTCACGGTCCCAGAGCAGGAGACGGATGTGGTTGATGATGGAGGGCTGGCCCAGCTTGATCTGGAGGCCAGAGCAGCTGTAACCCTCCTCCTCGATGGGGTGTCTGGAGAAGCCGTGGTCCAGGTCGTAGTTCTGAGTGTCTCCGTCCAGGAGGGCTGACTTCAGCTCCCCCTTCACCACCTGGGCGCCGTACTTCATGGTGGCGATGTTCTCCTCTGGGACTGGAGCCGGGACAGGAGTACGTGAGTGAGCGTGTATCTGAGTGAGTGTCTGAGCAAGTGTATGTCTGAGTGAGTGAGTGAGCGAGCAAGTATGTATCTGAGTGAGTGAGTGAGCGAGTGAGCATGAATCTGAGTGAGTGAGTGAGTGAGTGAGTGAGCGAGCATGTATCTGAGTGAGTGAGTGAGTGAGTGAGTGAGAGAGTGAGCGAGTGAGCGAGTGAGCATGTATCTGAGTGAGCGAGGGAGTGAGTGAGCATGTATCTGAGCGAGGGAGCGAGCGAGCGAGCATGCGTCAGACTCACTGAGCATGCCTCTGTAGTTGAGGTCCATATCCCTGCTCTCAGAGCGGGTCTGGATGGCGTCCAGCAGGCGGTCAGGGCTGAGCAGCCCAGACGGACGCACCACGTTCAACATCTCAGCCAGGCTCATCAGCGGCAGGCGTACCGCCGACATCACTTCCTGCGTGGCAGCCGGGTCGTCGTCGTTGTGGCGACACCAGCGGCAGAGAGCCTGGAAGATCTCGCTCTCGGTGGCGGCAAAGGAATCCCTCTGTACCACGGCAATGAGAGCCGTCTGCATGAGAGAGAGGGAGAGACAGGTGGAGAGAGAGACAGGTGGAGAGAGAGAGACATAGAGAGACAGATGGAGAGAGAGACATAGAGAGACAGATGGAGAGAGAGACAGGTGGAGAGAGAGACAGGTGGAGAGAGAGAGACAGGTGGAGAGAGAGAGACAGGTGGAAAGAGAGAGACAGGTGGAGAGAGAGACAGGTGGAGAGAGAGAGACAGGTGGAGAGAGAGACATAGAGAGACAGATGGAGAGAGAGGGAGAGAGAGACATAGAGAGAGAGACATAGAGAGAGAGAGATGGAGAGAGAGGGAGAAACATAGAGAGAGACAGATGGAGAGAGAGAGGAAGAGACAGACATAGAGAGAGACGGACATAGAGAGAGACAGATGGAGAGAGAGAGGGAGAGAGACAGATGGAGAGAGGGAGAGAGACAGACATAGAGAAAGAGACAGATGGAGAGAGAGAGAGAGAGAGAGAGGGAGGGAGAGACAGACATAGAGAGAGACAGATCAACAGCTCAATTACAGCTTGTCAGTTTAACTAAAAGATTACAAAGTCAACCAGATGCCTTATCATCCCTCTTCACAAGTAACAGACCCATTAAAGAGCAATTAATTGTATATATTTCTCGTACAAAGTACATAATGACCTCTATAAAGAGCCTGTGTTTCTCCCCAGAGGAGGGCGTGAGCTACCTTGGAGAGGGAGATGAACCCATCAGACGCCAGCACGTCCGGGGCCTGCCTGTCCATGTAGGAGCTGCAGGCCTGGGCCAGGCCATGGAGACAGTACAGGCTAGCCACATCGTACACCACGCACACGTTCTGGGTGTGGAGGGCCGTGCGGAGGAACTCGCAGGTGGAGGCCTCTAGTGGCTGGAGGCCGTAGCGGTGAGCCAGACCCAGGAAGTCCAGCAGCACGTCCTGCCGGATTGAAGAGAGGCTTACCTGGCCTGTGTACAGGTACTGCAGAAGCATAGAGAAGGATTCAGCTTGAATGTCCTGCAGGTGTACCTCAGCCAGTGGCTGGGACTCTTTCATCCCGTTATATAGCATGGCTCTGAGGAGAGGGAGTTGGGGGGGGGGGAAATGTGATGTTGTTATCAAATGTTATTTAAAAAAATGTTATAAAAGCCCAAGATTTTAAAGACAACTAGCCTTGCTACACCTGAGACAGCTCATCCGCTGAGCGTAACCTAACCATGGTGAGGAAGATGTTGTCTCGACGTTGATGGTCAAATAAAGAGTAGAAACACAAACATACCTGAAATACTGGCAGCGAGCGGCCAGGATGACCCGGTGAGCAGGAAAACGTTTCCTCTCCACCAGGAAGGTGACATCGCTGTACTCCTCACTAGACACCAGCGTGCCCAGGTGTTCTGACAGAAGGTGCAGATGATCGATCTCCGACACAGACGTCGGGGGTCGTAGAGAATGGCTGTTACTCATGGCGCTCACATCTGGAGAGACGTTAACACAGACATTACGTACAACTTTTTTGGCACTAATTAGAACCGAAATCGTTTTGTAAATCGATGGCTCGAAGAATCGGAGCTGTCTACATTTTGACAGGTCGCTAACAAGACTGTTAGCTCGCTAGCTACTAGCCTAATGGTTCACGTGAGCACTACTTTAGGTAGACAGCCTTGTTAGCTTGGAAAGATATACGAAGTCAGTTTTCTTACTTGAGCCAACGTCGGTGTCCTTATGGTCCAACCAAGTACAAAATCTGTCAACCGAGGCGTTGATTATAATAATATAATATTTCAGCGAGTCTAGTTATGGAGGCTAGCTAGCTAACCATCAACCGGATGTTGTTTACACTGAAGGAATTTAAATTACGTCATCTTTCATTTCTACCCAACAGAGGGCGTGTTACGATTTAAATTAAGGGAGCTTTCGTTTCTCAAAAACAAGGGACGTGTCATTGATATTATGTCTTAAATATAGTGACGGCGTATTGTACAGCGTATTGTCATAATTTCTTTAACAAATGAATAACCATAAAATGAAAACCTGGCGTAATGCCTTATTATATCAACCGGTGGCGCTACAGTCTAACGTGTGTCAAGACGCTGTCATAAGTTTATTTCTCTCTCTTGCTTTCTCTTTCTTTCTTGCTCTCTCTCTCTCTCTCTCTCTCTCTCTCTCTCTCTCTCTCTTCTCTCCACTCTCTCTCTCTCTCTCTCTCTCATCCGTCCTCATGTCTCTCGTTCTCTCTCTGTCTTCTGTCTCCTCTGTCTGTCTGTCTTTCACACACACGCACTACTTTCACGTCTGTTTAGTGGTGAGATTTTAATGCCCTCAGTTGCCTTGGTCTGGGCTCAATTTCTGACGGCTCCTGTTTCTTTGATCCTGGCAGAGACGGGCAGGGCACACGGGCATGATGCCCAACTGGGTCTTGCTTACTGCCAAACACTCCATATACCCTGCCTGGAACAGACACACCGACATCACCATGCGAGGCAGACCACAGTCTTAACACCGGATAAACGGTTCCAAATGCTGCTGTGCTCTTTGTGATTTTCCGTATGTGTTTAGATTTAGAAGGGGGGGGGGGGGGGGTGGAGCGTATTGTGCGTGTGACTGACGCTTGGTTGATTGTGCCTGTTTTTGTCAAAGGTAAGAACGTAACATAGTGTCACAAGGCCTCGTCCTGTCTGGATGTTGTTCTACTTCCTGTTGGGGTGTTTCTCAGACATACTGTAAGAACGCACCAGGTGGGCTTCATTAAGCTGTCATAGGGATGACATAGCAGACGCCAGTACCAGTCATAACAACTGATGTCAATTCATTACTAAACGTTATGGCAAAAAAAAAATCATAACACTCTGGGGTGCTGTTATAACACACACACACACGCACGCACACACACACACACACACACACACACACACACACACTATTAATAAGGCCTGGAAACTGTTCTTCTGTGAAAGGTAATTACTCTCTACAATCCTTGGAGTGCTGTGATGGACTTGCTGGCTGTTCTGCATTCGCCTCTCTCTGCCTTTTCTTAATGACCTCTCTTTATGACCACTTTAACACTTCACTCTGGGACGTTTATACGCAGCCTTTCGTAAACTTTCCTAAGTCTTACTGCCAAAACGTACAGAAATAAATGCAGTTTTAAACATAGTTTTCAGTTGTAAAGTATCTTTTCTTTCGTTTGAGATGAGTGACTCATCTGGAAATGTCCTTTGTATGTCTTGATTGGCTCAGCCTTGCCAGTCAGTGCGAACAAGCTAGATGTTTCCCGCTTCATGCGATAACTTCACTCAAAGATGTACAGCTGTTCAACCGACGAAAGCCGTAAGGAAATGATTTGAACGTTTATTCTAGAGATGATCATAAAAGAAGTTTGATTTTCATCCAATTATCGGCTCAAGTTCAAACTGGTGTTTTAAGTGTCAGCCTTACTCATAGAAATGAGACAGATATGAAAGAGAAATGACCCCGAACAAAGATATCTGGGGAGCACATATTGCATTATATTTTATGAACTGACACAAAGCCGACAGACACGTCATTACCTGCCGCATCGAGAATAAAAGTCATTTGAGCTGTTAATCATACAATCACGTGAACATAAATCTCCTGTTAGCTCCTCTCTGAAGAATATTTATACGTATATAAATATTGTATGTGGGTCTTGTAGCTCATATTGTGAGAATACTCCTTTTGTTTTCTCTGTGGTTGCCTGTGATATTAAATCAAATAAAGTTATGGAAATAAATGCTATTGCATTACGGCAACAGACTGGAAGGAGGAAGGCTTTTCATATCGCAGAAATAAGCTTGAATTGGATAAATGCATCTCTTCGGCTGGTACCGATGCTGTGAAATGGCTTACAATTCTAACATCGATGTGTTGGTATAGATCTCATTCCTCATTGAAAGTATAACATGGAACGGAACCTGTTTGTATTATAAGATTGTTTTATGAGAGATCGATTTTTAGTCCTCTAATAATTGACGCCCCGCTCTCCGCTGCATAACTGGACATAGTCAATGTCAATTTTAAAACTATTATATTTGTAAACATGTTGGCACTTACTGTATTTTTAACCGGTCCAATGATTTTAATCAATGGACGTTTACAAGGAGACACGCCCATATTAGGTATCAACTTAGGCGTAAATAAATACATGAATAAGACGGCTATATGTAGAGAGATACGTTTAATAGTAGGCTTACTGTAGATTACGCGAGTGTTTAAACTATTATCGGCTTCACAGTAGCAACATTGGGACAATTGTATTGATTTTAAACCCCGCCTCTTAATACTAGGTTGTATGCAGGGGAGCGACACGTGACGTTGTTACCAAAATCCAGTATGGCGGAATCTGTCAGAAAATGATTTTTTCGTCCTGTGGACTTCTCAATGAAAAATACATTGATTCTGCGACATCGATGGGACATAATCTGGCTTTATGATCATTTTGGTAAGTATATATTCTGGTCATCCAACATAAATGCTTGTTTAGATGCGCATATAATACTGATGTATCTTAGGCATTGATGCGTTGATCACGGGCGCGCGGACAAGCCTATCAAAACAATGTCTGCTGAAGTTTCCAGTTGAGCTGGTAGCGATACGTGAGCTTGAATCCTACAAATTACGTGACATTTTTGCCGTTTCTTTTGTGCTATTAATGTGTAATAGACCTATTACTACATCTGCATCTCGCCAGAATCGTCGAGAAGTGTGCGGGAGATTAATACTTATCTGGCTTTGATGTAATCAAGCTGCTTGATACGCCTCGATTTGTTCTCCAGCTATTTTTAGATCAGGATAGGGTTTAGCCCATTATCCCCAATAAAGTGTTTTCAACATACATTTTTGTATCATATATTTCGTCCTTTTCAATAATTCGACTATTTCAAGAAGCCAGAACATAGAAAGAGATGTGTATGTGAATGGGCGGTGGTATGGTTGTCTATGCGTCAACATTTTTGTGAATGGAGGGGCATACGGCTGTTGCCGCGCTGTTCCAGTAGCCTTTCAATTTTGCATTGGCGCCGTTATTAATGCGAGCGTACATACGGAAGCGGTAGGAAAACGCGCATTTGAACGTATGCTGTCTAAACGTGTGGGTTTGAGGTAATACAGCATTATAACGTTGGCAATGATTATTTTATGTTGAAAAACGACGAGGATGTTTATGGGTGGTTCCTGAGTGTTCTCCCCGATCTCCGCCTGGGGTTTGCCTCCCCCAACTCCTGTAACATGCACGCGTTGGGGACATGGGTCAAGTGGCCAGTGACGTCAGCGTCAGCCCACCAACGGGGCTTGCTGATTGGCTGGAGGGGTTGAAGGGCGGTCGGTGGGTTGCCGGGGCAGCAGGTGGCATGGAGACGGGCTGTGGGTGGGACGTGTGATGTCATCTGTGTCGGTTCTGATCCAGGTCGTACTCCTACTATGTGGAGGTTTCCATGGACGAGCTGGATTGGGTACGTGTGGTGGATCACTCCAAGTTCCTGTGTCGGTCCTGGCAGGAGCTCTACTTTCAAGCACGCGTGTGCAGGTACAGAGCCTACTCAACATATATGTAGGAGAGAGAGACAGAGAGAGAGAGAGACAGTGAAGAGAGAGAAACAGTGAGAGAGAGAAACAGTGCTGAGAGAGAGACGAACAGGAGAAGAGAGATACTAGATGAAGCGCCTCGACCCGCGTCCAGACAGCCAGAGCAAGCAAGAACCAGTGAAAGAGAGAGAACATAGACGACGAAGACGACAGAGCAAAACCAGCCAAGACAAGCAGAGAGACAGAGAGACACGCAAGAGAGAACGACAGCAGAGCAACAAAGACTGACACGAAGAAGACGACATGAAGAACAGACCAAAGAGAAGACAGCGAGCTATGAGACAGAGACAACAAGAAGAAAACAGAGAAAACAGAGTAGACGCCACCAAGCCGAGAGAGAGATAATCAAGATAACCGAGAAGAGAGAGAAAAAGTCAAGTGAAACAGAGATGGAGAGATAACAGGACGCGAGAGAGTAGACCAGAAGTAGGAGTCAAGAGACGAGGAACAGAAACACAGACGAGAAACCAGAGAGAGATTAATCAGAAGATCACCCCACGACCGAGAGAGACCAAACGACGAGAAACAGATGGAAAGACCGCCAAATCTACACCCAGCCGTTTCTAATACTTGCTTAACTATGTTAACAATAAAAAGACAAAGTTGATTGGATGATCTGCTGACCCTCTGTGTGTACGTCTCTCTAGGTACGTTCGTGTGGTCGGGACCCACAACACCGTCAACAAGGTGTTCCACCTGGTGGCATTTGAGTGCATGTAGCCAGTATGAGAGCGCATTTTCTTCACACGTGGGGATCCTTGGCCCCCGGTGTCATGCACCCCGACTTTTTGGAGCGTAATGATGTCTCAGTATTCGTCCCCCCACATTAACAGGCCTACTTCCTCTATGCCACTTTAGTTCCACTCAAGCTGTTAAGCTTCAGTCATGACAGGTTTCATTTTTACTTCCGCTTCCTAACACCAAAAACACTACCGAAAACCCTAGCTGTACCGCTGTTTCCATCCTCTACCCGTTAGCCCTCTCACGCCACACACCCAGCAACCCTCCTCACCCTCCCCCCCTCTGCCTCCCCTCGAGAACACCCTCCCTCCTCCCTGCCCTTTTTTTCCCCTCCTCTCGCACTTGCCCCCTATCCACTTCTCCCTCCCCATTCTCCTCTTCTTCTCCCTCGTTTCCCTCACCCCGTTTGCAGTATGGATACACACTGTTCTAATACTTGCAGTATGGATACACACTGTTCTAATGCTTGCAGCATGGATACACACTGTTCTAATACTTGCAGTATGGATACACACCATTCTAATACTTGCAGTATGGATGCACACTGTTCTAATACTTGCAGTATGGATACACACTGTTCTAATACTTGCAGCATGGATACACACCATTCTAATACTTGCAGTATGGATACACACTGTTCTAAACCTGCAGTATGGATGCACACCATTCTAATACTGCAGCATGGATACACACTGTTCTAATACTGCAGCATGGATACACACTGTTCTAATACTTGCAGTATGGATGCACACCATTCTAATACTTGCAGTATGGATACACACTGTTCTAATACTTGCAGTATGGATACACACCATTCTAATACTTGCAGTATGGATACACACTGTTCTAATACTTGCAGTGTGGATACACACTGTTCTAATGCTTGCAGTATGGATACACACTGTTCTAATACTTGCAGTATGGATACACACTGTTCTAATGCTTGCAGTATGGATACACACCATTCTAATACTTGCAGTATGGATACACACTGTTCTAAACCTGCAGTGTGGATACACACTGTTCTAATACTTGCAGTGTGGATACACACTGTTCTAATACTTGCAGTATGGATGCACACCATTCTAATACTGCAGCATGGATACACACTGTTCTAATACTTGCAGTATGGATACACACCATTCTAATACTTGCAGTATGGATACACACTGTTCTAATACTTGCAGTATGGGTACACACTGTTCTAATACTTGCAGTGTGGAAGCACACTGTTCTAATACTTGCAGTGTGGAAGCACACTGTTCTAATACTTGCAGTGTGGAAGCACACTGTTCTAATACTTGCAGTGTGGAAGCACACTGTTCTAATACTTGCAGTATGGATACACACTGTTCTAATACTTGCAGTGTGGATACACACCATTCTAATACTTGCAGTATGGATACACACTGTTCTAAACCTGCAGTATGGATGCACACCATTCTAATACTGCAGCATGGATACACACTGTTCTAATGCTTGCAGTATGGATACACACTGTTCTAATACTTGCAGTATGGATACACACCATTCTAATACTTGCAGTATGGATACACACTGTTCTAATACTTGCAGTATGGATACACACTGTTCTAATACTTGCAGTGTGGATACACACTGTTCTAATGCTTGCAGTGTGTCCCCCCCCCCCCCCCCATTCAGGGCATGGTTGCCGGCCCATGAGGTTTCGCTGTGGGCCGCTGTGGTTGCGGTCAAAGACTCCACATGCTTATCAGTTGTAGTACCCAGTACTTTACAGGACCTGCTGCATGTGAGTGTTTGGATAAGACGCCCAAAATGTGGTGTGGCGTGCGTGTGAGTGTGTTTCTGAATGACAGGGAAGATGACAGGGTTGTCAGAAGTACACAACACGAACTGAAACTAGACCTGACTCATCGCGAACAGACACACTCTCTCTCACTCACTCTGTCCACTGCGGAGAGATGTAGCGAGCAATTTGTGAATCGTAGGATTTAGACACATTTCAGTTGATCAAGAAGAGAAATGGGTCTTTATTTGGGAGCATGCCCGTTCCAGACAGATGCAGTGTAAACATCTAACGTCCTCTATACTCACCTGCGCTACCAAAGTTATTGTTGCGTCCTGTTGAGATTCGTGTGTGGGTGTGTTACCTAGCACTTTCATGCTTGAACTCCTGAACTCAACATGCAATTTGTTTTTCCTCGAATACCTTGACTTTCTAAATCTAGGTTAGCAGTAAAACTTTCCAGCTTTTTACAGTACCATCAATCGCTGATAACGCTGCTGTACTGTAATGAATAAGCTTGACAACATAGGCGAAGTATCCCGCAGATAAGATAAGACCAGTCAAGGTTGAGTAAGATTGGATACTGTACTGTTCTTTTCATTTTAAACCTGGATTTGTTTTTCAAAGAATTTGCAGAATGAAATAAATCTGGTGAGGGCCTGAAGTGAGGTGATGAGGAGGTGAGGGGGTGAGGTGAGGTGAAGGAGTGGAGGGGGTGAGGTGAGGGGGTGAGGTGAGGTGAAGGAGTGGAGGGGGTGAGGTGCGGTGAGGTGAAGAGGAGTGAAGGGGGTGAGGAGAAGGGGTGAGGAGTGGAGGGGGTAGGAGAGGGGGTGAGGGAGTGGAGGGGGTGAGGAGGAGGAGTGAGGAGTGAGGAAAGGGGGTGAGGAGAGGGGGTGAGGAGTGGAGGGGGTGAGAGAGGGGGTAAGAGAGTGGAGGGGGTGGGAGATGGTGGGGAGGGGTGGGCAGGGGGTGAGGAGAGGGAGTGAGGAGTGGAGGGGGTGAGGAGAGGGGGTGAGGAGAGGGAGTGAGGAGTGGAGGGGGTAAGGAGAGGGGGTGAGGAGTGGCTAGAGGCTGACACACCGCAATGCGTGATGCTGACGTAAGCAAGGTGACACAAGGGATAGCTTGACACAGAGATCACACATACACACACACACACTCACACACACACGTAGACACACACACACTCACACACACACGTAGACACCTGATGCAGTTCCAATTTATGCAGATAGAAGCAGGGTGACACAAGGATAGAGAGACAGAAATACGAACACTGCCAGGAACACTAGCCTCTGTCTCTATCTGTCCCTCTGTCTCTCTCTGTCCCTCTGTTCTCTTCTGTCCCCTCTGTCTCTTCTCTGTCTCCTGTCCCTCTGTCTCTCTCTTCTGGTCTCTCTCTGTGTCCTCTGTCTCTCTCTGTCCCTCTCTGTCCTCTGTCTCTCTCTGTCTCTCTCTTGTCCCTCAGTCTCCCTGTCCTCTCGTCAGCTCTCTGACTCTCTATCTGTCTCTGTCTTTTGTCTCTCTTTCTCTCTGGTCCCTCTTTGTCTCTCTGGTCTCTCTGTAGGACATACAGTCTTGTGTGATCTCAGACAGTGTTGTATGAAGCAGCTAGCTGATCAGCTAACAGGAACGCTGACCACAGGAAGTGTCTGGCCTCCTCGCCGTACGGCTCCAAGCCTCAGCGGCCAATCAGTGTGTGCGAGTCCCTGGAGGTCCCGCCCTCCAACGTCTTCCGTAACGCGACCACATGACGCTTGTTAGTGACATGCTGCCTGCTTTAAGAGACCGCTATCTTACATCTGCTACACCACACACACACCACCAACACACACCACCAAGTACTAGCACGCACACACACACCACACACACACCACACACACACACACACACACAGCAATCACACTCTCTCTCTTACTCACTCACACACACAACTCTCTCTCTGCTCTCACTCTTCTCTCTCTCTTCTCTTCTGTCTCTCTCTTTCTCTCTATCTCTCTCTATTGCTTTCTCTCTCTTTCGCAGTGATGCACACACACACTCTCACACACACATGCATGCGCACTCAAATCCACACACTCTCACACACACACACTCTTACCAACACATGCATGCACTCTCAAATCCACACACTCCCAGAGGCTGTGTTCTAAGCACGGCTGTATCAGTGTCTGGGCCGCCCCGCCCCTCGTCCCCGCCTGCCCCTGTCTCGTCCAGGCCTCTGTGGGAAGCAGCTCGCTCGCTGTCCAGCCTCACTCTTTAATAGGCATTAGCGAACGGAGCGCGGAGAGGGAGAGGGAGCCAATAGCATCGGAGGGACAATTAGAGGGGAATGGGACATCTCGCTTTGATGGCTTGGACAGAAGAGACAAGATA
>BROE01000010.1:2313441-2334798 GCA_036571765.1 Plecoglossus altivelis | reverse complement strand
GGTAACTTGGAGCTATCTCTGGTTACAGGTTCTCAAATTTCCCTTGTTTCCGAATTCAACTACCCCCTATTTACACTGTACACATCGGAATTTATAGCCATGTTTCAGTATTTACGCTAATATGTGTCATTTTTCCACTTTTTTCCCTTACGTCCCCCCCTGCATGTACCTCAGCTTGAGACACACTATGCCGGTCCAGCAGTCTTACCTTGTTACTAGGCAGAAACACACCCTCTCCTGCAAGCACAGTCTTCTCTCAGAAGGCGTGTGCTGTTTCTTACCGCTCAATAAAAGATTCACGGTGACATCGTTGGATATTCCTATCTCGTGTCTGGAATGAGAGGTGGGGGTGTGGTGGGGTGGGGCGGGCAATTTTCTTCATTCCCTGCTTTCAGACCCCTGTCCACGCACCTGATGCTTTTTCCAAACTGCATGGTACCCTTACACATAGACACACACAGACCACACATACACCACGCACACCAGACACACCATACACGCGCACAACAGCACCACACACACACACGCACACAACACACACATACACCACGCACACAACCACACACAACAGCACTAAAACACTTAAATGCGTTTACCCGACCAGACATGATTTGGCATTTAGTCTAAGCTCCTGTGAGCTCTCTACATATAGGCCTGTATGTCTCTCAATGTCCACTTTAACCCTTTCGTGCAATAACCCCTCATTGTTGTGAAAGGACACAAAAGTTTATCTCAGTTTCAAACAACCTAGCACCACACACAACCACACACACACTACACACACCCACACACCACACCCACAACAACCCCACACACAAACACACACCCACACACACTCACACACACACACACCACACACAACACACACACACCATTCAGACACCCCATCCAAATCATGGTTTCACAACTGAGCTGGCCATCTGATGATGGAAATGTGTGGTCTCCACACCAGTGGCAGAATGATTCAAGGGTCACAGGCTACACCTATGAAACCAGCCTCGCCTCCAACCTTTAACTGCAGGTGCCTCAGCCTCTAACCCCAGCCCCCCTCTCTAGCCTCTAACCCCAGCCCCCCTCTCTAGTCTCAACCCCAGCCCTCTAGCCTCAGCCCTAGCCCCTAGCAGCCTCTTCACAGCCTCAGCCCTCTAACGCCAGCCCAACTCTCTAGCCTCTAACCCCAGCCCCTCATCAGCCCCACCACCCTCAGCCTCTATCCCCAGCCCCCCCTAGATCTCTGGGACTACAGGCTTTCAGAGGCTGAGGTGTCCTTCTGCACATTGAATCACTCTTCCCCTCCCCTCCCCCCTTCTTCCCCTCCCCCCACACCCCCCCCCCCCCCCTCCCTTAGCTACTGTAGCCGCGTTGCATCACCCCCGTGTCCCCGAACGCTGGACAACCGTTATTGACGAGCAGTCGTCTGCTGTTTGACACGTCTCTGCTACCTCCACACACACACGCACACACTTTCACACACACACACTTTCACACACACATACACACACACACATACAACACACACACTTTCACACACACACACACACACACACTTTCACACACACACACACACACAACTTTCACACACTTTCACACACACACACTTTCACACACACACACACACACACATTGTCCCTTCACACACAGAACTACTGTTGCTTAATGGATTGGGTGCCAACCTGTCGTCGGGTGTGTGTGTGTGTGTGTATGTGTGTGTGTGTGTGTGTGTGTGTGTGTGTGTGTGTGCGCTTCTCTGTGAGGAAGTTGTGTTTATTCTTCAGCTTCTGTTCTTTTTTCCCGTCGTCTCTGCTCATTTCTCTTTTGTGTCTCTCACACACACCTACTCCAGCACAACCACACACACACACACACACACGCTCACACCAAACCAGGCTGTGTGTGTGTGTGTTGGTGATGTGAAGCCCTCTGCCCCTGCCTCCCTAGAGCGCTTGCTATATTCAGACACTTGTTCCTCTTTCTCCAGACCCCTGCTAGCCTCTCTCGGAAACCCTGTAGCGATCTCGCTCTCTCTACACACACACACACACACTCTCCCCCCCAGGCCTCTTCACGCATCACTAATGATACAGCCCAGATCGGACAGATATAGCGCAGCCTAGCCCGGCTTGGCTCATCCCAGTATCCATTAGCGCTAACGAGCAAGCGGCCAGGCCAGTCAGACAGAAGGGACGCACGCTAGCTAGGCTAGGCTAACTGTGCTAGCTAGGTTAGGCTAACTGTGCTAGCTAGGCTAACTGTGCTAGCTAGGCAAACTGTGCTAGCTAGGATAGTTGTGCTAGCTTGGCTAACTGTGCTAGCTAGGCTAGCTGGATGGATGCGCAACGGGCCGCTGCACCGTCTGGTATAGATAGATGTGTAACAGGAGCTGGGGCATGCCTGGGGGACAGTAGTAAACAGATTGTGATTTGTAGCTGGGAGAGAGATGGACGGAGCTGGGAGGAGGGAGGCGAGCAAGCGAAACAGGCAGACAGACAGGTGGGCAGACAGACAGGCAGGCAGGCAAGCAGGCAGGCAGACTGACTGACTAACTATAGCATCAGGAAGAAGGTGGTTCTTTTTGAAGTGCAGAGAAAGAGAGAAGGAGAAGAGAAATTGTTGCAAAACAAGGTGGTATGAATATGGAGGGGAGAAGAGAGAGAGGGAGGGCTGGTTAATAAAGGGGTGTTGTGTTGATGTTCAGGCTGTGGAGGATAGTCAGCATGACAGAAGATGGTGGAGTAGAGAGGGGGTCGTGTTGATGTCTGTGGCCACGCAGTCAGACCATGACCGACCAAGATCAATAATGAATGATGGATCTATCACTCTGGTTCTGGGCTGACTTCACCTCATCCCAGGAGGGAGGGGAAGAAGGAGGGAGGGAGGGAGAAAGAGAGAAAGACAAGGAGGGAGGGAGGGAGAGGGAGGGGGGGGAAGACATAGAGGGAGAGAGAGAGAGAGGGAGAGAGAGAGGGGGGACAGGGAGAAAGACATGGAGAGAGAGGGAGGGGAGGGAGGTAGACATGAAGAGAGAGAGAGAGACGGAGGGAGGGAGGGAGAGAGAGAGAAAGAAAGAAAACAAGAGAGGAGAAGGGGGAGGGGAATGTCAGCTCTTTTTTCACCACCTCTCTTTTTTTAATCTCTGTCCTTTAATAATTTATTTACACCTTTTATTCTTTCATAAAGAGAATCCAAGAAGCATACATTTTTTATAATGGACCAAACCGGAATACAAAAAATAAATATTCACCATCATTGTGACAGCAATTGTTTTTGTTCTTTTAGACAAAATACAAGTGGACTCCAGAATACACTGGCATGTAGCCTGTGAAAACAACACAAACATCTGAGAGGCAACGTTCTCATCTGCCTGATCCAGGCTTGCACCGACACCCGTTGTAAGAGACATACCCAGCTGTGTTCAGCTTCCTCCCCCTCCTCATCCAGGAGACTGTCGTCTCTGACACACCTTCGGCCGTGTTTTTGGTGTGCAAGAGGAAGAGTACCGTACCGTCGTCTAACCTGACGCAGGACCGAGGTTAGGAGTTGATGATACCAGGCTGCACTCACAGACGAGGGGATATCAGGTCCTGGGTTCAGGCAAGAGAGGAGATCTCACACAGACAAATAACTCAAGGGACTTCTGCTGGTAGCAGCAAGCGTGACTCAGGCAACCAGGCAGGAGGGACTGTGTGTCTGGAGGGCCATTGAAGGGAACGCCAAGAGGGTTTCTCCCTTGAAGAAGTGTGTGGAATGTCTGTCTGTCTGTCTGATCCAGAGTGTAGAGGGTGTCAGAGAGGTCGAGAGAGCGGCTGTTGTGTCTGTTATTCCACGAGAGGGTCGAGAGTGCTGTGTGTGTGTCTCGATTGAATTTTAGATGTGAGGCTAGTTGGTGATGTGTAGCGTGTCCAGAGAGAGAGAGTGAGGCTGTTGTCTGATTTGAGTGTGTCCCTTTCCTTGCAACTGGTGTCTGGAAGTTTGTGTTTCTGTCATCATTTTCCTTCTGTATGATGCCTGGTGTGTGTGTGTTTCCTTAGGCTGTGTATGTGTCCATGTGTTCTCTTAGCAGTAAAATACCAAGGATATTAAAGCTGGTATCGACATCACACACTTGGCTATACGCGACGACCCTACGTGTGCTGTGTGGTTTCTTAGGCTGGTGTGCATGTGTTGTTTATCCTTTGTAGGCGTGTATGCGTGTGCTTCCTGATGGCTCGTGTGTGTGTGTTTCCTTAGGCTGTGTGTGTGTGTTTCTAGAGTGTGTGTGTGGTGTGTGTTTCTTAGTCCTGTGTGTGTGTGTTTCTTAGGCTGTGTGTTGTGTGGTTTCCTATATAGGCCTCTCTGGTGGCGAGTCTACTGTGTTTCCTTAGGCTGTGTGTGTGTGTTTCCTTAGGCTGTGTATGTGTGTTTCCTTAGGCTGTGTGTGTGTGTTTCCTTAGGCTGTGTGTGTGTGTTTCCTTAGACTGTGTGTCTGTTTCTCCAAGGTCTGTGTGTATCCCAGTGTGTGTGTGTGTGTGTGTGTGTGTGTGTGCGTCGTCCATCCCAATTGCTCTCTGCCATCACTCCACTGTCCCATAAATCAGTGCTCTAAAATGTGGAACAGGACTGTAAAGTTTCCCTCAACTCTGCCTCCCATCGACAGCTATGCCAAGGACTCGCGTCAGAGGCGTGTGTGTGCGTGTGTGCATGTGTGCGTGTTGATTTGCATGCGTGTACGTGTGTGCATGCCTGTGTGTGATTGTTCCTGTGAGTGTGAGTGTGTGATTGAGTGAATGTGTGTGAGAGAGAAAAATAGTGTGCGTGTGTGCATGTGTACGTGTGTGCATGTGTGTGTGCGTGTGTGCGTGTGTGCATGTGTGTGTGTGCGCGCGTGTGCGTGTGTGTGCGTGTGTGTGCGTGTGCGTGTGTGCATGTGTGTGCGTGCGTGTGCGTGTGTGCATGCGTGCGTGTCCACAGCCAAAACAGTATCCAAAAGCTGATTCTGAAGTGAGGCGTTTTTGTAAAAGTAGCAAATGAAATATGATAATAAACATTCTGATGAGAGCTGCACAAACTAGACTGGATCAACCTCAAGTCCTTCCTGTCCTATCAGACCACAGAACCACTACATGGCTTCAAAACTCCTTTTAGTAAGTTCGCTTATTGTCTAGAGGTAGTCTAGACCATGCTCTCTGACAGCTTGCTGTCCCAGCTCAGCAGGAAGTGTGTGTGTGTGGGGGGGGTCTTGTTGACGAGGGGACACACACACACACACGTGGGACACACACACTCACACACGCGGGACACACACACACTCACACACGCGGGACACACACACACTCACACACACAGGACACACACACAGTCAGCAGCAGGAGAGGAGGTGTAGCCTTGTGCAAAAGCTTTTGGCGACCCGGAGCTCTGGTGCCGGTGAATCTTGGTCGTCCCGCCGCTCTCTCACACCCTGTGTCTGGCTGCCGGCACTGGGAGGTGGACGGAGAAGCCTTCTGCAAGGCCAGGGAGAGACCGGAGGGAGAGACCGGAGGGAGAGACCGGAGGGAGAGACCGGAGGGGGAGACCGGAGGGAGAGACCGGAGAGAGAGACCGGAGGGAGAGACCGGAGGGAGAGACCGGAGGGAGAGAATGGGGGAGAGATGGAAGTACGGAAGGAGAGAGGGAGGTGAGAGAGATAGTGATGAGAATAGTGGAGGAGGGAGGGAGGGAAGTGGGAGGAGGAGAGAGGTGTGTGGAGGAGGAAGAGGGAGGTGAGAGAGGAGGAGAGAGGTGTGGGGAGGAGGAAAAGGGAGGTGAGGGAGGAGGAAAGAAGTGTGGGGAGGAGGGATGTGTGGGGAGGAGAAAGAGGAGGGAGGTGTGGGAAGGAGAGTGCGAGAGGGTGTTCTCTCTCTCTCGGGTGCTTCCGTGAATGTGGCGAGGGTTCCAGGAAAGTGGGAGCGGCAGGATAAACAGACAGCATGCCTGAGACCGCCCCTGTGATGTCACCGGGTGGACGAGCGAGAGAGAGAGGAGAGAGAGGGAAAACAAGGAAGCGGTAGAGGGCAGAGACACGGGGAGAGAGGGGGAAAGAGCAGGCGTGTGAGAGTAGAGCAGAAGCACACTGAAGCACACGAGAGGATAAAGGCTGGAGAGGAGAGGGGAATAAAGGGAGAAAACTATAGGAGAGAAAAGAGAGAGAGATTGGAGAGAGAGAGAGAGAGAGAGAGAGAGAGAGAGAGAGAGAGAGAGAGGAGAAGCAAGGGTTGCTGTTTATTTTCTTCTGGAAGTGAGAGAAAGCCCTGATGGGTAGGTGCAACTCTCTCTGTCTCTCTCTGTCTCTCTCTCTCTGTGTCTCTCTCTCTCTCTCTCTCTCTCTGTCTCTCTCTGTGTCTCTCTGTGTCTCTCTCTCTGTCCCTCTCTCTGTCTCTCTCTGTGTCTCTCTCTCTGTCTCTCTCTGTGTCTCTCTCTGTGTCTCTCTCTGTCTTTCTCTGTCTCTCTCTCTCTCTCTCTCTGTGTCTCTCTCTCTCTCTCTCTCTCTCTCTCTGTGTGTGTCTGTCACTCCCTCTCTCCACTTCTGCCTCTGAAGAACGATAACGTTTTATCTCAGCATTCGTGTTCACCTCAGCGCTCACATTAATATGTATGTGTTGATACAATGCATCTACAGCGACATGTTTGGCTGTAACATGCTTATGTGTGTGTGAGTGACTGAGAGAGAGAGAGAGGGAGAGATAGAGAGAGTGAGAGAGAGAGAGAGAGAGGGAGAGAGAGAGAGAGAGAGAGAGAGAGAACCCCAAAAAGATTTCAAACGCTGCCCACCGCTTACGAAGCTAGGGACAACTCACGGCTTTCCTACAGTTCACAGCTGAGGGTTTCCTTATGTTTGTATGCTCACCTCTTTCTTTCTTCTGTCCCTCTCTCTCTTTCTCCCCCCCTCCTCCCCCTCCTTCTTCTCTCCTTTTCTCCTTCTCTCCTTTTCTTCCCCTCCTCCTCTCCCTCCCCACCCCTCTCTCTCTTTTTCTCACCCCCAAACCTGCCTCCCCACCTCCTCTCTCGCCTCCTACCCCACCCCTCCTCCTTCTCTCTCCCTCATCCTTCCTCCTCCTCTCTCCCTTCCCTACCCCTCTCTCTCTCATCCTCCCCCTTTCCTCCCCCCACCCTGCTTCCTCCCCCTCCTCTCTCCCTTCCCCACCCCCTGCTCCCTCACCCTCCTGCTCCCCACCCTCGCCTCCCTCCCCCAGTCCTCTCTCTCTCCTCCCCTCCTCCCCTCCTTCTCTCTTTCTCTTCCCCCTTCTCTCTTTCTCTTGTTTTCTCTCTCTCCCTTCCCCACCCCCCCTCCTCCTCACTCACCCTCCTCACCCTCCTCCCCCACCTCGCCCTCCTCCCCAATTTTCACTTCTCTCTCCATCCCCTCCTCTCCCACCCCTCCCACCTCCCCCTTCCAGGCGACCCTTCATCTATCCACACACACTCACTACCCGTCCTCTCTCCCTTCCCCACCCCCTCTCATTCTTCACCTGCGCCCTCCTCTCCCCATCCCTCTCTTTCTCCACCTCTTCTCCCCCTAATTCCTCTCCCCCTCCTCTCCCTCTCCCTCCCTCCTCTCTCTCTCCCCCTCCTCTCTCTCTCCCCTCTCCTCTCCCTCTCCCTCCCTCCAGTGGACATCAACTCTGCGTTGCCCCTTCGCCTTCCTCCTGCCGCCATCCCCATGGACCTTCGCATCGACCCTCACCACCACCCCCACCAGCAGCAGCAGGCCTCCCCACTGTCCCCCCTGTCCCCTCTGTCGCCCCCTGGGGGCCCGGCGGGGCCAGGGGCGGTCCGGGCGTCGGCACGGGAGCAGCAGCTGCAGCTGGAGCTGCTGGCCCTGAAGCAGAAGCAGCAGCTCCAGAGGCAGATCCTCATCACTGAGTTCCAGAGGCAGCATGAGCAGCTGTCCAGGCAGCACGAGGCCCAGCTGCAGGAGCACGTCCAGGTGAGCCAGGGGGGCTGGGGCTAGCTGGGCTGGAGCTAGCGGTGCTGGGGGCTGGAGCTAGCTGGGCTGGGGGCTGGAGCTAGCTGGGCTGGGGCTAGCTGGGCTGGGGCTAGCTGGGCTGGGGCTAGCTGAGCTGGGGCTAGCTGGGCTGGAGCTAGCTGGGCTGGGGGCTGGAGCTAGCTGGGCTGGGGCTAGCTGGGCTGGAGCTAGCTGGGCTGGGGGCTGGAGCTAGCTGGGCTGGGGCTAGCTGGGCTAGGGGCTGGGGCTAGCTGGGCCATGGCTAGCTGGGCTGGGGGCTGGGGCTAGCTGGGCCAGAGCTAGCTGGGCTGGGCTTTGGCTAGCTGGGCTACAGGTTGCTGGGCTGGGGCTAGCTGGGCTTAGGTTAGCTGGTCTGAGGGTCAGTGTTCAACTGGTCAATGTTTAGCTGATGTTTAGCTGGTCTGAGGTCAGTGTTTAACTGGTCGGTATTTAGCTGGTCAGTGTTTAGTTGGTCAGTGTGTAGCCAGTGTTTAGCTGGTCTAAGGTCAGTGTTTAACTGGTCAGTGTTTAGCTGGTCAGTGTTTTGCTGGTGTTTAGCTGGTCTGAGGTCAGTTTCTCTGGGCCAGGACAGAGGCAGCACAGGGGCCAGTGTGGCTGCGGCCTGGCTTGAGGACCACTCAGGCGGTAGAGTGACGCACAGGCACCACCAGGGAGGCCCAGCTTCAATCAGACCCATTCACAGCTACAGCACACACACACTCTGGCTCACACACACACTCTCTTATACACACACACTCTCTTATACACACACACTCTCACACACTCTGTCTCACACACACACTCTCACACACACTCTGTCTCACACACACTCTTATACACACACACTCTCTTATACACACACACTCTCACACACTCTGTCTCACACACACACTCTCACACACACCCTCTGTCTCACACATACTCTGTCTCACACACACACTCTCTTATACACACACACTCTCTTATACACACACACACTCTCACACACTCTGTCTCACACACACACTCTCTTATACACGCACACTCTCTTATACACACACACTCTGTCTCACACACACACTCTCTTATACACACACACTCTCTTATACACACACACACTCTCACTCACACAGTCACACAAACACAAACACACAAAAACACAAACACAAACACAAAAACAAACACACACACACTCCTGTCTCACACACACACACAGTAATGCACTTGCACAAACACACACGCGCAACACGCACAAAGAAGCACACACACATATCACACGCATATGTACACGTGCACACACACTCTGCTCTACACACCACACTACTATTACATACACACTAATCATTTTCTCTCTTTCTCTCTCATATGCACACTCTCACTTTCTCGCTCACTAACATGTGCACACAACCCCGCAGCCACTACAATATGCAAATAAGCCTCAACTCTTGCAGCGGTTAAAGCCTATAATCTCTCGCACGCACACACACTGTACACAAATGCAGACGCACACTTGTCTAACACATTACGTACCTTTCATAAAACTATTGGCAGGGATGAGTGGACACACGCACACACACCTTCAGACACAAAAGCCTTGTGTGTGTCTCATCCAACCTTAGCAATGTCCATAAGATAAAGATGAAAGAAGAACTAAACTGCGCCATGAATGGAGACGAAGTAGATGAGAGAGAGAGATGAGGAGACAGGAACAAGTGTTCAGAACCTTTGTAGGATCGCTAAACAAAGGCTGAGTTCCAAACCTGGGAGAGGAGAGAGCAAACCTCCCTCCTTTACCTTGATCGGACTGGAAAGGGGACAAGTTTCCAGTTTGGAACGCGGCCAGCGAGCTGCTGTGTTCGTCTGTTAGCTTCCCCCCCCAGAGCCCTGCGCCCAGCACACACCCTGGCCCCTAGCACACACCCTGGCCCCTAGCACACACCCTGGCCCCTACCACACACCCTGGCCCCTACCACACATCCTGGCCCCTAGCACACACCCTGGCCCCTAGCACACACCCTGGCCCCTACCACACACCCTGGCCCCTACCACACACCCTGGCCCCTAGCACACACCCTGGCCCCTACCACACACCCTGGCCCCTAGCACACACCCTGGCCCCTAGCATACACCCTGGCCCCTAGCACACACCCTGGCCCCTAGCATACACCCTGGCCCCTAGCATACACCCTGGCCCCTAGCATACACCCTGGCCCCTAGCATACACCCTGGCCCCTAGCATACACCCTGGCCCCTAGCATACACCCTGGCCCCTAGCACACACCCTGGCCCCTACCACACACCCTGGCCCCTAGCATACACCCTGGCCCCTAGCACACACCCTGGCCCCTAGCATACACCCTGGCCCCTAGCATACACCCTGGCCCCTAGCATACACCCTGGCCCCTAGCACACACCCTGGCCCCTAGCACACACCCTGGCCCCTAGCACACACCCTGGCCCCTACTGCACACCCTGGCCCCTAGCACACACCCTGGCCCCTAGCATACACCCTGGCCCGTTGATGTACTCACAAGCTGCTTGCATGGCTGCAGTTAGTCACTCTGCATTAATGGCTCCAAATACCATCGAGTTTCCACCGTCCCCTGGATGAGACCTTTGAGAACAGTCAAGCCCTTTGAAGATGCGATTCACAAACACAGCAAAGAAATAACTTTTAATCAGATTAATCAAATATTGGTGCTGTGCTCTCTTGATTTTGTGTGGTGGGTGTCAACTTCTGAAGACTGGAGTCGAGGAAAGAGAGAGAGAGTTCAGATCTGGATTCGACCCATTCTAAGCACAGCGCGTGTGTGAGAGCAGTTTGTGGTCAGGTTGCTGTAAACATGCCATGCCTGCTGTGCGGATGAATACATCCAGCAGTGATTAGATGTGATGAGGTTAAATAGATCTGCTGTTTGGAGAAGGTGTGGTGAACCTGGAGGGGGCTGCAGGAGACAGGTCTCTCTGTGAGGAGGGAGGAGCAGACCTTTTTGTCCGAGTTGTGGTTCTGGTTTTAAGGTTGGCTGAAGATTCCGTGAAAGTATGATAATTTGTGGTGTTACGGTCGGGTTGATGTGCTGTGCAGGTTGTGTTGCGGTGGGGTTAATTCAATTCAATTCAATGTATTTTTGTAACGCCCAAAATCACAACAACAGTTGCCTCGAAGGGCGAAGGTTAATGTGCTGTGCAGGTTGTGTTGCGGTGGGGTTAATGTGCTGTGCAGGTTGTGTTGCGGTGGGGTTAATGTGCTGTGCAGGTTGTGTTGCGGTTTCTGGTCAGAAAGGTGATGTTGTGTTCTGGGTGTGTTGAGGTGAGCCTGTGTTGAGACTGTGTTGAGACTGTGTTGACACTGTGTTAAGTCTGTGTTTAGCCTGTGTCGAGGCTGTGTTTAGCCTGTGTTGAGGCTGTGTTTAGGCTGTGTTGAGCCTGTATTAAGCCTGTGTTGATATGTTCGGTGGTTTAGGCGTGGGGGATCCGAGTACTTAAGCCCGTGTATAAGCCTGGTGTTTGACAGCTGTAGCTGGGAGCCTATGTCTGGCAGGCTGTGTTGAAGCTGTGTTTAGCCTGTATTGAACGCTGTCCTTGAACGCTGTTTAAGTCTGATCGTTGGTATAGCCTTGTGACGGGACGTGGGGGTCTCGCGCGCGCAGCGAGCTCACATGCAGTAGCATGCTGCGTGCTTACAACGCAGCCTTATGTGAGGAGACGTGGCAGGAGCGACAGAAGAGAATGAGTGGAGACACATACCGTCTGGAGCAGGGAGCAGGAAGCTGCATATCAACAGAAGAGCAGAAGCTGCTGCTGCTGAAGAACAAGGAGAGGAGCCAGGAGAGTGAGTAGAGGAGGGGAGGGGAGGAAGGGGAGTGAGGAGAGAGGAGGGGAAGGGAAGGCAGAGAAGAGAGGAGAAAGGGAGGGAGGAGGAAGGAGAGAGAGGGAAGGGAGGAGCCAGAGGGGGGAGGGCCAGGGAAGAGAGGAGTGAAGAGGTAGGGGAAGGAGGCAGGAGAGAGAGGCGTAGATGGAGGGGGGGAGGAGATGAAGGAGAGGAGAGGAGGGAGCGGCCAGGAGACAGAGACGTATTTGAGGAGTGGGGAGGCAAGTAGGAGAGAGACGAGAGGGGAGGAGAGAGAGGTGAAGGGAGGAGTAGGAGAGGAGGGGATGGACATGAAGGAGTGAGGAAGAGAGAAGGGATGGAGGCAGAGAGAGTGGAAGGAGAGGAGAGGAGGCAAGGGCAGAGTGAAGGGAGAGGAGAGGGGGTGAGGAGATGAGCCTAGAATAGATTGGTGGTGTGGTGATGGCTTGTGACATGTACGGTGGTCCAGTTAGTAATGTGTGTCCATGTAATGTGTGTCCATGCATGTGTGTCCATGCATGTGTGTCCAGTGGTCCACCTGGGTAACATTGGTGGGTAAACAGGCTTTTGTTGTGCCGCCGGCCTTGCGGTGGCTAAGCCAGGGTATTTCCTGCTGCCTGCCTCCTCTCCCTCAACACCTCCCTGCTGACAGCAGCCAGGACAGGAGCCGGCTTCTTTGGGTGGGAACTCGATTGAGTATTATAAGTTTTTCTGGATTGGAGAGTGGTTCTAAAATTCGACACAAGTTTTGAGAAAATACACGGGATGTGTGTGTGTGTATGGGTAACCCTGACTACATAACAAATTATCCACAGGATCGTGAAGGAGGCAGGGGGGGTATGGATCGAATAGCTGGCTGTGTCTGATGTGTGATGTAGTGCGTGTGTGTGTGTGCGTGTGTGGTGACCGATGTGTGTGTCGTGTGATGCAGGTGTGTCTGTTGTGTGTGCATGTGTTGTGGCTGTGCATGTCGTGGGTAATGTGGTGAGTGTGGTGGTGGTGTGAGAGAGGAGAGAGAGAGCAGGCAGAGCACAGAGAGAAGAGAGAGAGGACTTGACCTACGTGTTGAGAGCATGCGTCATACAAGAGTATCAAGGTCAGAGAGCTACATTACGTTTAATGGGAAAATAGAGTAAGTATAAAAAGCATTGATTGACTGTAGCAGCGAGGGTTATGAGATGCGACGGCGATCGGGGGCGTTAATTGTGGATATGGCGCGTCGCAGTCTCGTCCCTTTACCGTACTTTTTTCCAGTGGCTTCCCGAACAGAAAAGAATATGAACATCATAATCGCGACCGAGCGGCTAGTCTGCCGGTGGGGCTGGTTTTCTTTGGGCTAGGAACCTACAGTCTTTTTTGCAATTCTAACGCTAAAGATATAAAATCGTTCAATTGACTACGCCCCTCCAATCTCTCCCTTACACTGATGGCCAAGCTTGCTGTTTTTTGGGATTATCCGTTATCTGTTTCGGCCAATTTGCGGGTGGGTTAGAGACAAAAGTTATGAGGTTCAGTGTTTGTGTAGCCTTCGAGTTCTATACAACTCCTTACATGTTGTGCATTTTGAAGTGCTAAAGTCTGTGTGTGGTGTGTTGTGATGTGTGATATGTGTGTTGTGTGTGTGGTGTATAAGCTGTGTGTGTGTGTGGCAGGTTTGCGGTGGCCAGTACAGCCATTGGTGAAAATGCGTCTGCAGGAGTTTGTCCTGAACAAGAAGAAGGCTCTGGCCCAGCGTAGCCTGAACCAGGGCAGCCTCCCCAACGACGCCCCCTACTGGTACAGGTGAGAGACGCGAGAGAGAAAGAGAGTGTTAGGGGAGAGAGAGAGAGAGGAAGAGAGAGAGAGTAGAGAAGAGGAGAGAGAAAAAGAGAGCCCTGGGCTAGAGATGAGCGATGAAGACACCAGGTCCACAGAAGCGTGAATACAAGCACACACACACCACACACAAACAACACGCCCAGCACACACAACTGACAGTGCAACCACACAGCACACACACAACCACATCACACACACAACACACATACACAACACACACACACACACACACACACACACACACACACACACAACAGAGACTCACATCACACACACACACACCACACACACACACACACACACACACACACCACATAGACACACACAGGATATTTGCTCCTGTTGAGAGGAGCTCCCAGGCTGAACCCACAGCCTGGAGTGTTTATTGTAGATCTGTCTAGGTGTGTTGTGTGTGTTCCATCTGTTCGTCTACTTACCAACCACTCTCTAGGTCTGTGTGGTTGTCCGGTTTGTTTATTTTCAAATCTATCTCCTTCATTCTATCTGCTACACATTTTCCTCTCTTTTCTTTTCCTCTCTCACCCCTTTAGTGTCCCTTCCTCGAGCTCTCTCCTCCTTCCTGGCACTCTGCTGTCTCTGCTCCCCCTCGGAGCCCTCGTTGCTCCGCTCATCCGCCACTCTCCCTCCCTCTCCTCCGCCCCTCCTCCTTCCCTCTCTCCCTTTTTCCCTCTATCGCTCACTCCCTCCCTCCTTCCCTCCCTCCCTGGTGCTTAGTGAAGGGCATGTCCCCTAGACCAGCCGGTTTGGACCGGCGCCATTTACCTACCTGACTCCCTCATCTAGGGGGGGGGGGGGGGGAGGGGTGAGGTGGAGTTGGCAAGAACCACACCCCCTCTGTTTAACAAACATCCCCTCAGGAGGACAAGCAGCACCTGTAATAAGAAGCAACACTCTAGACCTGCCCCTGGTCATCCTTCTGGCCCCTAACTAACCCTAACTCTGTTACTAGGGCCATGTGCAGCTGGTTAACTCTAACCCTACTGTGTGTGTGTGTGTGTGTGTGTGTGTGTCTGTGATGGTGTGTGTGCGCTCAAACACGCTCCTATGCGTGTTTGTATGTGTGTGAGTCTGTTTGTGTGCGTGTGTGAGTGTGTGATGGTCTGTGTGTCTGTGTGTGGTGTCTGTGCTGTGTGTGTCAGTGTGTGCAAGTGTGTGTAATGGCAACCTGCCAGCAAGAACTCTCAGCACAGCTCACTTGATCCATAGAGTCCTCAGTAGTGGACCTAATCGAAACGGAGGATCGCGCGGGGGACCGCGGCGTTTCGTGCTGGTTGTGGTGGGCGCGGTTCCGGGTTCGATCTGAATTCTCTAGTCACGTTTTTCCACAGCCCTAGTGTTGTTAGCCTCCTCAGACAAGCATGTCCACCTACAACCACCCAGTCCTGGGCATGTACAACCCAAGAGATGACTTTCCTCTACGCAAGACGGGTATGGACTCTCACACATACACTAACACATGCACACACACTACACACAACACACAACACACACACACACACACACACACACTAACACACACACACTACACACTATCACACACACTAAAACACACACACTACACACACACTACACAGTAACACACGCACACACTACACACACACTACACACACACTACACACACACTAACACACTACAGCTAACGACAACAACATACACTAACACAACACACTACCACACAAATACTACCACACAAACACTACCACACACACACACAAACTACAACACTAAACGGGCGCACACACGTTTACAAACCAATTGACAGCAAAACAGCCCAGTGGCAACTGAAGACAGGCAGGTGTCTGCAAGTACAAACCTTGCCTGAACTCCTTGTGGCGTGTCCAAGTCCTTTCACACTGTCAAAGCTTTCATCGTTTCCAAATCCTTTTCTTTTTTGCAGGGAGGTGTGGTGGCCTTTGTATGAGTGTCTCTCTGTGTCGCTGTGTGTGGTGTTGTCCTCTGGTGTCGGCTGTTGTGTGTGTGTCTCTGTGTCGCTGTGTGTGTGTGTGGTCTATGTGTCGCTGTGTGTGTGTGTGGCGGTTGCGAAGTGCCGTGTTTTTCCATTCTTTACAGTATATATTTAAATCTACCCTTAGCGGCCCTGCCGGCACAGAATAGGGCCGTTGCCTGTGTTACCCGACACGCAACGTCTAACCACGAAGCTGCAATGAAACCACTTCGCCAACCGACATTCCTTTGCCAGGAGGAGACGAGGGGGGGAGGAAGAGGAGAGAGAGGGGCAAAGAAGAAGGAGAGAGAGGAGGAGGACAAGGAGAAGGGGAAGAGAGAAAGAGAAGTAAATGAGGAGGAGCAAAGGAGAGGGGAAAGAGAGAGAAGAGAAAGAGGAGAAAGAGAGGGAAAGTAGAGGAGAAAGAGATGGAGGAAGATGCACGGAGAGGGGAGAGAGAGAGAGAGATGTAGGAGGGAGGAGGGAGAAGAGGTAAGGAGAAGAGAGAAGGGAAGCCACAGAAGAGGGGAGAGGAGTAGAAGAGAGGAGAGGAGAGGGATCATAGAGGTTGAGAGAAAAGAAGAGAAAGAGAGGAGAGATTTAAAGGCGAGAGACTGAGAAGAGGAGAGTTGTTAAACACGTCTGTTCCTTTGACGAAGTGGAGAGGAGAGCAGGGGAGAGCAAGGGGAAAGGAGAGGAGGAGAGAGGAAAAGGAGAGGGGAACAGGAGGGGAGAGCCCGCGAAGTGGTCTAAAAGGGGGAGAAGATAGATGGGAGAGAGGAGAGGAGTGCCAAGGGAGAGGAGTGCAGGTGAAAGATGGAGATGTAGGAGAGAGGAAGGGTTCGAATGGAGGAGATGTGCAGCAAAAGGCAGGGTTGAGGTTCAGGAAAAGATTAAGAGGAATCTAAGGAAGAAGGAGAGGAGGGTAGAAGAGGAGGGGCAGGGGGGAGAAGGAGAGAGAAGGAGAAAAAGAGAGAGTTGAGAAAGGGGAAGGAATGGAGAGAGCAGAGGGCATGCACACGCAGAACAGGCCTCCTAACCTCTCATGTACGAACATTAGTGGGAAGAGTGCTTCTACCTAGACGATGCTGACGTGTCTTCAGGGTTTAGCCTTATAGGAAATGCCAGGGCCTGTGGCCAGGGTAGAAAGCTTTTCTACTTTTATAGACGCACAGTCAAACCACAGAGCTGCGCACTGCAACATGCTCCTAACTAACCTTAGACACATTTAGTATGAATGGATTGTAACTACTTGTATACACTGACAGCAAGTACAGGCACACACCACGTCGGTATAGAGAAGATCACACAAATACAAATACACACACACACATCAGAGACACACACACCTCAGACAGATGTCACACACATACACACTGTCTAGGTTACATTCACCACACACACACACGCATTGGACCACACATGCGATTACCGTAGTTATCACGAGGGAAATACAAAAAACATGGACACGCAGTATTGAACCGAGCAAAACTATCCCACAGTACGAATCTCAAAGGGCAAGGAGGGGGGCAAGGGGGAGGGGGGAAGGGGGAAGGAGAGGGGAGAGATGGAGAGAGATATATTGAGAGAAAGGGGGAGAGAGAAGGGGGCGCACGGGGGGAGAGGGAGGGGAGAGGGGGAGGGAGGGAAGAGTCCGACGAAGAGAGAGGAGATGACGAGAGAGAGGCGACCGCGGAGAGGGGAGGGATGAGGGAGGAGGAAGAGAGAGGGGGAGGCGCGTGAGAGGGAGGAGTGAGGAGGGGGAGGAAGGAGAAAAGGAGAGAAGAAGGAGGGAAGGAGAAGGAGAGGAGAGGGAGAGGGAGAGGAGGCAAGGCAAAGGGAGGAGGTCAAGTTCTGAGTAGCCAGGCTGGGAATCCCACAATTTGGTGGTCAGTGCACCAACCCAGGCAGAGGAAGAGATGCGTATAAAGGACTCGTCCTTGGTTGTTTCCAAGCGCTGTGTGCGTGTAGTTTTTTGTGCGGTGTACAGTCTTTTGTTGTTGTTGGTTTTCTCTTTCCGGTGAGGGGTGTAAATACCTTCGTTTTTACTCTGAACGCGCCCTCGTGCGCGTGGGTCGCATGCATCCCCTCCCCTAGGTCATTAGTGGCTGTTGGCAGCGGTGTGTGTGTGTGTGTGTGTGTGGTGGAGGGGGTATGTGTGGGGGACTATCCAGTTCTTCTGATTGGCCTGGTGTGCGAGGAGAGAGTATGTGTATATTGAGTGGTGTTCGAGATGGGTATAGTGGGTCTGCGCGCGACCTGGTTTGTCTCATGTGTAGGCTTGTGCGTCCTTCCTCCTCCCTCTCCTCCTCTTCCCCCTCCTCCCGCGCGCGCGTTCCTCTTGCTCCCGTACTTGCGGGATCTTGAGCGACCCGGCCTCACCTCTCTTCTTACCTCCCCTCATTTTACTGGACGGCGGGGGTTCACCACTCACCTCCGCGTCTCCCCATTCTTTCCGCCCATCTCGCTCGTACCACTCTCTAAGGGCGTTCATCCTTAACCCACTACTCACTCTCTACTCCTCTCCCCTTCTGTACTCTATACCTCTCCCACCTGCGCCCGCCCTCTCTCCTCTCTCCATACCTCTCCCTCCTGCCCTTCTTTTCCTCCCTCCTCTCCTCCCTGCCCCACCTCGCTCCTCCTCTCCCCTCCTCCTCCTCCTCTCCTCTTCCTCCCCCACCTCCTCTCCCCTGGGTCCTCCTCCAGCTGTCTAGGGGATGAGAGCAGCTAGGTCTGGAGTCTAACTAACACTATGAAACCACATCCATGAGCAGTCAGATCCTGTTGCCTCACTGTCTAACTGTCTCTTGCTCTCTCTTTCTATCTGGGTCTCTCTATCCCTCTCCCTTTTCCCTTTTGGTCTCTCCCCTCCAGCTCTTTCCTTCCTCTCTCTCCCTCTGTCGCTCTCCTCTCTGCTTTCATCCCTCCCTTAATTGTCTTCTTTTCTCTTGCGTATCAGATCCTTCTCTGTCTCCTTATGTCTCTCTCTCTCCTCTCTCTGTTTCATCCTCCTCTCTCCTTAATGTCTCTCTACCGCTCTCTGTCCTCTGTGTCATAAGAACGGAGACCTCACACATTCAGTCCTAAGCGGATGTGGTGGAAACATGGTCCCAGTCCCACTTGGGTGGGATGATGTTGTGTTGATACTGTAGACCAGTAGACTCATGTCATGAGGAACACTGCCTGTTTGCATCCTGATCAAACCTCTGTGTCTTCTCTATGTCCTCCCTCCCTCTTCCTCCACCCTCCCTCCCCCCTCCCTCCCTCGCTTACTCTCTCTCCCACGCATCTGGTCCATGGCCACCAACCTCCCCCCTCGCCTCCCTCCCGTACCTCTCCCGCCCTCCATCCCTCCCTCCTCCAGCCTCAGAGCCCAACCTCAAGCTGCGTTCTCGGCTGAAGCAGAAGGTGAGCGAGAGGCGGAGCAGTCCACTGCTACGTCGCAGAGACAGTCCCATCACCACCGCCAAGAAACGCTCGCTAGACATGGCCGGTAAGCTAGGCTATCTCTCTCTGTCTCTCCCTGTCCCTCCTCTCTCTCTCTCTCTGTCTCTCTCTGTCTCTCTCTCTCTCTCTCTCTCTCTGTCTCTCTGTCTCTGTCTCTCTGTCCTCTCTCTCTGTCTCTCCCTGTCCCTCCTCTCTCTCTCCCTATATGTATTTCTCTGTGTCTCTCTTTTCTCTATCTCTGTATCTCCCTCTATGTCTCTCCCTCTCACGCTCTATGTTTTTCTTCTGGTCATATGATCTAAACTAGCCTATAAGGGCCTGTCCTTCTAGTCATGTGATCCAGATTAGCCTATAAAGGCCTGTCGTTATGGTCATGTGATTCAGACTCGGCCTGTAACAGCGCTCCAGGGTCTGGCCCCAGCTCCCCCAACAACGGCTCCAATGAGAATGGCATCACCGTGGCGATCAACAACACTGAGGTAACCTCACGCATCACACACACACACACACACACACACACATACACACATACACACACACACACATACATACACACGCACACACACACACATACATACACACACACACACACACACACACACGCACATACAGGAAGTGGATGTCATATGTAACCCCGTGTGTGTGTTGTAGGTGTCTCTGGCCCAGCGTCTGTGTGGAGGAGATGGGGGCACAGTGAGTCAGCTCTCTCTCTATACGTCTCCTTCGCTGCCTAACATCACCCTGGGTCTGTCTGCTACTGCCACTGCCACTGCTGCCTCCAGTGTAAGACCTCCATACCCCTACCCCCTGTCTACCTCTCTCTACCTCTCTCTCTCTACCTCTCTCTCTCTCTACCTCTCTGTCTACCAGTCTCTCTCTCTGCCTCTTTCTCTCTACCTCTCTCTCCCTACCTCTCTTTCTCTCTACTTCTCTCTCTACCTCTCTCTCCCTACCTCTCTCTCTTTCTCTCTACTTCTCTCTCTACCTCTCTCTCCCTACATCTCTCTCTTTCACTCTGTATCTCTCTCTCTCTCTCTCTCTCTATCTATCTCTTCCTGTCTAGTTATTCTGTCCCTCCCCCACAGGTGACCTCGTCCCAGCAGGAGGGCCTGCAACCGGCCCTCTCCCTCAGCCCCCCCTTTCTGTCCGGATGGGAGCCTGCCATATTGTGTCGGTTGAGGCCCTGGGGGGCCAAGGTACCCTGCTGGAGAGCATGGGTCTGAAGTAGAGAGGACTGCTAGCACACAGGCCTCTTAGGTGGACAGGTTGACGAGGGGGGGTGATGTGAGGTGAGGGTAGGAGGAGAGGGGAGGTAGGGGAAGGAGAGAGAGGGGAGGGACAGGGAGAAGGAAGGGAGGAGAGGGAGGTAAGGGAGGGAGAGAGGGAAGGAGGGTAAGGGAAGATGGGTGTTGGTGTGAGGTGGAAGGGATTAGATTGCGAGGAACAGTATGATTAAGAACGGGCCGATAGATTGGGTGTGATGTGGACTGAATGAAAGATTTGGATTAAAAGTTATTGATTAAAAGGATTGTCTATTACTTTCATTTCAGTCGTTGGATTTCACCTTTGAAGAGAGAGGAGGAGGAAGACTTAAGTCGGAAGTGCTTGTCTCGTCTTCACTGCTCAGCACACAGGCACAGTACACAACACAAGATCACACCGAACCGCACAATCACACACATCACAACACACAGCAACACAAAGACACCTACACACACACACATACACACATACAAACCCACCAAACATTGCGCAACACACCCAGTCCCACTACCAGACACCCGAGCACAGTTCCTCAGGCTTGGTAGGTTCTGGTAGGGTGGTGGTGAGGGCAGAATACTGTTCCTATGTCACAGTGTCTCACGCTCTTTCAGACTCTCACCCACCATCTCACTGTCCGTCCCCCGTCCCTCGATCCCGCCCCCTCTCTCTTTACTCCCTCACTTCCCCCTCTCGCTTCATTCCCTCCCCTGCTCAACTCCTCCCTCTGCGTCGGTCCCTCCTCTCATCCCTCCCCTCTTGCCTGTCCCCCTCTCTCCTTCCCCCCCCTGCTTCATACCCTCCCCTCGCCTTTCCTCAGTCTCTTTCCCTCCTCCCTCCCCTCTTCCCCTCCCCTTCAACGCCGTTCCCCCTCCTCTCCCTCAGGGAGTCAGCAGAGTTTGTTTTCGCCAGGGTGTCGTTTTCTTCCAATTGGCTAAAGCTCCCCAGCGAACCACACGGGTTCCCCTGGGGCGGGGAACACCCAGGTTCGGGCCCCTTCAAGGAAGGGGCCCCGGGGGGCCCTAAAAAAATTTTTTTTTCTTTCTTTCGTTTTGGTTGTGTGTTGTGTGGTGGCTCGGG
>BROE01000010.1:2300380-2313058 GCA_036571765.1 Plecoglossus altivelis | reverse complement strand
CCCCCTCTCTCCCTCCCCCCTCTCTCATACCCTCCCCCCTCTCCTATTCCCTCCTCCCTCTCTCCCTCCCCCCTCACTCCTTCCCTCCCTCTCCCTCCAGGAGTCAGCAGTCTTCCCCAGGTGTCGTCCTCCATGGCTAAGCTCCAGCGACAGCACCGTCCCCTGGGCCGGACCCAGTCGGCCCCCCTTCCCCAGAGCCCCCAGGCCCTGCAGCAGCTGGTGGTCCAGCAGCAACACCAGCACTTCCTGGAGAAACACAAGCAGCACTTCCAGCAGATGCATATCAACAAGGTGTGTGTTTGTGTTTGTTTGTGTGTGTGTGTGTGTGTGTTTGTGTGAGAACAGTGCGAACCGTTGCTATGGGCAGACAGTAGCCCCATGCTGCCATGGCGACAAAGCGGAAGCTGATGCCCTTATATGGTCGGTAGGAAATTGAGCAATGCTCTGCTGGATGTAGGAAACTATACTATGGGTATCCTCCGCTCCCCTCCTCTTCCCTTCCGTCCCCTGCTCTCCCCTCATCCCCCTCATCTCCTCTCCCCTCATCTCCTCTCCCTCATCTCCTCTCTCCTTCTCTCCTTTCCTGGTGTTTGTGGCACTCTTGCTGACGCATTCTCCCTGGCTGTGGACGTCTGACAGATGAGGTCTTTAAACCAGCAGTGACTCAACACATCTGAGTGTTTTTAATAGGTTTCCTCAATCATTATAAAGCTGCAGGCAGCGACCCTGAAATGTGCATGGCTGTGCTGCACCACCGTTACTACCTCACCTGGAAGGAGAGAAGACGGAGAGAGACGAGGGAGAGACAAGGAGAGAGGGAGAGGCAGGGAGAGAGAGAAAGGGAGAGTGAGAGACAGAAAGGAAACCGAGAGAGAGAGAGAGAGAGAGAGAGAGGGAGAATAGGTGAGACCACAAGAGAGCAGAGGACTGAACATTGCTTGTTTAGAGAGGAGGGGAGGAAGGGATGGAGAGAGAGAGAGGGGGAGAGAGAGGGAGGGAGATAGCTGGGGAGAGAGGGAGATGGAGAGAGAGAGGGAGAGAGAGAGAGGGGGGGAGATAGCTGGGATGGGTTCTGACGTCAATGATGTCCCCCTAGCACCCTGAAGACTCTGGTGCCCCAGGGCTGGGGAATAACATACACACACAAGGACACATACACACACACACAAGGGAACATACACACACACACACACAAGGGAACACACACACACACACAAGGACACATACACACACACACAAGGGAACATACACACGCACACACACACAAGGAAACACACACGCACACAAGGGAACACACACACAAGGGAACATACACACACACACACAAGGAAACATACACACACACACACAAGGAAACACACACACACACAAGGGAACACATACACACACACACACACACACAAGGAAACACACACACACACACAAGGGAACACACACACAAGGGAACACACACACAAGGGAACACACACACTGAGAACGAGGTCCTGAAATGTTTACCATCCATACATCCACACAAACTCATGTCCTCATGCACACTGCTCAAAGTGCACACGTTTGTTCTGGCCCTTGTTCGGACTGTGGTTACTCAGGTCATTATCTGCCCCCCCTCCCCACACACACTATCACACACACACACACTCACCCCACACACACACACTCACACACACACACACACTCACACACACACACACACCACCCTCCCCCCCCTCCCTATTCAGGTTTTCCCTCGGGACACTGTTTGTTTAGAACAACAGAGGAATGCAACCTTCGTCTTGTAATCACATGACCCTTACCCTAATGCTGTTCACACCAGACGCAAAGCCAATCATTCGCATGGATGAAGCAGATTCTCGCCTTCGTTTGTGTTCTTCTACGTGCGAAATGCTAGCAGCCAAAAAAATTTTTTTATCACGACAACCGTGTCCGAACTTCCTACAAACTCATACGTAGGAGTGTTCTATAGCAGAGGATGCCCCCAGACAGACACAATACTATGTCTTCTAAAACGTCACTGACATTCTCAACATTGATCAACTTTCGCGACACAAGCGTCACGCGAATTCTTTTCACGCTGAAAATGAAAGTGAAAGCGAAAGACGGGTTCATCTCGAAGTTGCTCTTGTTTGTTTGACTTTACATGTAATCTCGCCCTGCAAAGAATTTGCTCTAGGTTTTGCGAGAACGCAGCATAGCTTTTCACGTTCCGCTCTGGGTTCCACATCCACCACGTTCTCCTGGCTGAAGGAGGGTCAATTTAGCACACCTGATTCTATTAAGTAAGTCTACTAATGACCTGGATGATGAGCTGAGTGAGGCGACATGATGTGCAGTTGAAGTGAAAACCTACAGGATGGTAGCTCTCTCCAGGACTGGAGTTGGTGACACCTGATCTAATGTAATCAGTGACACAACAGCAAGATTTTATCCTTCGCCCTCCAGCCAAACAGCCCCCCCCCTCGGCTCGAAGCCTCCCCCCCCCCTCCCTTGGAGCTGGCCACTCAATCCATGTGCCCCCCCCGCCCCCTCGGAGCTGCACTCATCCATGGTCCCCCCCCTCTGTGTTCCAGCTGATGTCCAAGCCCAGCGAACCGGCCGGCCGGCAGCACCAGAGCCACCCGGAAGAGACGGAGGAGGAGTTAAGGGAGCACCAGGCCCTCTCTTCCCAGGAAGGGAGCCTCTCTCGGGGGATCTCCATCAAGCAGGAGCCCCTAGAGAGCCAGGAGCTCCAGGAGGGCCAAGAGGAAGCGCTGCAGAGAGAGAGGCAGGCAGAGCAAGAGATCCTGTTCAGACAGGTGGGGGAGCGATGGAGCAGGGTGTGTGTGTGTGTGTATGTGCAGGGGGTGTGTGTGTGTGTGTGTATGTGCGGGTGTGTGTGTGTGTGTGTGTATGTGTGCTTGCTGGGATCGCTTGTGTTGACTGCCACCTTGTGGTCTTGCCTTGTAAGTGCAGTTTTTCACTTTGCAAGACGATCTATAACCCACTGATTTCTCCCACTTTATTCCTCATTCTCTCCCCTCCTTCTCCCTCCTCCCGTCTATCCTCCCCCTTTTCGCTCCCTCCCACTCCCCCTCTTCCTCTTCTCTCCTCTGCCCCTCCCTCCCTCCTCTCCCTCTCCTCCCTCCCCTTCTCCTCCTCTCCCTCTCCTCCCTCCCCCTCTTCTCCTCTCCTCCTCAACCCCTCTCCTCCTCCCCCTCTCCTCCCTCCCCTTCTCCTCTCCTCCTCCCCTCCTCCCCCCTCTGAGCAGCAGGCCTTGTTACTGGAGCAGCAGAGGATTCACCAGCTGAGGAACTACCAGGCATCCATGGAGGCTGCTGGCCTGTCAATCACCTTCCCAGGGCACCGCCCCCTTTCCAGGGCCCAATCGTCTCCCGCCTCAGCCTCCTCTTTCCCCATCAGCCTCTCGCCCCCCGACCCACCCGCTAAGCATCGCTTCACCACAGGTGAGCCACAAACACACGCACGCCACGCTCGCACGCACGCCTCGCTCCCTCTTCGCTTGGTCACGGGAAGTGGATATCTTGACGTGTGAGTGCGTGTAACTGTGTGTGTGTTTGTAACCGTGTGTGTGTGTGTGTGTTTGTAACTGTGTGTAACCGTGTGTGTGTGTTTGTAACTGTGTGTGTGTTTGTAACCGTGTGTGTGTGTGTAACCGTGTGTGTAACCATGTGTGTGTGTGTGTTTGTAACCGTGTGTGTGTGTGTAACCGTGTGTGTGTGTGTAACCGTGTGTGTAACCATGTGTGTGTGTGTTTGTAACCGTGTGTGTGTGTGTGTTCCAGGTCTGGTGTATGACTCCCTCATGCAGAAGCACCAGTGTATGTGTGGCAGCACCAACACACACCCAGAACATGCAGGACGCATCCAGAGCATCTGGTCCAGGCTGCAGGAGACTGGCCTCCGGGCGCAGTGTGAGGTACACACACACACACCTTCCAACACACACACACACCTTCCAACACACACACACACACACTCTTTAACACACACACACTCTCCAACACACACACACACACACTTTAACACACACACACTCTCCAACACACACACACACACACTCTCTTTAACACACACACACTCTCTTTAACACACACACACTCTCTCTCTTTAACACACACACACTCTCCAACACACACACTCTCTTTAACACACACACACACACTCTTTAATGCACACACACACACTCTCTCTTTAACACACACACACTCTCTCCCTTTAACACACACACACACACACTCTCCAACACACACACACATACACTCTCTAACACACACATACACTCTCTAACACACACACATACACTCTCTAACACACTCTCACATACACTCTCTAACACACTCTCACATACACTCTCTAACACACACACTCTCCAACACACACACAAACACACACACACTCTCTAACACACTCTCACACACACCCTAGGATCTTGCTCCTGGTTGTCACATACCATATACAGTATGTAAGCATCTGGCTTTACTAATGCTATCATGTAATAAAGACTAGTTGCATTCCTGTGTGTCCCTGTGTGTGTGTGTGTGTGTGTGTGTGTGCGCGCATCCCATTGTGTGTACGTGTGCGTGCGTGCATACATTTGTGTGTACGTGTGTGTGCATTCCTGTGTGTGTGTGTGTGTGTGTGTACGTGTGTGTGTGCATTCCTGTGTGTGTGTGTGTGTGCGTGTGTGTGTGTGTGTGTGTTTCAGTGTATCCGAGGGAGAAAAGCTACTCTAGAGGAGCTACAGATGGTTCACTCTGAAGCTCACGTTCTGCTGTATGGAACCAACCCTCTCCGACAGAAACTGGACTGTGAGAACCACACACTCACACCACACACTCTCAGACACTCACACACACACTCTAAGATACACACACACACACTCTCAGACACTCACACACACACTCTCAGACACACACCATGTGTACAAGTGAAGGTGGTGTTGGTAACATTGTCTGCTCTCCACAGGTTCAGTCACCCCCATGTTTGTGAGGTTACCATGTGGAGGTGTGGGGGTAAGTATTCACCTCCTCTTTCTCCTCTCCTCCTCTCCCTCTACTCCCCTCCCCTCTCTTCTCCTCTCTCTCCTCACCTGCCCTCTCTTCTCCTCTCTCCTCTCCTCTCTTGTCCTGTCTCCCCTCCCCTCTCATCTCCTGTCTTCTCCTCTACACTCCCCTCCTCTCTCCTCACATCTCCTCTCATCTCCTCCTTTCTCCTCTACACTCCCCTCCTGTCCTCCCCTCTCCTCTCTCCCCCCTCTCCTCTCCCCCTGATCCTCTGTGTATGTGTGTGTTTCCAGGTGGACAGTGACACCATCTGGAACGAGGTCCACTCCTCTAGTGCCGCCCGACTAGCTGTGGGCTCCGTGGTGGAACTGGTGCTGAAGGTGGCCACTGGGGAACTGAAGGTGACTACCAAGACCAAGACCTCCCATCACTTTGATAAGTTTCAATTGAATGCAATACACCTGCAAGGCACTCTGGGTAACGTAGTCTTTTTTGGGTTTCCCCCACCAGAATGGGTTTGCGGTGGTTCGACCGCCAGGTCACCATGCAGAGGAGGGCACCCCCATGTAAGTTCAGGTTCACATCTTCATGACTCCTTTCTGTTTTGTTAAACACACTTCTGATTTGCATCTCTTACTCATCTCACTCCTGGACATGCTCACCAAGGTTTTTCAACACCTGATTTGTTCTGTTGTGTCCCTCTCTCTCTTCTATGTCTCTCTCTCCCTATGTCTCGCTCTCTCTCCCTATGTATCTCCCTCTCTCTCTCTCTCTCTCTCTCTATGTCTCTCTCTACCTCTCTCTCCCTATGTCTCTCTCTATCTCTCTCCCTATGTCCCTCCCTCTCTCTCCCTATGTCTCTCTATCTCTCTCTCCCTATGTCTCTCCCTCTCTCTCCCTATGTCCCTCCCTCTCTCTCCCTATGTCTCTCTCTCTCTCTCTCTCTCTCAGGGGTTTCTGTTACTTTAACTCTGTAGCCATCGCTGCCAAGGTGCTCCAACAGAGACTCAACGTTAGCAAGATCCTCATTGTAGACTGGGTGAGTGTTTATGCGTGTGTGTGTGTGTGTATGTGTGTACGTGTGTGTGTGCGTATGTGTGCGTGTGTGTGTGTGTATGTGTGTACGTGTGTGTGTGTGTACGTGTGTGTGTGCGTATGTGTGCGTGTGTGTGTGTGTGTGTGTGGAGGACTGGGTCTAAAACATTCCCTGTGCTTGTGTATGATGTCATCCAGGATGTTCACCATGGCAACGGAACCCAGCAGGCCTTCTACGATGATCCCAACGTTCTCTACCTGTCACTCCATCGCTACGACGACGGAAACTTCTTTCCTGGGAGCGGAGCACCCGACGAGGTACCTGTCCTGTCTCACTTTTCCTGTCTCACCTGTCCTGTCTCACCCGTTCTGTCTCACCTGTCCTGTCTCACCCGTTCTGTCTCACCTGTCCTGTCTCACCTGTCCTGTCTCACCTGTCCTGTCTCACCTCTCTGCTGTCAGGTCGGCAGTGGTTCTGGCGTAGGGTTTAATGTCAACGTAGCTTTTACCGGTGGTCTGGATCCCCCCATGGGAGACGCAGAGTACCTGGCTGCATTCAGGTGAGACACACACACTCACACACACACTCACACACACACTCATACTCACACACACACACACTCACACTCACACTCACACATTCTCATACTCACACACAGTTTCACACCTCACCTTTCTCCTCAATTTATTTAATTCCCCCATTTCTCCCTCTCTTTATCTCTCTATTACTCTCTCTCTTTCTATCTCTCTACTTCCCTCTCTCTTTCTTTCTCTCCCTCTCTCTCTCCCTCTGCCTCTCCCTGTTTCTCTCTCTTTCTCTCCCTGTCTTTCTATCTCTCTCTCCCTCTCTCTCTCTGTCTGTCTGTCAGGACGGTGGTGATGCCCATAGCTAACGAGTTTGCTCCAGACGTGGTCTTGGTGTCGTCAGGATTCGACGCTGTGGAGGGTCACCCCCCGCCACTAGGGGGCTACGTCCTCACTTCCAGATGTACGTACGACCTCATCACCATGACGGTGTCTCAGTCCCCCCCCGCCCCCCTCCCCCCTCCGCGTTGTGGCTATCTGTCTCGCCTGTGACGAGTGTTTTGTTGTGTTCCCTCAGGTTCGGTTCCTGACCTGTCAGCTGATGGGGCTGGCTGGGGGCAGGGTGGTCCTGGCGCTGGAGGGAGGTCACGACCTCACAGCCATCTGCGACGCTTCAGAGGCCTGCGTGGCAGCCCTGCTGGGGCAGGAGGTGAGGAGGGGGAGGGATGAGGGGGAGGATGGAGAGGAGGGGAATGAAGGAGAAATGATGAGGGGGGGAGGAGGATGAGGGAGAGGAGAGGAATGGAGGAGAGGATGGGAGAAGGAGAGATGGAGGGAGAGAGGAGAGGTGAGAGGAGAGATGAGGGAGAGGGATGGAGAAGGAGAGGGATGGAGGGGGAGAGGAGAGGGATGGTAAAGTGAGAGGCCAGATGAATGGAAGAGGGGGAGAAGAGGGATGGAGGGAGAGAGGGATGGAGGGGAGAGGAGAGGGATGGAAGGGGAGAGGAGAGGGATGGAGGGAGTTGGGAGAGAGGAGTGGAGGGAAGGATGATTTGAATGAAGGAGTTGGCGGTACATTCAGAACTGTATTTGAATCATGTACTGCATGTGTGTGTTGTGCTGGTGTGTGTCGTGTTGGTAGTGTGTGTGTGTGTGTGTGTGTGTGTGTGTGTGGGTGGTGTGACAGCTTGACCCACTCCCTGAGGCGGTGTTGGAGCAAAGGCCTAACGCCAATGCTGTGAGGTCCATAGAGAAGGTTCTGGAAACGCACAGTGAGTGAATTCAACCATCAGTGTCCAGTTGACTTTACCTGACGCCCCTCTGAACGTGTTTGAAACACAGATCACATCATGTAACTGCTTATCTTAACTCCCTGCTGTACCTTGTGTGTAGGTAAGTACTGGTGCTCGCTGCAACGCCGGACCCCCAGGGTGCCCCTGTCGCTGTACGAGGCCCAGAGAGGAGACTCTGAAGAGGCTGAGACAGTCAGCGCCATGGCCTCTCTCTCCGTGGCCAACAAACTCATGGACCACAGGTGAGGTTTGGCTGCAGTCCCTTGACAGACAAGAGAAGGAAGTGTTTTTTTATTCATTTATGTTGGAGTTCGGCATTCGATTAACACAGCCAATTATCATACAACATGCTCCTTATACTACTTGATTATCATAGAAAATCATAGATGATAGATACTAATTTAATTATAACAAATGAATATCATATATATATATATGTGTATATATATATTAATATAATACTATATATATATATATATACATACACACACACACACATCTAACATATCAGTCTGATATCCATGATCTGTGTTTATTTTTCCCCAGGCCGGATGAGGAACCAATGGAGCAGGAACCACCGTTGTAGGTGGGAAGCATAAGGGCGTTGCACCACGAGTGTTGGCCTTTTACAGCTCAGTGACTTCCTCTGGAGAGGGTCTCCATTGTCCCTTTCATTTAGACCCCTCCCCCCATGCCATGTCCGTCACGTTGACAGGCGGCCCGGTCAACCAATCAGGGAGAGGGGTGGGCTCAGCCTCATAGCGGGGAGCCAATCTGGAGACCGGACCGAATTGAGAGGGGGGAGAATGAGAAGCCTCAGTGTCACGTCATGCTTAGCAGAGCTAAGAGTTGTTCCCTGGCAGCCTCCACTGGTGTTAGCCCCAGAGGGCTAGCCTAGCCTGCTAGCCTAGCCTGCTAGCCTAGCCAGCTAGCGTAGCGGCTAACAGGCAGTTGGTTCTGGGGCAATCAGGGCCGCCACGTTGCAGAAGAGCATCGATCTCCCGCTTCGATGCGTGAGGCGGTTTAGGTGACCTTGTTTAGCTGACACACACCAGCTGTCGCCAACAATCTGAGGGGTATTTATCTTCTCCTTTCTCTCTGAATTTTATCTCCTCAAAGGAAGAAGGAGAATAGTTAGCTACTGCCTGGAGGATGTGGGATAGAAGGACTCTCATTGGCTGAGAGCTTAACGGACTTGATTGTGATTGGCTGACGGTGAAGTAGGCTTTTTGAGGATTGGATTGGTGATTGTGACTGTCACCTTACTGGTCCTGCATGCACTTGGAGGATAGAAGGGTGGAAAACGAGAGGAGTGCCTTGGTGAAGATTCAAGTGATATCCGGATTGTTCCAGATAAGATTGCCTTAAATGATTTTCTACAAGGGAAAGAGACGGAGGAACGGACGGACGGACTGACTGACTGACAGAGAGACAGACAGACGGATATTCGTGTTCTCCTCCGGAGATCAACCGCGGGATAAAAGAAACTAAAAATCTTTCAGCATGTTTACCTGGAATGTGGTATTGACAATGTTTGTGTCTAACACAACTTTTCTTGAAGAGTTACTTAAATCTTTTGAATGGATCTATTTTTTTGTATAAAAAAAATCGCTACGAAAAAGTGTGGTTTTGGGCTTCACTCGATAAGGTCAAACATTGAGAAGTTAGTTGTTGTGTCGGCACCTCGCGCACCGCTAACGGAAGCTTTGAGCAGCTTGGCGCCAACAGCCAAGACATCGCTGTGAACCATTTGAACAATTGTGATCTATTTTTTAATAAAAAGGCATGCGTTTTAGCAGACATACTAATCATTTCAGGATTAGAATGTTATCCAAAAAGAAATGGTCAAGAAAAACAACGGGAGAAGTAGAGGCAGCCAAAGCATGAGTTTGCATCCAAGTCTTTCGTACCACTAGCTATGGCAAACCTACAATGACACGCTAACTATTGGCTCCGACTAAAATCAGTAGGACTTTTATTTTTTACTTATTACAAACAATACGTTGTTTTATTTATCAGTGACAGTACCTGAAACTTTCATCGAACAAGGATTAAAATGTCACAGGCGATTTTCCAGTAGATAACCATCATAGTTACTCTTGTGTTATCATCAGTCTTGTAAATTGAATTGGACATATTTGAAAGGTGATAGACCTTATTATTTTAATAGACGATATTATTTTCACGTGAATATTGATTTGCTATATCATCCGAGTTTTCTTACATTGATTAATTTCTGCAATTCCATATTTTGACGTGTATGAATTTTAGTTTTTTAAGCATCTTTTTTTCCACATTTTCTTCTATTTTGTATAGATAACTTTGTTTTTGTGTATACGTTGCAATTTTTATAGTTACACAATACCCTTTACACACTAACTACTTTCTGAAGCATGTCATGTATCACAAATAACAAACTGAAGATCTTTACATCAACTGTTTACTACTTACCTGTTAATAGGAGATTTGTATATGAAAAATCGGTGAATATATTCTAAATATGACAGCTATTTTGTTGTGGAAGAAAATAAATTGGGCACAGTTGGTACGTAAATCCAAGAACATCCGGTTATTGATGACTGGACTGGAGTGAGTTGGAACAGTGGCATTAAAGAAGGAGAACCCATCAGTGATTCCTAGTCAACTTTAAGAAATCGAACACAGCGCAATGAAGCATTTTTAAACAACTAAACTAAACTGTCAACAAAAAAAAACTGACACGAACACCAACAGCAGTCTGATTGGCTGGATTTAAGATCGCTGCCAAACACCAACAGCATTCTGATTGGTTGGATTTGAGATCGCTGCCGAACGCCTGAGTGTTCGGAGGGACACGGCGATTTGGTAGTTGCATTTAGCGTTTACTTTAAAGACTCGACATTCTTGAATTTATTATGTTTATATGTTTAATATGTAGCATAATCTCACCATGAAAACAATACAGTTGAGTTTGAAACACCCGGGACCATCTCACCTGTTGTCATTTCGTTGTGTTTGTCTCAGTAGATTGTTATTGAAATTCATTCGTTCCGTTTCTACTACCGACTCCTAGGAGGGATGCCGCTTGGGGTCACGGGTGACTGGAGCCTAACCCAGTAGCGTGGGTCCGTAGGCGGGGTACCACCCTGACCAGCAAGTCGCAGAGCTTCTTACTGAAATACTGTTAAACATTCCTTATTTGTGTATTTCTTTTCGACTTTTTCTTCGCCATTCTGATTGTCTTCTTATTCCTCTGATAACGTGTTATCGTTTGTTCGTTCACTCTCCTCTGATTCCGCCACTGAAATTCTTTGCATGGATTGTGTGTCGGCATGCTTGCCTGTCTGCGTAACACATTGTATTTTCAAACTTGGAGGAGAACTTTGGAGGACTGAGGGCCTAGATCGCATCCCAGAATGCTTAGCGGGACAGACTCTTAGTCTCTGGGGATGTTTTGTTCTACAATCGACCCAGAAGGTCTCAGTCGTTTTCATATTAGTCTTTTATTTAGAGAAAAAATCATGTTTTTTTTGCTATGGAGCATTTAAACATACGGCCATTAGCCTTGATTGTATATAGGAATTCAATTACCAGGCCAAACTTTACAATATATTTACACTGATGTGTGTCTCCCAAAGAATGTTTGTCAGACAATTGATCAAATGTACAAACGAGGTTTAAGGCCTAAAAACATCTTAAGGCATAGGGAAAGAAACGTTTCAATTGGTGATGGGCATTATCAGATTGTCATACTTTGGCCAGTTTTAACCACTGTGGTTCAACAGCAATTCTTGGTTTACAAATTGTAAATGGGGAAATGTTATTTTTTATTCTAGATTTGTTTGTCTCCATTGTTGATAAATGATATTTCTGTTTTTGGGGGGGGCCTATGCTTCAGAGGTTTTCTCTAAGACATCAGCTATCAAATATATTTCTGAAAAATTTGACTGGCTTTGTGTGTGTGTGTTGTTTTACAGCTCAGCCAACAAACGACTGAAAATGTACCAAAAAAAGGTGTTCCACTTTGTACCACTAGATGGCAACGCTGTTATGAATGTGCTGAAAATAACTTCAGCATTACATACAGCATAACTCCCTTCCTGTTTGAACACACTATGCTGTAACCTTTGGTCAGTAACATCATTATATAAAATCTTATTTTTTTACATCTTTTTACATCAAGAGAAAGACCCTTTCTCTAACCCCTCCAAGACCGTCCCCATGGAATCAAAAACCATCCACGTGTGGAGTCAGTACAACTGTGTCTTTTTGCCTATATAAACTCAGTTCTATATCAGTGATGGAGCATCCACAGTTTTCCTGTCAGGATGAGCCTTGCAGCTAAATAGCAGAACTGTCTCTCCCCGGAAAAATGTTCATCCATAATTATTCAGAAGTGGACTGACACCCACACGTTCTTGTCGATGCATTTTAATTCGCTGCCCTTCGCCTGCCTTCCCAACAACCAAGAGAGGGTACTTTGGTCTCTGTGGATGTGTAAGTGTTGTACATTACCCTCTAATAATCCACACGGACACTGTGTGGGGAGAGATTGACTGACGGATGAAGGTAGCTATTAGAAGAAAAAAGCTAAATAAATGGTTTTGTGGATTTGCAAGAATTGAAGACACCCTTGTCAGTCTACAGAGAGTCAGAGAGAACCAGACTAGTGTTATTCTAAGACTATGCGTGCCAGTTCTTTAACTTGTCTGGTACATTTTTAATGTGTTCAATTAACGGATGTTTTTAACCAAAGCAATGTAGTAACATTTCAACAGACTAAGAAACACCTGTACTTTGATTGGCCCTGCTCAGGTCACATGACCCGGCTTCAGTTCCTATCTTTCT
>BROE01000010.1:2294171-2296237 GCA_036571765.1 Plecoglossus altivelis | reverse complement strand
TATCGTATGTTTCAACCCCCCTTTTAGACATCATTTCGAGGGTGTTTGCACCGTTGCGCCTGAGTGTTGTACGTAGCTGTGCGAGAGACGTGTAGGTACACTATTTGTTCTGAAGTGAGCTCATTCTAAATATATTTTGATTATTCTTACGATAGTTGCGATGCGCATGCCCATGAAACGTGCGTTTGTTTGCAATGTGCTAGACTGATTCACGTAGACACATCTTCTGCACTGTGTGTGGCCTAGATCAACAGCTTCCGCGAAAATACAAACACCAAAAAATCAGCTGATAACTTTCCCCTAATTCCAACAGAATCCTGTTGATGTTTCTCAGCAAGCTCACGTCCATACGAAAGTCCTGAGTCGACCTTGACGCTGTTACGAAACTCTCCACGCTGTTACGAAACACTCCACGCTGTTACAGAACGCTCCACGCTGTTACGAAACACTTTACGATTTCCTAGAGCTGCTTGGCTCGCCATATTTTCTAATGACAGCCGCCAACCCCATTTCCTCCTCCTCCTCCCTCCCTCCCCCTCCCCTCCTGCCTCCTCCTCGCTCTCCCTCCTTCCTCCTCCCCCCTTCTCCCTTCCCTCCCTCTCCCTCCCTCCCCCCTTTTCCTCCCTCCCTCCCCCCGCTATGAAATGAGTGTTTCTTCTTTCGCTTTTAGCCTTGTTGCCCAGCAACCAAAACTGATCCAAGTTACTCCAAACACAATGTTGAGATTTGTCGATAGTTACATGTTGTTAGTTACTTCTACTAGTGTCTACTAAGCGAACAAGGTTGGGCTCCGTTTGGATGTCAGTGGATTAGCGAATTCTAAGTCTTTGTACGTGTAGTGTGCTTGTGTGTGTTGTGTGTGTAAGACAGAGAGACTGACTGACTGACTATTACATAACCAGCCTCTTTCGAACCTGTTTGAAATTCTTCCATATGATTCTTTCACATCCTGCAGGTCTTCCACCTTGTAGTAGTTTTTGCTCAGATTTTGACCAATTTCGATCTACTAAAATACATCTGGTGCGCTTCTAGCATCATTCACACTCATGCTTCGTTGCCATGGCTTCCGGAGTCATAGCGCTTTGTGTAGCTGTCTACCCATCAAGGCCAGCTTGTTTGACAAAGATATTGTCTTGAAAGAATGATTCACTTTTGTGTGCGTGTGGTTAGCGCTGTGTGTGTGTGTGTGGTGAGTTTGTGTGGTGTTGTGGGAGTGTGGTGTGTCCTGTGTGTGAGGTTGTGACTGTGTGCGGGAGTGTGCGCGTGGGTGTGTGTGTGTGTGGGTGTGGGGTGTGTGTGTGTGTGGAATGTGTGTGTATGTGTCTTTATGTGTGTGTTTCTTGTGTGTGTGTGTGGGGGTTGTGTGTGTTTGTGTGTGCTGTGAGACAAACGGTAGCAGGGGACGGAATACGAGCAAAAATGAAAAGTCTAAGATCCATGGTTTTATTTTGCTTGTCAAGCTCAACGAACACAGCTTCATTGACTCGCGGTCCGGCGTGGGGCCCTATTGATGCCCTTTCTAAAGGCAACCAATGAGCAACAGGATTCTACTTGAATTCGGCGTTCAGGTTTTGGAACGCTTCTGATCTTGGCAGCTTGTGGTTAGCTCTTGTGCTGCGGTTCGTGTAGTGTATGTGGTTCTAGTGAACATAGTCTGGTTTAAGCTGACTGTACGGCAGACGGTATGTCGGCGCTGTATACTGCTGAGTTGAAGGAGTGCCGGTCTTGTGCACCTCCAACCATCGTTGACCCCCAAAAGGCACATCTCCAATTATTTCTGTCTCATCTCCCAACTCTGCGCCACGAGCAAAATGATAGCGTTTCTCTGCCAAATTACCACGCCACCACCCCCGTTGTGCCTCTCTCTCTCCCCTCTCTTCTCCTCTCTGTCTCTCTCTATGTTTTTCTATGTTTTTCTATGTCTCTCTCTCTCTTACGCTCCCTCTCTCTCTCTCTTGCTCTGCTCGCACTCTCAGTCTCCCTCTCTTCTCCCTCGCTCCTCCCTTTCTCTTCTCCCTTCTCTCTGCTCTCCCTCTCTTTATCTCTCCATAGGTAACGCATATCCC
>BROE01000010.1:2284171-2289171 GCA_036571765.1 Plecoglossus altivelis | reverse complement strand
TCTCTCTCTCTTAGTCCCTCTCTCTCTCCTCTCTCTCTCTTAGTTCCTCTCTCCCTCTCTCTCTCTCCCCCGCTCTCTATACCTCTCTCTCTCAGTCCCTCTCTCTCCCCCGCTCTCTTAGTCCCTCTCTCTCTCTCTCTCTCCCTCTCTCTGTCTCAGTCTTTCTGTCTCATTCTCTCTCACTCGAGTTCCTCTCTCGCTCTCTCTATGTCTCTCCCTCTCTGTTTCGCTCTCTATCTCTGTCTCTGTCTGTCTATCTCTCTCTCTCTCCATGTCTGTGTCTTTTTATGTTTTAGATCTTTTTTTGTTTACTCTCATCCATTCCTTCAATAATTTCGTTTTTTCTCTCAGTCTCATAAATGACGCTTTTTCATTAGTGAAAAACTTTTAATACAAAGTATCAGCTAGGGTTAACCTACTAACTAACCCTACTAACTAACTCTACTACTAACCCTAACCCTACAATATTTTTATGGCATTTTTTGTCACAAAGGAATATTAGTTTGAAGTTATTTTGGCCGTTTGATTTGGTAATGTAGACCGTGGCTAGTTCGGCGAGTGTGCGCATTCTCATGTGGGTAGGCAACACGCGCTGACGGAAGACATCGACGCGCGGCACTTCCGACCATTATTGGAATGCGCTCCAGAAAACCCTCGAGGCGATCGATGGCAAGAGGGAACGTGCGGACAGATGGCGAGGAGACGGTTGTAAGATTATAAGGTAGGGCTTCTCCGTGGAAGACGCTTATGTTCATGTCTAAAAACTTTCTATTAACCGATAAAGAGTATCGCTTTTTCTTGGAGGTTACACAGTCTGCTTCTCATGTTTTCGTTCAGTAAAACCGATTACTTAATCAAGTAATAGGCTATAGAAATATTCAAATACTAATGACCGACCGGTATAAATTGAGAGAAAATAGAACTGGAATTTTAGTTTTATTTTAATTTGACTTAAACCAGGCTGCCATGCGGAGGTCCTTTAAGAAAGAAAAAAAATCGAATTTATTGCCAAAGATTGAAGAGGGCCTATTCATTGTTGGTTTATAACATAGCGTATTTTTAGTATTACTCTTTGTTATGTGATCCAACAGTAGTGATACTGTGTTTTTACGGTAGAACAGTAGAAAGGGGTAAGTGGTGGTCTCGTGTGTGGTGTAGCGCGCAGCAAAGTGTGTGGTCTCGCGGCGCTCTTCCTGCAGCGGCGCGCGGCGCAGGGTCTCACGGTCGGGCGAACTTGGCTCGGGATCACTGGAATGTAGCCGTTGTTCTCTGTTCCTAGAACAGTTCATGAAAGTGTCTACAATCACACAAACTCGTCCGAACCAACTGTAAGTCGAAAAGGACTTGATCCGAGACTGTTTTTGTAGTTGTTTTTCCTCGGGTTTTTGAAGGGAGGGGAGGAGGGGGTGGTATGTGTGGAGAGAAGAGGGAAATTCTTGTGTGTTTTGGAATGTGATTACCAGAAGAAGCCATGACTGGACGGAGGGAGAGAAGGGGGCACGAGAGGGAAGAATGAGGGAAGTTTTGAAAGGACTGCACACATTCCGAAATGTCCTCATTAGTTTGCCTATAAATGACATTTCTGAGTCGCAGACAAGTTCATGCACATGACAGCCACTTCAAGCCGTCATTCGATTGATTGTTTGGTAGTCAGATGACGATTAGGTCAAACTTATGAAACTTTCACCTATTTTCACAAAATCATGTTTCTGACGCCGTGTTTCCGTAAGACGAAGTTTCACAACCAGAAAAAAACCCTCTTTTCCACACTGGTTTGAAACAACCTCGCAGTAGGATTGTGCAGATCTGAATAGCCTGTTTGATTTCTTTCCTGAACGTTTGTTACTTTGAGGCGAATGGATGAAAACGTAACACTTATTCCTAACACCGAAACGATCGGATAATACCAGGTCATACGGTATCGTGAACCCAATAGTCATTCGGACGTCCAAATATTGTACTTCTCAAACCAAATCACACAAACCAGTAGTTTAAAAAAAAGACTCGACACGCTCTTCAATTCACATGCATCCACAGGGTTGCTAGATGTGCATGAAACCATCTGAAGTGGTCCACTCTTGAAGGTTTGTTGAAGAGAAAATAGCCACCCACTCAAAAGTATTATAATGAGGCAGTTACCTGCTCCGGGCAACCTCTGCTTCACTTGGAATAGTGTGTTTGTGCATGTGTGTGTGTTTGTGCATGTGTGTGTGTTTGTGCATGTGTGTGTCTGTTTGTGTGTGTGGAGTGTTTGTGCATGTGTGTGTTTGTGCGTGTGCATGTGTGTGTGTGGGGGGGGCGTGTTTGTCTGTGTGTTTGCATGTGTGTGTCTGTTTGTGTGTGTGTGTCTGTTTGTGTGTGTGTGGGGTGTTTATGTGTGTGTGTGTGTGTCTGGGTGTGTGTGTGTGTGTGTGTGGGGTGTTTATGTGTGTGCGTGTGTGTGTGGGTGTGTGTCTGCTAGAGGCAGTATCACAGAATCTCACCCATCTCTGTATGGGGATCTCCCACTCACATCCTCCTCCTTCTCTTCCTCCCCCTTCGCACACACGCACACACACACGCACACGCACACACACTGACTCACACTAGAGGCCTCCTCCACTTTTGTTGAGTACACTCCGCGCCGGGTTGCCATGGCAACGTCCCGCCAACGATGGCGTATTGCAGGAAGGATCGGTTGAAAATCTTCTAGAGCAAAACCCCCCACATAGATTAAGAAGGTGAAATGGAAACAGGTGTTTAGACAGCAGATGTGCGTGTGTGTACGTGTGGCTGTGTGCTTGTGTGTATGTGTATATGTGTGGCTGCGTGCGTTTGTGTGTGTGGGCGTGTGTGTATGAGTGTGTGGGTGTGCGCTTGTGTGTGAGTGTCTGGGTGTGCGTGTGCATGTGTGTGTAAGTGTCTGGTTGTGTGTGTGCGAGTATCTGGTTGTTTGTGTGTGTGAGTGTGTGTGTGTGTGAATGTGTGTGTGTGTGTGTGTGTGTGTGAGGACGGAGGGGGTCTACTTGTCTGCATTTTAAATTCAGCATCAGAGCGTCGTCGTCAGAGAGACATCGACCTTACTTTAGTCTTTTCTCAGCTTTACTCCATCGCCGACCCATTCATAAAAATGTCATAGTGTCACGTGACACGTACCCTTTCCCCCTATTGGCTGAAAGGTGGAGGACTCCCTCAGTCACCTCCTCCATCAGGTTTTTAAAGACATTTAAGATGCAGTGAAGTTTCTGTCTGGGTTCAGCTTACTGAAGTGATGTAGGATGAGAATGACTAAATGGAAGAGAGACAGATGACCTAAATCCAGTCCATAAAAGTATATATAAGATTAAGTAGTGAGTGTTGGGGGGTGGGGGTGGGGGGTTAGTGAAATGTCAACTGTTAGAAGGGGGAGGGGCTTTGGGCGGTGATCAGCTGAACCTGATTGGCTGCCTGGAAGGTCTGTCAGAGTACTTGATGCTGGAGGTGGTCTCCTTTCATTGTTAATTATTCAAACCCTCTAGAACGAAACATCCATGTTGGAATTGAGGGAAGGGAGGGCTTCCTATGCTCTTTGTATCGCTCACGTAACCAAACTATATTTTTGCGATCTTGGTTTTTGATTAATCAAGTTCTTAAAATTCGTTCTCTCTCTCTGTATCTCTCTATCTCTCTCTATCTTTCTCTCTCTCTCTCTCTCTACCTCTCTCTCTCTCTCTACCTCTCTCTCTCTGTACCTCTCTCTATCTACCTCTCTCTCTCTCTCTCTCTCTCTCTCTACCTCTCTCTCTCTCTACCTCTCTCTCTCTATCTCTCTCTCTCTCCGCTCTTCCTCTCTCTTTTCTGTTAGAGAACCTCCATCCTCTTTGCGGAGTATTTCCAGATACCAGAAGATGACACCAGAATTGCTCTGTGAGTATTACTAATGCATCCATGTGTGTGTGTGTGTCTGTGTGTGTGTCTGTGTGTCTGTGTGTGTGTGTGTGTGTCTGTGTGTGTGTCTGTGTGTGCGTGTGTGTGTGTCTGTGTGTGTCTGTAACGCATTCATGTCCTGCCTCTCATCATGAACATACCAAGTGAATGAACCTGCGTGTGTGTAAAGAACAGTGTGTGTGCCAGACTATTCTCTTACCCTATGTTTTATGAATCGGATACATGAGAAAGCTCAGCCATTGGACCAGAACCAAAGCCAATCAGATTACAGCATACCAGTCAGTGAAGTGAATGAATGGATGAATGAAACGAGGAAGGGCTGAGTTGTGTGTGTGTGTGTGTGTGTGTATGTGTGCATGCACATATTTGTACGTGTGTTTAAATACGTGAGTGTGCTAAAAATGTCGTCCTAGCAACTTGCTCACACGCATTAGGTGACTTGGCCTGTACTTAGCTGTGGGAAATATACACTGACAAAGGACGGGGCTAAAATTAGCAGTCATGGCCACCTGTCTCTCTCTCTCTCACACACACACACGCGCACACACACACATGCACACACACACACACACACACACACACAGAAACAAGCTTTCTGCACTCACAGGGTAGAGAGAGGGAACAGGAAGGAACGAAAAAGAGGAAGGAGGGGGCGGGTCATTAAGGCCACCACTCACTCACTTTAAGCCCCCTCTCTCTCTCTCTTTCCCTCTCTCTCTCTTTCCCTCTCTCTTTCCTTCTCTCTCTCTTTCCTCTCTCTCTCTTTTCCTCTCTCTCCTTTCCTCTCTCTCCTTTCCTCTCTCTCTCTTTTCCTCTCTCTCCTTTCCTCTCTCTCCTTCCCTCTCTCTCTCTCGTTCCCTCTCTCTTTCTCTTTCCCTCTCTCTTTCTCTTTTATTTTCTCTCTTCTTCTCCATACTCTATCTGCCTCCCTCCCTCTCCCCCTGGCCCCGCCCCTCTCTGTATGTGAAACATCAGTTCATGGTCAAGCCAATCTCTCTGTTTTGTGATTCACACAGGGACACATTGTTATCCAGCTGGGATAACCCGGGTTCACATACCTCTCTCCTGGAGGCCAGCCAGACTTCACAGCAGCC